>CM022485.1:22351614-22410876 GCA_011952105.1 Coreoperca whiteheadi
CCCAGCTTAACAAGCATGCAGCTGTTTCTTTCCTGCATGTTTTTTTCTTATCCTTTCTCACCCCTTTTAGTTCCTTAATTAATCTGTGATTTGATTACCTGTGATTTGTAAGGTTGACAACAGGATGTGACTTGTATACCCAGTATCAGCTTCCCCCCTGCCTGTGTCTCATGATGAGGTTTCTCCTATATCTTGTCTTGCTTCCTCCGTTCTCTTTTATGCCCAAGACCACATACCAGTAGACAGACAGACAGACAGCCCTCGGGTTGACTGCAGCTGACCCTACATTTAGAAATGAGGACAAAGGTGTGCAACGAAGCACCCAAAATAAATAGAATGTGACGGATAGCAGCGACCGTCACGCTCAATGCACAGACAGTAAGGACGAGGGCTGGAGAGGAAATGAGAGGAGCCGTCTCAGTAGAAAGCCAGAGCCATCTGTTCTGAAAGAGTTGTGCCACTGAAATCAGCAAGCCTTCAGTTATCAACCACATAACAAGTAGTATTAGCTAACAGCTATTTTATGTCAAAGATCTTTATCCATGATTTGGAAGGGTAAAGTATGCTTCGCTAACAGTAAGAATGTTTCCATTGAAATACATGAATGATAGGGGTGTAACGGTACACAAAATTCATGGTTCGGTATATTTTTGGTACAGCAGGGAAAACAAAAAATGTTTATATTTGTAATTTATTTTGAAAAATATAAACGTTCAACACTGGTTCATTGGCCATAATTCACACTAACAGTGAATGCACTCAAATACTGTCAATAAGAAAAAATGAATAACACAAGTGTCAGTAATATTCATCATAAGACTGTGATAATTCCGGAGCAGCTGCAGCTGGCACTGGTTTGTACAGGGCAGTACAACGTACGGAGTGAAATGCACACGTAAAAGCACATTGTAGCGGGGCTCAAGCACTCTGACCTTATGCTTAAATTCTGTACTCTCTACGACCGAGTCTCGTTGCATAGCTGCAGGAATACACACTCCTGTAGCATTAGTTATTACTATGGCATGGTCCCATTCTGCATCAAGAGGCTGCCTGAACGCTGTGGGGAGAAGGACTCCTTTCTGTCTCTTTCCGCTAATCAACACATTCGGGTGATGCCGTCGTAAGTGATATGTTTGAAGTGTTTCCAGAGACATGCCTGATTTCAGTTCTAGTTTGGTCAACCAACTCCTGAGAACAGTGTCTGGGTCTTTAGCTGATAGGAGATTTCTTCACAAACTACTAGCTCACTATGACTCTGTTGCTTTACGCTTACAGTCAGCACTCGCGAGTTTGTTTGCTGGAGCAGTGAGACTTGATTGAATGTTTATATTGAAAAATTGCTTGATGTGGATTCAAAATGACCTCTACATCTCTAATTACATTAAGAGTGTTTGCGGTCTGTAACTTGGACACCTAAAATTCATGAAATAGGTGTACAGAACAAGATCTAAACCGAAGTCACACCTCAGCCGCCTAGCTAGTCTGCTACTCAGATCTTGACAGCCTGATAGCATGGCAGCTTTGGATTCAGTGAATAATTTAATACTGTAGCCTGGATCAAACTCTTCATCTTGAAATTTTCCCTTCTAGTATTCCAGATGAGAAATAAAGTCTGAGGCTCGGGATCATGGAAACGTGTTGTTACTCTTGCTGTTTGGATACCCACCAGCAAAAGGCGCATGCATTTTTCTTTTTGCATACCACTCCGCATCTTTTGGAATGCTTATACAAGCTGTTTGATTAACACGTTTGCTTTCCCTTTCGGGTCTTTTCCTCAGGTCGAGCAAAACTATGAATCTCTGCTCAAAATGTTTTGCAGGTGAGTTCTTGTTCTTCTATGGGCTTTTTTGGTTGATTGATCCTGTGTCTAACTTAGTGCTGTGTAACTCGGGGGGGGGGGGTCAAAGACTGTCTCCACTTCTGTAGCTGCTCTGGAAAGGACTTGAAGTGATGAAAAGTGGAGAAAGAAGTCTGAGGAAGAAACTCAGGGGTAAATTGGAGTGTTATGCTCACCCCTAACTCTTGTTTACTGTACATCTTGTTATGAAATAGTTTTAAGGAAAGGTCATTTCAATGTGCATTTTACCAATTTATCAGTAATAATGTGTATCTTACCTGTATCCGACTGGAATTGTACTTAGATTTTTGTTGGTATTTGCTTGACAACCATGAGGCAGTTACTATTTTTGCTGCCTCTTTTCACCAGCAAGGTGAGAGTATAATACTTGAACAGAACCGTGTCAGTGTGCTAGCTTTTCTAAAATAAATTGAGCATCATCCAAAGATGCACCTGAGTTGCCCTTATGCCACACTTTTTTGTCCTACAAGTGAACAACCACTCAACACTCCAAAGCTGATAGATACATTCCAACGCAAAAGAGATTTTTAATCTCAATGAGGTTAATCTTGTTAAATAAAATAAAAATAAATAAACATGTACGCACAGATGCACACAAATGTCTCACCATTTGACTTTTTTCTTAGACATTCAGAAGAAACAGCCAGACGATGATCGTGCCCCAAAGGCCTCCTCAAGCTCCAGCGGCAGCCAAGCAGACGTCTTCTGTAATGAAACAAACAGCAGCATTAGTCAGTCACTGATGTCGGTGCCTAACACATCAGAAGACCCTTCCCCAGGAGAGACGGGAGCGACGTCTCTACCTGCTCACGACGGTAAGGCAGCAGTCAATCAGTAACCTTTTCAGCTCAAATGGTGTTGGGCCAGGGCTTCTCAGATGAGCTACTTGCCTTTGGGCCATAGTTCATTAAAAAGACATTTTTTGCTCCCTTTTTCTTTGAACATATGGAGAGCGGGGCACTCCTACTCTGAAGTGTAGAATGTAAAGGCTATGTAATGTGGTCTGCTTGGTTTGTAATGCTTGCCCTACACGTTAAAGTAATGTTTGCCTAAAGGGCTGTAAATTTAGAAGTGTGTTTTATAATGCACAAGCTCTAATATTTGTGGTTAAATCCACTAACAGCGTATTGCAGCATTTAGTCCAGTGCTTTTTTTTGTAGAAGACTGCTACTAGGTTTTGCCAACTGAAGCAGCAGCTGCAGTGCCCCTGTCCTGGCTATATTTGTCCTCATGGCACAGATAGAGAGAATGATAGGACAGGGTATCCATTCAGAAGTGAAGGTTTTAAGAGGACACCTACAATTGCCAGGGCATCGGTCATCGCTATACAGTGACAAGGTTATTTGTGTGGAGGCGGATCCAGGACAGGACAATAAAGTGGCTACCCAATGGATGTGTGGAACTTTTGCCCACACTAACCTGCACCTCTGTTACAGCAGGAGGCTCTTAGTAATGTACATGATTGTTGCTGATTTTTAGACAAAATAGCTCCTCATGGAACAGGCTTGTAATTCACCAACAAAGTGACAAACCCATTCATTCGTCTTCGCTTATTCATGCACCACGAACAAGTTAAAACTGCTACCTGTCCAACATTTAAGTTTAGTGAAGAATAAATAAATAAATAACTGAATACCCATCAGCCTCAGCTGTACTGAACTTTGTACTAAAATATTACATATTTCTTTACTAGAGCTGAAACAAATAAAACGATTCATTAATTAGTCAATTGACAGAAAATGTATCTGCTAGTATTTTGGTAATTGAATCATTGTTTGAGTCATTTGTTTCTAGCAAACATGGCAACAAGTTGGTTCTACCTTTTCAGTTGTTAAGGTTTTCTTCTTTTCTCTATTTTATATTAATATATGTAACTGAATATCTCTGGGTTTTGAACTCTTGTTCGGACAAAACAAGACATTTGAAGACGTCCCCCAAGCCCCCAGGAAGTGCGCAATGGCTTTGAAGCTAATTTGACATCGCAGCTTAACTGTGGAATTACAACTTCCAGGTCTGTCACATGATGCACACTGGCTCCACTAGACTTTTTCTCATAGACTTACATTGGGAGTCGTCGCAACCCCCACAAAATGCCTCATTTCACAATGCGGAAACTATGGGAAGATCCGGGTAATTTTATACCCAGAAGTCAAACTTTTTTTTGGCTTCCTGTGCCACTGAGCAGCATTCTTAGAAATGAACGTAGCCTTGCCTCTGACGCTGTATCCAGTTCTCTTTTATAATTCCATCACGTCACCACTGGCTTTTCAAAAATTGCAACTGTGGTTTCTGACATTTTTATAGACTAAACGATGAATCAAGTGATCAAGAAAATAATTGGCAGGTTAATTGATAATGAAAATAACTGTCTGTTGCAGCCCTACATGTGTACAAGTGTCTATCTATAGCAGATAGTCTGATTACAGGACACCGAGCTGGAACTTAAATGCATTAAGAGCGAGTAATTCATACACCGTTATTACCTAAGGAAATGTTTAATATCACCATTCTAGGAAAAGTCAAGGCATGATTTTTAAGTTACAATTAACAGAATTGCAGTGTGTATTAATATTTAAAAAGATGAACTGTGTACATTAGACTCTTTTGTATTTCTAATGTTAAATATATATATATATATATATATATATATATATATATTCAGTCAGCCGTCTTTTGGCTGGCTTCAGTCTGCACACGTGCACGCTGCGGTCTCTCCTTCACAGATTTTTATCACAGTCTCTGGAAAAAAAAAAAAAAGAAGCTAGCAGCATAATAAAGGATTCCACACACCGCAGTCACAGTCTTCTCATCCTGCAACCGTGTGGAAAACGGTACCGCGGTATCCGGGCAACCACCAGACTCTCCATCAGCTTCTGTCCTCAGGCTGTTATGATTTTAAACTATGTTTCTTTCAGGGCAACCAAACACATGACCTAATCTGTCAATCAGTTGCAGTGTACCAATTTTGTACACATTTGTTTGACTTCTGTATTTGGACTTCCTATTATTATAGTGTGGAAGTGTGTGCATATGCATGATTATGTATGTGTTGGTGTATGAATTTTTACAGTTTGCAATTGTATTCTTTGTATTTGATGATTTATTGATGAATTGTTTATTGGTCTGTTCTAAATCAATATATCTCTCTTTCAGAAGTATCCAGCACGGACACAGTCTTCAGTTTACTCTCCACTCCCACAAAACGCTCCTTTGAGTCAGGTATGCCTCAGCTCTACCATTACAATGTCCATTATTGAGTTTAGCACTGTGTGCAAGTCGTTTCCACTTAAAGGAATTGGAGTGGAGGACCCAGTAGCATCAATTGTATTGGATTGATCCAAATTGGCCAGGTTAATTTCACTTCCATTGGAAACCGCAGATATTGGGAATGCAATAGAGTGTATGTGCCAGAGGGTACAAATGTAAAGCCAATCAGGCAATACAAGAGTGAATGCAGGCTACAAATATAAATACATATGCAGAAGTTAAACAGAATGATAACTTACGATACAGATTCTAAATTGTAAAGGTCAGACAGAAGGGAGCATTGTAGCTCGGTGGTTAGCACTGTCCCATCACAACACGAAGGTCCTGTGTTTGATTCTACACATTTTGGAAATAGACTTAGTTAAAGAGGGAGCATTTCACAACGAAGCACTTGTGAGAGAGGTGAAACTTGTGCATGTATGGAGCTGGTGCAGACTATAGCATTATCAGCAGCACTGATTTAGAATAAAGTGAACAAGGTGGATGTCTAAAACACTGCAGACTTTCTTTTAGAGTAGATTTTATTGTGCTTTCACCCTTAGATGACACAACCAGCTGCACCGGCACACGTGAACACTGACTTAAGACAACTGCAGAGTAGGCAAGGCTCAGCAATGCTGTGTGAACATGTTGATCCCTTGTCTAATGCAGTGGGATCTTGTGAGCACACACACGCACACACAGCATCGTTTAAACCTTGTGCTGTGGCTGAGTTGACATTTCACTTTTTACCTTGTTTCTAAATGGGGCCCTCTGTATTTTAGTTTAAAGCCTGGATACACTTTGGCTTTGCTAGTCTTTTGTGCAACCTATTACACCCTTAAATCAGTTCATAGTGCAAATGTCTTGCCTTCAAATGTCTCTTTCTTTGTTGTTGACTCGTATTTAGATTTGATATTTCAGCTGCTGTAAATTGGACACAGAGATTTACCAAGATACCAAAACTGCTCTAATATAGTTAAAATCATATTTACCAAACAGGACATTCTCTGTGGTTATTGGCAATGCCTCGTCTTCTGTGGTCTGTGGTGTCCCCCAGGGGTCTATCCTTGGCCCCTTGTTGTTCTGTATATACATGCTGCCACTGGGACAGATCATAACTTATCACAAAATCCGTTACCATTGTTATGCAGATGACACACAAATCTATTTCCCATTAAAAACCAGTGATGAAGGCAGTTTTCATCATCTTCTATCCTCTCTGACAGAAATTAAGTGCTGGATGTTCCAAAACCTCCTCCAGCTAAATAAAAATAAATGTGAAATTATTCTCTTCCGTCCCCCAAAGTCCATTCCCATCATATAGGAATATCTTTGATCCGTGTCTTCAAATGTCAAACCCTCAGCCAGAAACCTAGGTGTGATATTTGACAGTGAACTTTCATTTGAACAGCAAGTTACAAATGCTGTTCGATTATTTATTTATCAATTAAGGAGCATCTCAAAGATCAGATCATCTCGCCCTGATCTCGAGAAGGTCATTCATGCTTTTATTTCTTCTCGGTTAGATTATTGTAACTCATTGTATTCTGGTTTGAGCCAAAAAACCATCTCACGCTTTCAGCTGGTACAAAACTCCGCTGCTCGGCCTTTAACAAGCACTAGAAGACATGACCATATCAGACCTGTTTTAGCTTCTCTTCAATGGTTACCAGTTAGTTTTAGAATTGATTTGAAGAGTTTACTGATCATCTTTTAAAGCACTTCATGGTTAAACTCCCAGCTATATGCTGAACTGCTGCTTCCCTATGAGCCCCCCCAGGGCGCACCCTTAGATCCTCAGGCAGGGCTCTGCTGGCTGTTCCTGAGTCCTGGCTCAAAACTAAAGGCGACCAGGCTTTTGCAGTCATGACCCTTCGGCTCTGGAACTCCCTGCCTAAGGAGCTGAGGCTTGCTGAATCAGAGACATATTTTAAATCACTTCTCAAAACGTATCATTTCAAAAAAGCCTTTTATTAATTCTTGTACTCTGTTTTAGTGCCAGCATATCTGATCTTTATTACTTATACTTATTACTATATTACTTATATCTCATTATTATATTATATCTTATTTAATTTAATTAATTGCATTGTTGTATTTTAAGTGCCTGATTGTATTAGTCTCAGTCATGTTTTTAACCCTGATTAAAACATGTAAAGCACTTTGTAATTGTGATTTTGAAAAGTGCTGCACAAATAAAGTGTATTATTATTATTATTATTATTATTATTATTATTGTTATAACAAAAGGCAGGTAAGGAGGAAACAGTTTTTTTTCATAACATGCACTTGCACATGTACGGACACATACTCTCCCACATATAGGGATCGATGGGCCAGGCGAGAGGGATCTGGCTGCTCAGCTTGGCCTAGTTCTCAGAGATTTATTGAGCGCTGATCAGCATTCGGCCGGCCCAGAAAAAAAGTCTGCAGGAATGATGTGAAAAGCTGAGTTGAAATTCCAACCGACCTGTGGAACTTGCTACATGCTCGTCCTGTCTCAGATGCTGGGTTGAATGTAATCTAATGCAGGAGAACCCTTCATCTCCAAAGCGCTTATTTTATTTAAGAGGCGTTTTTGTTCCCATGTGCCATCATCTGTTCTCTCTTAGTTGCAGACCACACTAAATCAGAGATGATGTCTTTATATATTAAATGAAAATTGTTATGGAGCCTATTATTGGAGGTCCTAAGTTTTCACTTGAAAATCTAGTTGAAGCTGCGGTCCTGGACCCACAGGAGATTAATGTTTTTTGATTATTATGAGGGTAGGGGAGTTATAAAATGTGGAGATGGTTTGGCTGCAAGTATATTGGTAAATTGATTTTGTAAAACCATTTCTAACAGGTCAATTAACCTTCACATGCTTTTGTATCAGAAAACTGATTTCTTCATAGCTATATATTTGCCTTTTTGCTGACATCATGATCACAGTCATTTTCCCCAATTGTTAGTGTTGGATATTTGTAGCACAGGATTAGTATTTCGGATCATACAACCTCACATTGGGCATTTTAGCAGACATTCTGCATAAGATGACCATTTTAAGTTGCCATTATGCCATTGTTCACCTAATTTTCAGGAAATGTCCTTTTGTTAAACAGTAGAGTATAAACAGAAGGTGTGTAACTGCATTGTTTTAGCACAATAGAAATAGGATAAAGATGTCTAATACCCACTGTTCAGCTATCAAGGTTTTACTATGCATTTTGCAATTGGCTCCAGACTTTCAGTCGCTCACTGCATTAACAGTACATCTAAGAACTCCTACTGTTCATTTTCTTACTTTTGTGAAAAATATAAAACGTTAAACATGAAAAATAATTTATGGAGGTGCAGTTATGGAGCACAGCGATTGCAGCTAATAGCCTTTCTTTTCCTCTTTATTTTTTGTGCACATGTGCTTATTGTGTATGTCTCCAGCCTCGGAGTCAGAAAGCGATGTTTCACCCGAGAAGCGAGCAAGAGTCGGTGAGGTGCCAGAGGGTGAGGAGTCTTCATCACCATCGTCATCTTTGTCTGCATCATCATCATCATCCTCGTCTCGCAGTGGCTCTAAACAGCGGAGCCGCAAACGCTGCCATCGCTGCCAAACCAAACTGGAGCTGGTACAGCAAGAGCTGGGTTCCTGTCGCTGTGGTACGGTGACACGACTCGATATACATAAACATACATCAGGACACATATTTGAACTCTTATACCCTAATACATGCACAGGCCCACTCACACACAAGAGCATACACATTAAGTGGTGGTAGCTGTTATTATAGACCTCAGTCGTGTGTCTTGCATGTGCATGAGGTGATAAATTACTTTTGCAGCGGTTAATATTGTCCTCATAAATACATAAATACATGCAAATTTAACATCCAGTGCAGGGAAATGCATCTACTACCTGTGCGTATGTTTGTGTGTTGATGGAAATGTCGATGACCTGAGTGCCTTCGCTTGCCTTGGGGCAATTAAAGAGAGCCTGAATGTTTCACATTGCACATTAAACATAAGCCAATTACCACGAACACTAACAGTTTAAACCAATACTTGGCTTGCTAATCAACTTGTTTGCATACAAATTAAAGTACTTAAAAAGTCACAGTTCTTCACGGCTTAAAGATCATCTGCTTAAACCCACGCAATAATTTCTGAATTGGAAATTGACTTGCCTTTTTCCCACCAGGCACTGCTTAATGCATGGCCCATCCATCCTTAATTGTCCAGTGCTTACTATGAAAACATGCTTTTTACAGACTGAAGGGGAAATGGTGGCAATTATAGTGATTTCTGACTATTGCAGTAATTGCAGATTACTTTGCTAATGGTTCTGCAGAATGTCTCACAGTGTAAGCCAAGAAGGTCTGATAATGAGCTAAAAGCACGAACGCTTTTCAGATTGTAAATGGGGGAGAAAAGATAGCTCCAGCAAAGTATCTGATCCAATGTTGTCACTCTCAGTAGACTTCTGGTGTTACCCAGTGAGTATAATATTCATCTGACTAGGTGCAAGTATGACACCGAGTAAAGGCACTGGGACTAAGTAAGCTAAGTAAGTCATACAGGTTCTCTTCTGATGTGGAGATCATATTCCTGTCTTACATTTTCCCTTGTCTTCCTCTTTGCAAGCAATACCTTTTCCATAACCATTTACCAATTTTAAACTTGTTTAATAAATGAACCTGCATGGTTATAATTGTGGTTTGTTTAAAATATGACCTATTAACCAGTGGATGGTACCAGGCCAAAACTAGATAAGCATTATCTCAATATTTACTTTCTCTACCGAATAAAATGACATCATTTGGACATAAGCGTAAACCGCAATTTCATAAAAGTTTGTAATGGAGAGAGAGCTGTTTGTAGTTAGGTGTTAACATGATAGAAAAAGTTAAAATTGATAATGTTGAGACGTCTCTTAGCTGCTAGCCGACTGATCTGGCTCCAGTATATGAAAATAAGCTGTAATTAATTTGGCCTCACCAGCATGCTGCATGTTGTGCAGTGGCAGGGATGGTGAAAACCACTTAAATAATTAGCCTATTAATTAATTTCATTACTACAGTAACAGGTTAAGTTTAAAAGATTTCTGGACAGTGTGTGTATTTTTCACCTTGCCTTTATTCTTATGAAATTGCTTTTTTTTAATTTTTGCCTTTTTATTAAGAATAAATATTCATGACAGCTTTAATTTAATGCAATAAAAACTGTGAAAACGTATTGTTCATACATGGATTTTATTATATTATCCAAAAGCTTTCTCAAATCACAAAATAAAACTCAACGCGATTCACAGTTAAGTTACAAAATGTCTACAGTGAAAATCTTTTGATTTGGGGTTTCTAATGGGACAATAACAAAATCGCGGCCTGTTATCCCTAACCTTAGAAAATAGTGCAGTAAAGACTCTTAAATATCTTGCTTCTCATCCGTGGGCGCAGTTAAATTTGGGACAAATGGTGGAATGGAAATCTTATCGTAACCCACACAGATTATTTTCAGGCAGCTAAATTCTTTGGCAAATGAATGTCTTCAGGGAATCATAATTTGTATTTGTGTTTTGCCTTTAAAATGGTTTGTAAATGATATTATACATAGTATTAAGTATCTTGCATTAGCCCCCTCAAGACAGTTTTCAGTACTTTTATTGCAGTACGCAACTGGAAGAGTAGTTTTGATTTCCACTGTTGGCACCCCCCCCTCCCCAGTTTTGGACAGCGTCCCTTTTAAAAGGCTCAAATGTCGCCCAACTTTCTCCCTTCCCCTCCATTCGTGTGCGCTGTAATCACATAGGTTTTAATTGCATAGAAACCAGCTGTCAAACTGGGCTTTTAATCACTGCTCATTGAATGCCAGCAGTGTTATTATGTGTATTAATGAATGAATTGAAGGCGATGAGAGCTAACGAGCTTCTCTGAGCTTATCGAGCCTCCTACAGTGGCAGAGCCCTTTGTTGAGAGTGCTACAGTAGAGACAGAGAGTCGGTCAGAGAGATGAGGGGTGTCTGCCTTTGTTGAATGGAGTCAAAAGAGGAAGCTATCAACTAGAATGTCTTCTCTGGTAACAAGACCTTTTACAAAAGCATGGCTGCAAAGCAGTAAATATAATCTGCCCATGGCCATTTAAAAAGACTTATATATTTTAACACATACAGTATTTTTTGCTTTTTTACCTTTTTATAAATTGCAGTAGTTTCAAAAATCCTCAAATAATTTGGTATGTATAAAGAAATGCATGTTTATATATCTTACGATATTCTTTTGCATTCTGTGTCCTGTTGTTTTTAATTCAGGTTGTTTTAACTTTAATGAAACTACAGCCGCAGTCACATTTGTACATTTGCTGAACTTGCTGGCAAATTAACCACTCTCCCTCTCCTGCACCCATACCCCTCGCCCACCCTCCAGGTTACGTCTTCTGCATGCTCCATCGGCTCCCAGAGCAACACGAGTGTCTGTTTGACCACCTGGGCCGCGGTCGCCAGGAGGCCGTCCTAAAGATGGTCAAGCTCGGCCGCAAGGTGGGCCGCTCATGCCAGCGCATCGGGGAAGAGTGCTCCTGAGCGGCCGTTCCCTCGGAAGAATCTCGGTGTTCAGACGGCGTCTTAGCACTAACAGGGATTTTTTTTTTTTTTTTCTTATTTTATTTTTCAAGATTTTCGCCAGTTTTTTGGATACAAAACTCCACCCTTTTCTTTTAAATTATGCTTGCTCTTTTTAAATCCCACTGTTCCCCCTGTCCCGGTTGTTTTCTGCTTCTCTTGGCTTGATCATATCCCTGCTGCTAAGATGCCTTTTGGAAAATCCAAGCCCAGGAATGACAGAACAATTAAGAGCAAAGGAAATATACAATTTGTTCACTTTTTTGCAAGCTCCTGACTACACAAGTTTGAGCAGAGTAAGAACGAATAAAAGGATGAAGAGAAGAAATATAACGCTTTATACAAATGTTTGTCCCAGAAGCCAGTTTAAGACTATACTCTTTACCTCAAAAAAGAAAAAAAAACAAAACAAGAATGACAAGGAGGAGGAGAAGGTGGAGGAAGGGATGATTACCCTTTGTGTACACTTCTGCTTTGGCGCTGTTTATAGACTGCTCTTTACCTCAAAATCAGACAGAGCTTGCTTTGTACTCTGCGCCAAGCATAGACTTTGCGAAGCAAACCGAGCTAGCCAGCCTCAGTTTTAGTCAGTGTCTTACCCCCTGGCCGTCCACTACCCCTGATCCTAAACTTTTAAAACACAAACACCTGTTAATCATCCACCACAGGTTATCAGGATCCCAATGCCCATTTCATTTTTTTCACTTGCATCCTTCTCTTTTCTTCTGCAGGACACCTTTTACTCCTTTGTTTGTTTTAAGATTGTTCCGAAGGTTTTTTCTTCTTTGTTGTGGAGGCCATTGTGGACAATGAAACTGGGGTGATGCTGTAAGTCCAAATTCAGAACTTGCAGTGTGAGCCGGACTCAAACACATTATGCTGGTGGGAGTGAGCTGGTTGTCCTTGGATTTCTCACAGATCTGTCTTCAACGTTGGGACGTGATTGATCAAGACTTATTTTTGAGGTTTTTCTCTGTCTTCCTTTTTTCGTCTGTCTTCATCTCCTTATTCTCCACAGCCCTCCCACATGAAGACATGTCCTCTTTTCAGCAACACGTGGATTATGTGTGCTGGATGTGTACAAACTTCAGGAAGACAACATTTACAGGACATGACGTACATTAATGTGTGCGTATGATTTATGACTGGACCTGAAATGTCTGCATTGTACACTTTCCACACATCACTTTACTTTTGCAAATACACACACTTTTATTTTGTTTTATGTGCTCAGCTGTTGATCATATTGAGCACAAGCAGGTAAAATCAAACATTGCTGTACACTTGGAGTTTGGACTGAAGCTGAGATGGGAGAGCGTCACTTAGAAGTTTCTGTTTAAGATGAGTGATGGTTGTTGTTCAGGTTTCTTATAATGTCTTAGGCCTTCTTTTCAATAATCCACATTTTAAAGTCCTTTTTGGCACCAGCTTTGATACAATACTTCGTATTGTTTGGTTTTCACTCCTTTTACTAGTACGTTAATATCCCTCCTTACTTCAATGCCCCATGTTTTCCTTTCCAGCTATCATGATGAGCTCACAAGCATTCTCCTTCTCCTGCCTTTCACTTTCCTTTTCTCATCTTTCCCCTTATCGATTGCTCTATTTTTCACCCTCTCTGCCCCCTTCCCCTCCTTCTTTCTTGCTATAGATGAGGGAGGTGGCGGCAGGGGTGAGCAGAGTGCTAAAAGTCAAAATCAGCAAATAATTACTTTCCAAATGTTTTCCTGGTGGACTGTGGAAGGAATGAACAGAAAATGCATAATGAATGAATATTCTGTATCTTAAAGAAAATCTTATTTAACCCCTTTTTGCGTTTCACTTACACTTTAGTGTAGAGCTGCTTTTTTTGGGCTGTAATGTGGTTATAAAATGGGAAGATGAATGTGGAAAATTCTATATTTTTGTTTCCATTGCTTAATTTTTTGCTTCCCCTTTCCAACTTTTTCTTTTACTGAGAAAGAATAAACTGGATTAGACAAAATATGAACATCTCTAGTGTATTATTGACATGATGGATGGGAAGAGTTTAGCAGTTTTTACCTTTTTTTAATCTGGTTTGATTTTGCAGTCACACTCTGTATGAGTAAATTTAGGAGTGGGATGAACATATATTTAGCATATAATGTGTATTTCTAATGAATGCATGTGTGAGGTGAATTTGGTTAAGAGTCGAAGTCTTACAACATGTTGCTGGCTCTCTGCCATGTCCTAACATCCTGCCAATTTTTTTATAGTGATGTAAACGTCTGTTTACTGCTCACAGAGGGCTGCTATAAAGCTACTCTCATTTACTTAACAAATCTGTTTGCGTGTGTTTGTGTGTGAACATGTGTGCTCGCTAATGGAGAATTTTAACTAAAGAGGCTTCTGATGGCAGAGATGAGTCTTGTGGGCTGGCAGCACTAATTAATGCTGTGAAAAAAGAAAGTGTATGTAGCCATGATCAAAAGGAATCTTCAAACGTTGAAGTTGGCCGGCCGCCAGCCTGAGTGTAATCTCTCACCCTCCTCCTCGCCCAAACTGAGCCAAAACTATGCAAGTTAGCACCTAAATGTGAAGTAGTTGTAATAGACGTTCCTCCTTTGTCAAGGTGGTTGAAACTTTGAACAACCCTGCTGGGTTACAGACAGCATTTAGCTCTCTTAAAACTCGTGTAATTCCCGTTTTATATCCCTTGTCGGCTTTTTTTTTTATCCAAGTTTCTCAGCTTTGGTGTTGGACCCCACATTGGTTCATTTGACATGAACAGGAGATCTCCAAGACTGATAAATTATTTGTTTGATGTATTTTAAATTAAATAATAGGCTTGAAAAATAGAATTTCTCTATGATCCATTTGGGGCTACCTCTATGCTCTTATCCGTACAAAAGCATGCAATAATGTTGACACATGATAACTCTCTTAATTGCTGAGATTATGAGACTTTTGGAACTTGAAATGGGGAATGTTTTTCTTACACCGACTCCTAATGAAGACTACATAATTTCCTGCTTTTTATTCTTTTGAATTTGGCTGTAGTACATTGGGTTCTTTATAATCTCCCCCTCAGGCTTTTTGATAGCCCTCTCTTTGTATTGGTTGTCAGTGTCCGTTGTCACTGCACTCTTGTGTCTTATGTTGTCTTGATTATATCCTGACACACAGGATGGAGCACAGTGCCAGGACTGGGTGGCAACAAGGAGCATGAGATGTGTATTTGCTGGAGGCTGCCTAGTGAGAGGGATTTGGGGGGGATAAGATGTTGTGGCCGGTGGTAAGTAATCTCCTTACAGCTCAACAGACAAGGAAGCCGGCCATTCTCACCGCCTTAATTGGCTAACATCAGTTATATACGCCATCCTTGTATTGGATTTTGCTTTCTTAAATACTTTGTCTCTCTTGCTACTTAATGTGTACCTTGATGTCTCGACTGTTATTACGTTCTCTCCTCAGACACTCGTGAAACCATTAGTTTGTACTGTACAAGTGTGAGTGAGGAAAGCGCTGACACATTAGGTCCTACTTCAAAAAACAGGCACCAGTTTGAATCAGACATTAGAGAAAGATTGATCTCAGATTTACAGTAAATGCAATGGATGGTGACCATGTCCAAAGTAATCACAGGATCAGTTACACTGTCTCGTGTCATTCTGCTTGCCAGGCAGTGTTGGTGTGATGCAGTGTAATGGTTAAGTCACTCATTAGTGTTATTAATTTGATGAGCACCTGTCTATGAATGCACAGCTGTAATTACATCAGATGCATTACATTCACTTAAGCACAGGTGATGTTCCATCCTCAGTTATTATGCAAATAAATAACCCGAACATGGACAACAGACGTCAAATCTTCATAACACAGCATATGTACTTCAATAAAAGATGGCAATAATAATTTTCTGTTCTTGTGCTACTTGTTTTGTCTGCCTCCCTGCAAAGCGTGCCTGGGTCCTCTGAAAGGCGCTATAAAACTGCAAGCTATTAATATTATTATTATGACTGAGTGTTATGCTGGATGTGTTAAACGGTGGTAACTTTCCGCTTTTTCATAGCTCATCTAAGACACTAAATGTCATCAAATGGGTAGGCCATGTTCATCTCCTCCAAAGCAGGTAGCAAGTTGGGGAAACTGTTTTCCCAGCTCATAAGTCATTTGAGTGTTTTGTGAAGAAAAATAAAATAAGCTAACCATATTCCTGCTGATGTTACCTATGTTATATGCATGCATCATGAGCTGAGATGTATTCTTTAATATTCTCTAAGTGTAACTCTATACTTAATTATGCCACAGGGCATAATCCCCTCTCATACCATAGCTAATGACTCCAGCACCATTAATTACCATCACTGACCACCACAAACTGATACTATGTGCAGGAGCTTCGAACAGGCATGCTGCTGACATTTGGTCAGGTTTAAGAGGAAATTAGCAGCGGCGGTGGAAGATTCAATCCCACTGTAGCCATTACTGTCAGTCGGACATTTTTTTTCTATGTGACCTTTAAGGAAGAAGCTGACTGCACACTTCTCTTCAGTTACTGGATGACTTCAAAAAAGTGAGATAAAACAGTGGAAAGGATTAGACTTTAAAGAAGACTTAGTGATGAATTGGAATGTGTATTACAGTAAGACGGCCCGTAATGGATGATACGGAGCGAAGTTTTACATTTTCAAATTTCAAAATGACGAGCTCATTGTCACAAAGCCATATTGCTCTCAAACGTTACATGTCTGCCTTGTGTATAATTTTCTGCTTTGATGTGTCAATTTTAACTGACATCTAATTTTCCAATTAAACTCTTCAGTATAGAGAGACATTGTACTATATCCTCAGCCGTTATTTACCTGGGATTAGATGCCCTGCCTCACACTTTATTTAAGACTTTAAGTGAACGCTACAAAACAGTGCCCACAGTCATTAAACAACCCCCAGTAGATGAATCTAATTTAACCCTTACTAAAAAAACGGCTCAAGGCTTTGCAGAAAACGTTTCTGCTGTTCAATCTTGCGCATAGTAATAGTGATCTAGACCACTATGAGGTAAAGCCACAGGGTAAACGGCACATTGTCACATTTTAATGACTTGCGCTAAGTAGCCATCATCAACATGAGCATTTTTTCAGTGTTTGTTTGCATTGCATTTCATATTTTTTCAGCACCCGTTCAACTGTATGTCTATTTCTCAATCCACAACCAGGCCACAGGATTTTTCTTATTAATGTTTAGTCATTGTTTGCTTTGGGCCACTGTAAAGCCTCAATTATTTGGCTGCCTGGGTGGCTGCCACTATTGATTCCTGTTTCTCAGTTCTCTAAACCGAAGCCAAACTGGGCAGCTTGTATGGATCACTCCTCTCTCTCTCTCTCTCTCTCTCTCATTCTCTCTCTCTCTCTCGTCTTTCTAACCTTTATCTCTAAAGTGCCTCTTTCTTACTCATTGGCGTAATGTTATGCTCTTCTTCTGTCTCTGGTAAGCTTGGTCTGTTTCCAAGACCCAGAGGTTAAAACTTGAATTCACTTTGGACTGATGAAGGAGCTTTGACAGCTGCAGCATAATAAGCAGCATAACATCCCACCCATTTCGTGCTTCAGTGGATTTAAAAGACCACGTTTTCTTTCTTTTTTTGTAAAATTCCCCACTTTTATGAACTTTTGGACACCTGATTAGACGATTGGTAACTGTAATGATTCTCTGTTGTTAGTATATAGTGCAATATTTCACTTGCACTTGACATGTGCTTATTAAGTATTTGCTTGCATTGCAAAATACAAACTAAGGGGGCACTCCACCGATTTTACACACTAAAAATTAGTTAACTCCACCTGAAGAGTAGTACTTGCATGTGAAAACGACTGTATCATGTCTTATGTGGCTCTGAGCTTTGAACTTTCCAAAATCTCAACCCTGTCATCAAAGTTACCTCAGATGTGATTTGAGACTTTCTAACAGAAACCCTACGTCACAAATTAAGGGTTTGGAGTTCAAAGGATGTGGGCATTTACCAGCCATTGAGGGTCTAACAAAAGACGTCATCACGTTTCGTTATGGGAATGGTAGGATCCAGCAGTTTTGAAGCTTGACACATGAATAAGAGTCTGGATAACTTTGCCTCTTCTTTACCAAAGTTGACCATTCCTTTTTTAATGTTTCTTCCAAGTCCCTCAATTTTATGGAAGTGCAATGCATAATGGTTGGAATACCTCTTTAACAGTAACTCAATACAGAACAAAATTCAACATCAATTTGAAAACCGTGTTCTTGTGTATATCTATTAAAACGCACCTTACTTTTTGAAGATTTGGGTTACACCTAATATGAAGCCCATATCTGTATTGCATTATGAGAGTATACCTACTTAGTGGATTATAATACATGCATGATGAATAATTATGAGTTGCTTTAAGCCTTCATAATGCATTATGATGTCAGGCATTATCAGTCATAAGATATTCATAAGAATGGTCTTTAGTGTCACAATTGCTCAATCACTTAACCCAGTTATGAAATGTTAAATCTTATGAACATCATTGTGCTTTCTGTAACCAAAATGGATGAAGAATGTGGTTATGACTTCTCATTCTCTGCTTCAAGTTAAGTTAGGCTGTTGGTTTAGTATCCAGTGAACGCACTTTGCTGTAGGGCTCTTGACAGGGGCAGAATACAACCATCATGCTGTTTGTTGATCCCAACATCTCGGTCCACATTTACAACCTTGAGAGAGCGTGACAGATATTCAAAGTGGAGGTGTGGCACCTTAAGCAGAACCAGAGCCTTGTTAGAGGAAAATCACAACCTGACACAAATTCTGTTTTCACTCATATTTCTACAGCCGAACGGAATCCATTTGAATGAGAATATGTGTATGTGTTGCATCTGTGTAGGAGCAGCAGGTGTGTAATTTTCTTCTTAGTTTATTTGAAGCAACCAAAAATGTGTAATGGCTCAAATCTTAAGTAGCAGTTTTCAGTGCATCAAGCAGACTATCTTTTAGGAAAAATATTTGTTAATGTTAATGATCATACTTGCATTGCTTTAAGACTGCATTTAATAAGACATCATAATACATCATGAAGGTTTACATCAATTATTGATATTGTTTGCATGCATTATAATGTATTATGCATGTATCTCTAGTACATCTTACATATGTGCTTCCTTAAAAATGTTTTAATGGAGGAACTCTGCAGCTGTTGTGAGCGTCCATCTGTAATTAACAGTATGTGCAGTCACAAGCCCCCAGTAGAAACAATTTGGTCAGCAGCGGACATATAGGAATTATTTCTTACCATTGCTTTTTGGATAATTTCATAATAAAACAATTCAGAGTAAAAATTGTTGTGCACATTAGCCAGTTAAAGTCACCAAATGTCCTCCATATTTCGGATCACTGTTTGACAAGAAAGATATTTTGATCTATTTCTCATACGCATATTTTCCAGCCAGTTTTTTAAGCATGCACAACCTGCACCCATTCACACATAGGTTCTGCTTCTACCCAGTGTCAGAATCCTGCACTGTTGGCACCTTATCAGAGCAGCTGGGGATGCAGCTCCTTACGAACACTAACAACAGCTGCTGAAAGTACAGATAATGTTTTTCAGGCACTTTCTCTGCCTAGTGCAGGATACAATCACACGATCTTTGATGATAGATCTTTTTTTAAGCCCTAAAAACCGTTATTCACGGTTGTACAGACAGACTTTACAGACATACAAAAGAGAGATGTCTGTCTGTCTCAAGGAGCTGATCTGAACTTCTGTGCATTTTGTCCCAATATCAGGACTGGTTGACATCGGTTGGTCATTGGATGATCACATCTTCAGTCTGTAAGTGTCCCTCTGGTAGCTATTGAACCGCTTCCTATTCATTAATTGTTAGAAACTCAAAAAATCAAAGCTAATGTCTAACACTGACTGGGCTGTGTCCAACATGTACTGTAATTTGGAATCTTAAGTATCATACTGGTGGGATTTTGTGTTGTTTTTCATTGTCTGTGATCATCCCTGTCTGTATCACACTTCATGTGCATAGATGCACACACAGTGCATGCTTTAGTTGATCTCATCCTCCAAAACTATACTAAATGCCAAAGACATGAGTCTTATATTCAGTCACATTCAAGACTCAGAAAGTGCTTTTTCCCACATCTTTTCAACATGAATGACAGAGAATAATGATAGACTGTGATCTAAGATGATGGTTCCCAACCTTTTTTGCCAGAGGTAGCCCCATAGCCCTATCAGATGGGCCTAAGTACCCCTTCATCATACCTCTTTGATAGATCGAATGGCTTAATGGTATTGTTCAATGGTATTTTTTGTAGTTTCGGCCAAGTTTGCATTTGTATTACTTTCAAGTGACATAAACTGGATGTTTCACTCATTTACAGTATCTTTACTTTGAGCGTTCTGTTGTCTTTTCTCTAACTAGTCTTTCTGCAGTCTTCATCAACTTAGAACTGACTCAAATTGGTGGAAAACTGAGGCATGTCTTGTGCAGACTGCCATAGTTGGTAAGTTATTGTGACAATAAGATCAGCATCACACAAATTTGTAATCTTACTTGTGTGTTGATTTTTCTCCTAAACACAAATATGTGGATATATATTATCAAATCATAATTTCTATTTTGAGCCCACAAATGCTGCTTGTGATTTCGACAATATAGACACTTTCTTCTAAATCCAGCTCTGATGTTAAATGGTCCAGTAATAAAACATTGGTGTCTGATGCATTGTTCTCACACAGCTGAGCACAGCTGGCTTGGCTGCAAAATACCTGCAGCTTTGATACTGTATATCCTGAGTTACCCTACTATTCTGATGTGGCTAAACAAAAAAAAAACATTTCTTGATTTCTGTAGGAATGTGGGAGAATTGCATGCCTTCAAATACACTTCACTTGCACTTCAATCAATGTCTCTGTGTCCAAAAAAGTCCTTTGTATCTTACAGTGTCTATACAGTCCTTTCTGAGACTGTGCTTGTGATCCATTCTCATAAATGTCAAGCATATCAAGTTCCAAAAGTCCCTTTCCCTCAAGGTCATAGCTTCATTCTTTCTTTCTTTCTTTCTTTCTTTCTTTCTTTCTTTCTTTCTTTCGTACTGTTTTCTGTGATGTATGTGGTTACTTTTGAACATACAATACATTTTAGAATAAAATAATAATACTAAGACAGCAGTACCAATTATTGCTCCACTGGCATTTTGTTGGTTCATGTCAAGACACAAAGGTTAAAGCAGTGTATTTGTGCTGTGTTCTCTATGAGAAGCATCCAGCAAAGAAAAATAAAACCCTTACCACTTGATGTCCTTGTTTGACATTCGTACTTTAACTGCCTCAGCTACTCTAGAGCTGAATGAAAGAAGCGTATGAACTCACAAAATTGTGCAAACACGCACACACTGCTACATCACTCCTTCAGTCCTTCAGTATTAGCTTGATCTTAAAGACTTCCATTGTCTACCATCTCACTTTTAGACACACACACAGGGGGGTTAGCCAAGACAACCACATACATGGTTTATCAATCAGATGAAGGCCCTACAATCTATTTCCTTCTCTCTCTCTCTCTCTCCCAAGGGGGAAACCAATGCAAACAGACGCCCATCTCCTGAAATCTTAGAAAACACAGGATAAACCCCAAGGAGTGTGTTAGTGTGTGTGGCCATATGTCTCAGTATATGTAAGTTCATCTGCTCTTTGTGTGTATGTGTGTGCCTCTAAAATGTGTATCTACAGTTTGTGGTAAATGTCAACCTGGGTGAGGTTTTTTCAACTTTTTCATTGCACATGTTTTGGATTAGTTATTTTATGGTGTTAGCTGTTAAATGCTAAATAGCCTTTAACCTAAAAACAACAGTTTTGCACACTCACTTATACACATGCACACGTGCTTGCACACAGACAGAAGCACATATGGAGACAATGAGATAAACATACATCTTCCTCTACCCCTTTTCCTCTGTTCAATTTCTCGGGCACAAATAAATCTCAACATCAAGTATTTAACCAGTAATTATCCTGCATATTCTCTCTCTCTTTTGCTGTCTCTATTTCTGTATTCCTTGCTCTCTGCATTCCTTTACCCTTGTTGACCTTTCATAGTCACCATAATCTCTCTCACACACTGCTCTCCTTATCTGCTGCTGTAGTAGTGAATGGGACACAGTGACAGCCACCGTGTGTGTGTGTGTGTGTGTGTGTGTGTGTGTGTAAGACATATACATTTGAAAACAAAACTACACTTATTTGGCTTTTCATCCACACTATGTTAGTAATTTTGACCACCAAAAACTGAGCTTTTCAAAAACTCCTAAATAGAGTAATCTTTTTGAAAACGATGATGTATGATTTTCAGTAATAATGCTATAACAGACATGGCTAACATACTGCTCGCCAGCGATGTTAAGAAGCCATCGTTCTGTAGCTTCTGACACTGTGATTTCTTTTTTTTTGTGTTTCGCTATAGCTGATCACACAATACAGGTGTTGTCATTGACATATTTTTCTGTTATCAGCCGCCTGCACAAGTAGTCAAGAATGATTGAGGGTCGTAAATTACAACACCTCAGTAATCACCACAGGAATTACCCAGCCTTGCTGAGCAGGTAACATTTATGACCCTCAATTACCACCAAAGCATAATAATGTGTTTTGGCACATTGTTTTCACTGCAGATTGTTTCTGGTGTGGTCATGGCCAAATTGAGGAAGACAGAAAATATAATGATTGGGTTGGGAGGGTCCCTTGATTTAAACCTTCAACACGATTTGGTAACGATAAATATAACAATAATGATTGTTTTGGCCACTTGGGAGCAGCAGAAACAAGATGTGTACACAACATTAACAAGTTGATATGGCGAACTTGTTAGCAGACAGCTGCTAGCTGCTAACACATCCAGCAGTTACCGAGCAACATTGTCATTCATTTGGAGTCGTGATTCTGGGCAACTCTGGTGAAGCTCTCTGCCAACCCCTGGGGGAAATATGTCTCTTTAGTTGCTAAATGTTCCACTATGTTCACCATCCAGTCGCTGACTGGGTCTGCCTGCCTTTTGGTGCTGAGCAATTAGTGTTCTGTGGGTTTTTCAAGCTTTTTCACTGAAAACAGCTGCCTACTGTGGCCGATTATTGATTATAGACGCTTTAAAAGGAAGAGAAAACGAAAAGAAGATACAAATTTGGATCATTTATTAGTTAGATTCATCATTTTCTGTCCTTTGACACATGCTTTGAGTTAAAGAAAATACAAAAACAAATTGTGACTGTGTTTTGAGTTGCCCTGTGCTGACTGGGCAGTTGTTTGCGCTCAGAGCAACGAAGAGTCTGCTGGTCACCTCCATTAACAACTCTCAGACGACCTGCCCCAACCAAATTATAACCAAAGAAAAACACAATCAATAAACACGTAGCAAACTTCAATGCTATCAATCTTTATTTACAATTGAACCGACTACCTGACCAGAGGAACCAATTTAATCTGAGAAAAATATTAATATGTAGACTCATTAACTACAACCTTATTATAGACTTAAACAACCCTGGCTGCCTAGAGAAAGTTGATGATTAATATATAAATATAAATAATTAGACACATCTTCTGACCAATTTATAATTCTAAACCTCCTTAGAGAAAAAACATCCATTGCTCGTGAGGCAGAAAAATCTTTCAGCGCAGGAAAAAAAGAGTCAGAGAAAAAAACATTTGATCAACACATGAAACTGTGACTATTCTCCTCATCGTCTGCCCATTTGTTTTTCTTCTTCATGAGTTGTCACGTTGATGTAATTATTTCATTGTTCTGTTTTTTTAAATTTAATTATTCTGTAACACACACACAGAAATCCACAAGCAGGCACTCATCGAAGGTCTAATCATTATTTATATTATATGTCAAATGTATGTAATTGCCTTGGCAATTTTGAGGGAGGGAAGGGTCTGCAAGAAAAAGCTCTGCTCGTCTGTCAGGAAGCCCTGACAACACAATCTCTCAGATCCCTCCCACCTCCCTCCCCAATTCCATTACCCACGTTGTGATAAAATTTCCCAATGACACCCAGCACCACTGCATCTGCAAAAGACAGAAACATAAATTTAATGTACCAGTGCTGTATAGTGTCTAATTGCTAATTGTTGTAATATCACATTACAGGCAGCGGGTGCTAACAATTTGCAGAGGCCTGTGGTGTGTGTGTGGAGACAGGATTGAGTGGAGAGGAAGCGGGAAAGCAAATTCATTTATCCAGAGTGATCCATGATATTGGACAACCCAATCCAGGTTGGGTTTCAGAGAGGATGCAGTTTGTGTGTGTGAGAGAGAGAAACCTTTCCCCGCCTAAAAAAATAAACTGCAGTAAAAACACAACAAAAAAACATTACTTTAAGTAGCTTGGAACTGAAAACACTGTAAACTATGTGCAAAACAAATCATCATGAAACCAAACATGGTTCATAGGATGTATGTAATCAAATTTAACTATATGCTTTCAAAGTCTCATAAACCTTTATCGATCCTGGGAAAGTTACTGAGACACACGCTTGCTACACGTCCATACATTATGGGAGCGTTCAGTCACACCACAGCCTTCTGGTGTTGTTCAGTGCAGCACTACCTCTTGAGTCTTCACTCGTGGGACAGATAGCTACACCAAAAGGTAAAGCAATTTAAAAGCTAATTTCAGGTGACAGATGATGTAGTACCCACCAGGCTCTTTCACATAATGTAGCTGTTACGGTTACTTTGACAGCATTATGCCATGAAGGAATTGCGTACGAACAGGAGGTCGAGTTATCAGTCAATTTACTAAACCAGGTTTGTTGAAATGTTGGCAAACCTGACTTTGTAAGTTGATTGCTTAAGACCCAGTAACATTACCGTTAAGCTTCACACTGCCACCACTATAGGTGATGACTTTGTTACTGTTACTAAATGAAGTGTCACACACACTGTCTCACTATTGTATCTTTAAGTAATGTTGAAAACTGTTTTTACTGATCAGCAATATTGAGAACGGCACTTATTTTATTTCCTTCTAGTAAGCCTCTTTGCTTCAGGCTCAAGCCTTACAGGGTCAATTTACAACAGAATACAGCAGCTGGAACGGAACAGGTGTTAGCTCCTGGTTTCAAGACTTTCCAATTACTTATGCAACATGTAAAGTTTTTGCTCTCAGTTGTATCTCTTACCCCTTTTCCTACAAGGCAGAGCCGGTGCTGGTTCAGAGCCAGAGCCTAGTTTCAAATCGGTTCTTTGTCTTTCCACACCCAAAGCACCAGGTCCGAGCCAGGAAGAGTGGTTCTTAAGTAGCACCAAATTGTTGCTGGTCTAGAAGTAAGATCCTCTTACCCTTTTCCACCAAAATGAACCAGGTACTGGTACTGACAAGGGTCATTATGCACTACTATTACTTTTACTTTAATTACTTTTTGATGCTAATATTTCTGTACTTTTGCTTAAGTTCAATTTTGAATGGAGTTTTACTTAATTTTATATTGTTGTTGCACCAAATGGATTATTCTTTAACAATTTAAACAGTTTGTTGTATTGACATTACAAACATACTTATATGTTAATGAGAAGTTATTTAGGTGTAGGTGGATGAACAGAAATTTATCTGAGAAATTGACTCCAAACAACCTCAGAAAACAACAAAAACTCATTTGCAAGTGCCTTCATCATTTCAAGGGGTATTTATTAAAAAAAAAAAAATTTCTATCCAAAAATACTTGAGACAGACTCAACTCCAAGAGCTTTAGGACAGGACAGACTTTTTAAAGGCCTGAAAATAATCCTTCTACACCATAATAAGTTGTGTTTTTTCAAATTAACTCACTTTAATAATATTGTGACATTTGTTGTGTATGCTTTTGGTTTCACAGGGTTTTTTTTTTCTTTTTAAGGCAGTGGAGCGAAATAAGCAAAGGTGTTAACAACATGTGCGTGAAGGATAAACTGACTGACAAGGATATGGAGGTGATGAGGATCGTCATAGAGACAAAGGAATGGATGAGGTGGCCAGGTTGTCAAAGTGCAACGGCCTCAGCACAAGATCAGGCTGTCAGGACCAAAAAGCCGTCTTTGATGAAGACTGCAGTCTGAGCGTGCTGTTGCCATGATGATGCTGAAGACTGAGTGAGACCTTTTCATCTGACTTGGACAACCTCAAACCCTACTCTATTCCCTCTCTCTAGTATCTGACCTTCTCTCTACTCCCCTTCCGACCTCTTTTCTTTCACTTCACCCACCCATCTCCACCCTATCCCCACTCTCCTCCGCCCTTTACTCTCTCAACGAGCAGCACGGTGCCTCACAGCAAGAAAGTCCTTGGCCTTTCTGTGAGGGGTTTGCATGTTCTCTCTGTGTTCGCGTGGGTTTTCTCCAGGTAATTCTGGTTTTCCCCCACTGTCAAAACATAATTATTTATTATTCATAATTCTTCTTCTCTCTCGCTCAACCTAACCGGCAGCAGCAGATGGCCGCCCACCTTTGAGTCTGGTTCTGCCTGAGGTTTCTGCCTCTTAAAGGAAGTTTTTCCTCGCCACTGTCGCCGAGTGCTTTCTCTTGGTCGGATTTGTTGGGTCTCTGTAAATTATATTATAAAGAGTACGGTCTAGACCTGCTCCATAACAAAAGCTCAATGAGCTAACTTCTGTTATGAATTGTTAATAATACTTTAATTTAAGTTATAATTATTCTTAATATATTTCAATAATAAATTAATCTTGTGTTGTTTTCTGTCTGTTTTATGGTAAATGATGTGCTGTTTCTGGTGGTATGTTGGAAATAACTGAAACATTACAAGGTTAGACAACCAAAGCTAACAGAATTGTATTTGTCTCAAGGACTTCTCAAAATTAAAATGGATGAAAAATTAAAAATGTAACATATACATTGCTATGACAACTGGAAAAACTACATCTGCTGATGAAAATGTTGTGTTGTGTTATGATTGAAAGCTACAGAATAGTTATTTAATGGACCTAAGATTGTTTTCCCAAGTGTTCTTTCCAAAGTCAAGAATTAACTTTAACCGTAGCATGATCATTGAGTTTTTATTTAGAAACTTGAGACTTAAAGTTTGTCCTGAGGGTCGCACTAGAGAAACATTTCCTACTCCACCAATTTATCACTCCACTCTTATAAAATTGCAGGACAGTTAAAAAAAAAAAGAGAAAAACATTCTAATTGATGCATCAGCACCAGAGATGCCATCTTTTTTCATAATGCAACTCAACTTGACTCACTCAAAGGTACAAATTCAGGTGTGTTTTGCTAGTATTGGCTAATGTAGCCTGGAGCCACCAGCCTCAAGCAGACAAGAGGAGCAGGCTACAGAGGTCTGGTATGCTCACATCTCTCTAACTCCACACCCTTAATTTGTTTTCATTTTCAAACTTGTAGTCTTCAGCTCCAACCGATGGAGTTTTATCAGATTTCACGCTGCTCCCCATAGAGCCACAAAAGGCTCTATACAATTTTTTTAAACACATGCAGTAATACTCCCCAAGACCTCTACAGAGACAGATGTGTATTATTGTTGGAGAAATCAAAAGGAGTCTTTCTCCGGGGAGCATGAATGTGAAAGTACAGCCAGATGAACCTGAACAAATGAGTGGGGAAACAATGATTGCAGATGCTCCCTTACAGGTCAAAAGGAACAAAATTTTGATAACTATGAAAATGCTGTTATTTATAGGCTATGGCCTTTGCGGTTACTCGATTTCAACCCAAGTGAACACCTATGGGAGATTTTGGACTGAAATGTCAGACAGCATTCTCCAACATCATCATCAGAACACCAAATGGGGGAATATCTTTAGGAAGAATGGTATTCATCCCTCTTTTAAAGTTAGAGACTTGAAGAACCTTTGCAATGAGCGCTGAAGCTGTTGCAGCGAGTTGTGGTGGCCCAACACCTTACAGTACTAAGCAGTGTTGGAAATTAACTGTTTTTGTCCACCACTCCATTTTTTTACCAGCCACTTTCTTCACCGGGGTTCTGTCGAGATGCGTTGCTTAGCGGTTCTGCGCATGTGCATGACCCACAGTCTACCTGAAATCTTAAATAGATATAATATAATATAGTATTTCAACTTGGTCCCCATATTCTTACAGTACACATGGAGTGAGTAGTGGTGTAATATAAAATTATTCTGTAGTGGGAGCATTATTTGATATTGGTCTTATTGAAATACTTCTCCCCTAAAATCTTAAATAAAGATATAATAATAGAGTATCAAAATATGTTCCCCGTATTTTAAAGTACAGTTACCACTGTTTGTAATCAAAAAACATAAATAAAGATGTCATAATACTGTGAGAGTTATACCTTTATGGGATATACGCAACAGGAAATGGGAACACATAAGGTAACATTTTTCGACAAGGCAGCAAAAACACCGGCAGTGTGGAATTGCATGTGAAAAATAATAAAACAAGATCTGCAATATTCAAGAAAAAGGCTGTTTTATTTCATAAGGAAAATATTTAAACTCTTACGGAAAATACTGCACGGTGGCAGAGCGGTTAGCGCCACTGCCTCCCAACAAGGAGATCGTGGGTTCGAATCCCGGACCAGACCACGACCTCCCTGGGTGGAGTCTGCATGTCCTCCCCGTGTTACCGTGGGTTTTCTCCGGGTTCTCCGGTTTCCTCCCACCGTCCAAAGACATGCATTAGGTTAATTGGTAACTCTAAAATTGCCCCTAGTGGATGAATGTGTGCGTGAATGGTTGTCTGTCTAAGTGTCAGCCCTGCGACGAGTTGGCCACTGTCCAGGGTGTACCCTGCCTAAGGCCCGAAGCCACTGGGATAGGCTCCAGTCACCCGCGACCCCGAACGGGAACAAGCGGTAGAAAATGACTGACTGACGGAAAATACTGATATTATATCTCACACACAGCAGGTCTAAGTGGCCTAAGCTTTTGTGCTTAATGGCATTTCTTCCCTTACATTATTTTTAGTTTTATACTTTAAGTAGTTTTGAAACCAGTACTTTTACACTTTTACTTGAGTAAAAAGCTTGAGATGATAATTACACCCTAGTATCTATACTTCTACCTGAGTAATGAATGTGAATACTTTTGACACCTCTGCATTTGCAATATCATCCGGCCTCTAGCCTTTCTCTGTTTAGAGTGTGGACAGTCTTGGACAATGGACAGTGTTTAGAGTCTTCAGGGGACAATGAGCGTTTGTGCAAATTTTCATGACAATCTATTCAATAATCGTTGAGATATAGCAGTCAGGACCAAAGTGGTGGACCGACCGAGCAACAGACATGCATTGCCATCCCTGAAGCCAAAATAACTACATACAATTATACACTGCACACTGTGTATACTTTTAGCCATTGGCAATCACATTTTAACACATCATGTGCATTCAGAGAAATACTGCAAATCACCAGCATTCCTCATGGAACACTGTAAATAAATCTAAACAGCTGAATGTTTCCATAAACACACACACTGGCTATCTCCTTCCTGCTTCGGTGTGTTTCTCTTCATACATGCACACAATTCTCACTTCCTGTATGGCTTTATTGAACCTAACACTGTTGCCAGGATTTTACTGCATTTCTAATTTCATGTTATGCATCTCGTGCAATCCATTAAAATGTATTTTATCATAAAGTCTTACTTTGCATTGTGTAACTGTGCAGCTCAACACAGAAATAAAGCAGTAAGCTATCTAGATATTTTTGCCATACATATTCAACAACCACTATCCAATGGGAAATATGTTATTTAATCATGCAGACACCTGTGGCTCTTTACAGCACTTGTTTAAACACTTGCTGCTATGTGATAATGAGCTATGATAAAATGACATGATATAGCAGCTGACATATAAAGCAATATTTCATTTTGCTATAAGATGTTAATATTGTATTACTTTTGGGTACAGCTTTGTCACTGGTGTTTTTTTTATCTTACTAATTGGGTACATTTATTTTAAGCAGTTATTTATTTTTTTTTGTGGATCAACTTAATTATAAATTTCACATCTCAAGACCTACATGTACAAAAAAGATATAATCCATTGTAGAAGTCTCCCAGGGCCCCAAAAGACCATGTGGGGAGTCGCAAAAAATTGTTAAGTCGTGACGTGTTTTTGTCATTAATTGTCTTGACGGCATATATGGTCGCTATGGTTACCATGAACCTACATTTTAGTAGAATATGTCTGTCATGCTTCCATGCAAAGACAACTAACCACTTGCAATTGTGTTGCCCTTCCTTAAAATATCTTGTAAACAACATAAACTGAATTTTCTTTAACAGCACACAGATGCCAAACAGCTGCATATTATTATCATCTTGAATGCATATTTCACAACATCATTTACTGTAAGTCCAGGAAATTCTGGCCTGCAAAGTTGTTGTCAAGCACAGACCGGCTTCCTGCCTTTGCCAGAACAAATTCAGTCTTCATGGATGACTGACCCTTCCCAAGAAGCCAAACTGTTTACAGGTCAAGTCAAGCAAATGAAAAAGTTATTTGAAAGTAACACCATATGTGGTATGTAATTCAGCCAGTGGCCGACAATAGCTGCTGTCAGAATGTGCGCGTGGGCTCAACACTGTAATCATCATTTACAGGTCAGGGAGGGAAAGAGAGAGACTAAAGTAGACAACAATGTTTTCAAAGCAACACCAGCTCCCACTGGATTCATCTCTCCTGCTCTCCAGTCCTAATTAGAGAAAGAGATACACTGTGATTGCTATTGGAAATTGAGACCGTCAGTCGATTCTCATCACTCTCCCATAGCTGATCAACGCCTGAATGGGAAGGTCTCATCTGATGCGTGCTTACTTATTGTAGTTCTCAATTAGCACATGCTAGCTACAAACTCCTGGGTGGTTTAACATGAATTGTTTTAATATTCTCTCTCTACCCCTCTATTCTATGTAGCTAGTTATCCTCTTTGGTTTAGGGTGGTATTTCAAATAACTGCTTAAATAACAACATTTGGTCAACACTTTTTTCATTCGTAGTGTCATGGTCTCCTAGGAGACTGATTGTTTTTAGAGGAAGTCAAAACCATTTTCCTAATAACTTGCACACACTAGCACACTAAACAACACAGGATGACCAAATAAGAGAATAGATCACATGAAGAAAAACACTAAAAACTGTTTTTATGTTCTTAAGATGTAGAGTTCCTGTTTTATTGTGAATATGTCTGTTCTTGTCTTGGTTTGGGGTTTAGTTTGGTAGTTCCTGTTTTATTTTGTAATTTGTCTCTTCCCTCATGTGTGCTGTACGTTTGTGTCCTGCCATTCAGTCTCTCTTGCCCTGCAATAACCCCTGATTGCTCCACCACTCTCACACCGGGTTTCAGTCTTCCTTGTCAGCCTACAGTGAGTGGTTCCACTCCACACCTGCATCCCATGTCCCTCATTAACCTCTGTGTGTATATACACCGGTCCACTTCCCTTGTTTTTTTTTGTTGGTTCTGGCTGCCTGAATGTTTTGATATATACCTACCTGCTAGTTACCTGTTGGCCGCTTGTCTACCAAAGAGACAATACGTTTCCACTCATCATCCCACCACTTCTGTATGTGTTTTGGTCCTTTTCCATTAGCCTGTTTGCTTTAGTGTGACACTAAACAGTGATTTTTATTTTTTCAGCGGTCACAAAGAAAAGGTAAGTACAGATAAAAAGCAATTTACTTTAAATGATGAGGAAGGTGCCTTAATAGACTCTAAAAATGTATAACATGAATCAATGTAGGTCCATTCTGATCACTTGGGAAGCTGTATCTCAGACTTTCAAGCTAAGTCTAGCATGGTTTTAGGGATGGCAATGTTGATTGGTCAGACGGTCCACCACTTTAGTCCTTTTTTAAAACAAAAAAAGACATTCTATTGTACCCAAAGGATGACTCCTTTGGGGGCGGGGGGGGTGAACAAGGGGAATATTCTGGTAATACAACAGTCCAAATTCTCTCACTCCTACATCACAAGACCACTAGAATGCTTAATGAGCCTGAGATTTGGAGCTCCAGTCTGGAAGTATGACAACCCCTGGGTCATAGTGTCAACTGGACGTGGTGAGCTTAAAGCCAATGTCTTTCACCCGCCTCACAACTACATGTATGGTCAAATCTGCATAACCAATACAGAAGATGATCACTTGTGGGATAATTAATTGGAAATACATTTAAACCTAATCCAAGGTGAGAAGGCAGGTTTGGGATTTGATCAGTTCCAGGCATAAAATGAAAAGTGTTCTCCCTTACATGACCTCAGTTTCTCTGCACATTCCAGTGTCAATTGCAGATGGGCCCAATATTTGAATTCCTATTAGCTCCTAAAAAAGGAGCTGTTTCAAGAAAGACATTCATGCCTAACAGGCACTCTGGGCACACTGCCAACTCCAGCTCAGACTATCTGGAAGATAACCCGCCTTTCTGTGAGGTAATTGACTGTGTGGATGACTATTGCAAGGATGCCATTGACTTGACTACCATCAATAGAGGCATTTTGTGGAAAGTATGTCTCCACTAGTAACCACACATGCATGCACACACAGAGAAAGAGGGCGATGGCTACTGCACATCTAAGAGATGGGAATGCAGAGACCTAGACAGACTCCTTTCAAATCATTATTTATTAATGCCTGACGCCTGATTCTCTCTCAGCATTTGATGTAGAAGCAGCCGTGCCACTTTGGGGCCATGGTGGCTTTTCAGGCTGTGACTGAGTTGATACCGCTAGTGGTTTCTGTGAGGTCAAAAGAATCATGTCAGACTGCTGATGATTTTCTGTGTGCATTCTGCTTTGTGAACACTCTGCCCTTTAGCTTACTTATCTCAGGATCTGCTGGCTGGCTGGTCAGGCTTTGTGCGAGTGTGTGGATGGCAGTGTTGCACTGGGTTAGATGGATGGAAGAATGCATAGCTAATCAGAATAATCAGTCTCTTTTCTCTCCCTTTCTCATGCTCTGCTTGTTACTATGCAGAATGCAAAGAGCTGACCCTCAACATGCCACAGAACAAGGATTATCCTCTCAGGGGTCACCCTCTCCAATTTACTGCCTTTTCTCCTCCTCTGCCCTGCTAACGGGCCTGTATGGGGATAGCGAGCGTTAGGAAAGGACCTGTAATTGAAAGGGAGTGGAGAGTGTTGACTGCTTGTTTGTTGTCAGGGAACAAGGGCAGAGTGAGAGGGTATCAGTGAGGGCATGGGCAGGGAGACAACTGACTGTTTAGGTAGCCCAGACTCCTCTGCTGTCTGTGTGGGGAGAAAAAGTAGAAAAGGGAGCTGAAGCTGTTTTCTTTAGGAATATCTTTTATCCAGGCAAAAACAGACATGATTCATATTTGAGAGTAGTCCTTGTAGAGAGCTCCCATTCTGCACTCAGCAGTTTTGCAATACTCTCCTACTGCAAAAACAAACTGATAGCTTCAGTTTACACTTTTCATCTGCCATTAGGAATCACAACAGCAACCAGCTGCTAAGAGATGCGAGTTGTTTTCAGTGTGCTTTCTCTTCGTCATGGCCAATGTAGAATAAATCCTATAATGCGAAATGGGTGCCTTCCACAATAACTGCTAGTTAGCTTTTTGTGGCTAACAGGCAGTTGAGAGTTAGAAAAATGTAAGGAATGCCCATAGAACACTCATGATTCTAGTACAGATCTCAAAGGATGCATTAATCTTAAAAAGTGCATACACAGTCCATGAAAGCCCTTGGTTGGACCACGAGAGGATACCCACACATTTTCAGATTCGGTGTGACTTACACTTTCCTAGGATATCCGTTTGTTGTCCATTGTAAATAAACATCCAGAAATCCGCTTACAAATAATAGAAAAAGGCTCCGTTTCACTCCATAAAATAATAACAAATATTTGTCTGTAACTTGCAAACAGCTAATAGCTGATTTGCCAATGTAAACAAATATTAGACAAAGTCAAATTGCAACCCTACAGCTAACTGACATGGCAACATGGAGGAGAGTATATGGGGATGTTGGGCAGTGGTGGCTGGTGATTATTTACCTGGATGGGGCTACAGGCACTGAAGGCTTCTGCTGAAACACCAGAAATATTGACTAGCTTGGTGTACTACGATTTGATTCCAACTACAGATGACGGTTTCATTTACTCAACAATTCGCTCAGAAACGCAAACACTCCATCCAACAGCTCAACTTGACTACTTACTCAGTCTCTTTCCTCACCAAGTGGAAAAATCCTCTAAAGAGCAAAACCAACCTTGTCAAGTTTTTCAGTTTAAATGAATGTGAAATGTACATTAATTCCAGCTGTTCATGAAAATTATAAAATATTGTCTGGACTTTGTAGTTCTGCTTAATTCTTAAAGGCCTAATGCTTCTGTTGTAGTTATAGCAATGGATATATGCAGTCGTGTGTGTATAGAAAGTGGTAACAGTGTCACAAAAATTGTGTACATTATTTCTTAACTCTTACATACTGTTCAGGGCAAATGTGACCCATTTTGATATTTGATAGACGTAAAAACACCCTGAAAGCCATTCTTTTAGCCTGAAATTTGATGACTTTTCCTTGAGCCGTATCTTTTTAAAATAGTGGTTTTAGGGGATCTTGATACTGTACATGCTACTGTGTCTGTATATTGTTCCCACCACATTTGCCCAGGTTCCCACCAAGACATGCATCTGTTGGTCTTTGTGTCATGGGGGAATCTCAAAATAGTGAAAGTAAAACAGCACAGGCATGATCATAGATGGAGCAGAGGTCATAGGTGCCTTGACACGGTCATGAGATCTGCACCTGCAGTTTTACAAAATAAACTGAGGTTGTGGCAGCAAGACATACTGTCCAAGAGGTCATTAATCTGGTCTTCAAAGATGAGACTGGTTTGTAATTAGCAAGTATTTTTTGTTTGGTTAAATGTTGAGATAATAGTTATGATTAGTAGTTATGTTTTTTTATTATAGGATATAGCAATGAGGACAGTGTTTGATGGTTATATAATCCCAACATTTTCAAAATGATGCCATTTTCAGTTTCAATAAAATATACTTAAATCAATATGGTGGTTATGTTTTAATGTAAAATAGGACATGAAATTGTGTTTTTTTTTTCTCAAAGGCATGACATAAAACCTACACTTTCCCTGCTCTCTGAAACATTAAATATTTACCCATTTATTGTCAGGCTATTTATACATATAATCTGTGGTTAAAAAAATTGGTATCGACACTTGTTATGGGGGGATTCTGTGAAAGTATAGAAAATCAACAGTCGGTAAGGGTTAAAAGACTGGAATAGAGTGGCTAAAAGTCTCTAACAAGTTACAATTACTGATAGCACAAGAAATACAGACAGCTCTTGAGTGAGGTTTGATTGGCTGAGTAGCCAATCACTCATGAATGCCATTATTTTACTGGTTTTAGGATATTGTCTTCTGCACCCTTAATTGCTGATCAGGAGGAAGCTAGTGTTGAGTTACTGTGTATTGCGCCCATTAGGAAAGAGGTGTTGAGGGGCTGCAGTTGTAAGCCATTAAATTTAAGACAATGAGATGGTGGCTTTACAATGTTTACTCTTATTTTCAAAAAGAGTAAAAAGGCATGTATTTTGAGTTACATTGAGAAGGTATTTTAGCATACTCCTCATAATAAAGAGTACTAGACTCTTAACATAAACAAAAGCTAACACGCTAATTTACAATGATCTTGATAAACTATTGACAGTGTGATGACTCTATATATATTTCTTATTTTGATACATTTGTTATATGTTGTGATTGAAGTTGCAAATGAAACATTATCTGATAGTGCCATAGATCTACCAGTCCTATTCTTCAAAGTATAGCTTACATCCCTAAATGAACACCACAGCATGTGATGTTCAAGAAGGTTCTGGGTTTAGCATGCAGAGAGTAAGATGGCTTTCTCTGATGTATATTTTCCACTTCTGGCAGAATGATTAAATTAAGCATGATAGCCAATCTTAATCATAATGTGTTGCTTTTAATTAGCTGGGACTATGATTAAAGCATGTAGAAATGCATATTTTATTATTATTTTTTTTTTCAGGGGGAGAAACCCCAGACACCCCTGCCTTATTGTGCCCCACACCCACTTTTCAAACCAATGTTACCATTGACTTTGCTACAAGGTGAGTTAATGCTTGACATCATTACTGTGTTACAAGTGGCTTTACAACTTTGTTCTAATAAATGCATACTACCTCTGGTAGTTCTGGTACTGTATGATTTAATATTCTAAATACCAATAATGCGACCATGTCAAATTTCATAAGGAGTTTTTGCATGGATTTATACTGTAGCTGTTTTGTGAAGACTATAAATGGCATTTTGGTATAGTGTTATAGTATGTCAGTCATATCCATCTCACACACAGTAGGACTATGTTGGTAGCAATTGGCTAACACCTGTGCTTAGCTATTTTTGGTTTCAGGTAGCTGGAAAAACTTCAAATATATGTTAACAGGATACAAATCAAAGAATGGAAATTAATTAAAACAGATGTTTGCAAAGATAATGGCCCCCATCCCACCAAACAAGCTCAGACACACAAGCTCCATGCAAAAGACATCTTACTACAGTATTTACGGCCCAACTGGACATATCAGAAAGAGGTAAAACAAAACAAACACAGAAATTAGTCCTTGAATACCAGCAAATATAGCCTTGGATTCAAATACTTGATCTCCCAAGTTGTGAGTTTAGAGCAATTTGAGCTAGCAAATTACCTCGTTCTCACAAAAACTCAAAATTTGGAAAGAGGTAAGGAAAGATCTGGGGAGAGAGACACACATTAGAGCTGGTCTTATACCACTGTTGCAGTAATGATAGTGTTTGCCTGTGGCCAAACACACAGAGAGAGCTGTGTGTTAGCAGCAAAGAGAGGATAATAGCACAGAATTATTAGACAGATCCTTGCAGTCTATGTTTGAGTCAATTCTTTTGCCTTATTACACACTGCGGGCGTGGGGGGAGGGGGGCAGAAGGGAGAGAGATTTAAACAAGTAATACTGCATTACACACATTAAAGGGAGGCGGTAATTACTTATACCACTCAAACTGAGGCATTTAAAGAGCAAAACACAAGCTTTGCTCCCACTTTTTTCGTTTTCCTCTCTCTCCTGATTGTTTCCTCATTTTCACTTTGGCTGTCTTTCCTCCTTACCCCCCTCTCTCTATTCCTTCCAATCCTCCTTTTTCCCTAACACTGTCTATTCCCTTCCCTTTACTCTCCTCTCACCTTGTCTCTCTGTCTCTTCCTTATCAGGGCGGTGGCGGCTGCCTCGGTAATGAGGATCAGTGTTGTTTTAAACATGAAATGGTGAGGGGCCCTGGCGGGGCGGAATCAATAAGAGCCATTACCTCGCCTCCCTAATGATGCAGCCACCCCCTCCTCTCCTCTCTGCGCACACCACCCCTTGTCTCAGCCCATTTCTACCCGCTATCCGATATTGGATGGGAGGAGGTTATGAATTATCGAATCCCAAGGGCAATGCGCTTCGCCGCCAATTACCCAGTGAAAAATGACCCTTTCTTGGATGTAAGTGTGTGTGTTTGCGTGCAGGTGTGTGTGTATGGGGTGGGCGAAGAGGTTGACATGGACCAGCTGGTGTCACGCACTCGTGGAAAGCTATGGCTCCCCAGTCTGTCTGTCCTATTCAAAAACGCACACATACATTTACTTAAATGCAGCTGCACATTGTGACTGAGATTTTTTTTCTTTGTTTACTTAGTTTTTTGGAGGCTGTGTAGGTGCAAGAGATTATCCGTCAGCTTAAGAGGACTACAGGATTTCTGTTACTATACGCTAGGGAAAGCATTTTTCGCTGGTGGTCATCGGTTTTGCATAATACACCATAACTTCAACAGACATTACACCAAAGCAAAAGAACAAAGTTTTCGATAGACGTCAGTTATTAGCCATCTGTCAATGCTCCACTTTTCTATGATACTGTAAGCAGTCTGTTTTTCATTTCTGCCAAATTTGCTACCCTCTGCAGTTTTGTTCTCTGTCAAAAGAAAGATAATAGTTTATATCTTCAAAATAGTTGGTCTTTAAAAGTGCCAATGAGAGATGGCTGCCAGTTTGTCAAACTGCCTTTAAGGAAGATAGTGTATTGGAAGAGGAAATTGAGCCAAATGTGAAAAGCACACAATACAAGCCTCCTGCAAACTACGTTTACAATGGACGTTCATGCAGTAATGATTTGCGTTAAATACCAACATTTAATGGCAGTGATGAAACTAGTGTGCCATTGATTTAGCTCAGTGAAGTAGTAAGGGTGTGGAGATGGTGGGTCCCTAACTTTCCTAACCTTAAACCTACCTTAACCATTCTTTAGTGGTCGTGATCAGTTGTTGTTGAAACCTCTATCACGTTATCAGTGAAGGTTCAAAAATGCTGTTGGTGAATGTAATCTATGGTTTGCAGAAACATCACTTTTCAGTATTTTGCATATAACTTGTCAGTCTGCACACAAAATACGCAAAATGGAGACTATGCATTGTAACCATTGTTCTATGAAAACAGGTAGGCCTAGTGCCCTCTTAGGAGCTTGGTGGGCTTGTACACTCCCTCCCTTAAATGTGTGTAAGTAAATGCACTCCTTTAGTCAATAATAAAAGGAGAGAAAACAAATCCGAGGATTAGAAATCAGCAGAAAATACATGGCCATCATACTATAACCTGGCATCCATGTTCTCTGTCATAAAATAATGACCTGTGGCCCCCCTCTGTTGCCCCTCCTGCCCCAGTCTCACTGGTGTGTTATCCTGGGAAGTGTCTCCCTGCTAGGTGCAGTGGTGGTTGCTTCCTGTTCTGGGGTACAGCTGTGACTTCTAAATACTTGGAGAACACCTTCATCCTCGTCTCTCTCATTGACATGCATGTAAGATGGGCTTTTTCCCCATTGAGACCCTGCAAGTTGTGAAATACTATGTAGGTCAATCAGTCTTATTTGGTAGGTCTTTACCTTTGCAACCCTTGTGCAGTGGATGGTCTTGGATGATCACCCAAGTTGAGAACAGGTGGTACCCTCTAACCTTATCACCCTACTATACTAGGTGCTGACTTGACAACGTCTGGGTAGGGTATTGCAGACATTTGTACAGCTTGTACTGGGCAGGGTTGGGGGAATTATCCTGATCATCTGGAAAAATAGATCCAAATTTCCTTTCGAGCCAATTAGAGTTGCTCAACCTGTTCTCCTAGCACCAGGATAACAATGCCTAATCTTTGTTCTGTTTATATAGAAAAAAAAAACTCTCCCTCAGCTATTGGACTCCCTTTGACTTTCTAACGTCAGATGTCAGTCTTTAATCTCTCTCAGGGGTTCAGAATCCTATCAGCCCTTTACATTGTTCACTTTCCTTCCTCGTCTGTGTATCGACGTGTTGAGTTGTCAAGTTGACATGCCTGTTATCGTATCTCTGTTTAACAGAGTTATATTGCTTTTCTTATGCCCAGTGTCTCTGCCACACACACACACACACACACAATGAAATTATCGCCGGTCTCAAGTGTATCTTTTCTGTCCATTTAGCTGTTTCTATGTGGGGAAGTGCTTGGTGCTGATATACAGCACTTTGAGTTCTGATTGAATTACACTGATGGGAACATCAATTTCAGAGCGTGGTACCAGTAATTTTTTTTACCAAGAACCTCAGATCACATTACAGTCTGCAGTGCTCTGATGGGCTGCAAAAATAAGAGTCAGGGCTGGAGACACACCAACAGGGATTTATATTCACCTCAAGATGTTAATTATATTTAAGAAGTTGCTCATAGCAACACAGGTTTGAGTTGCTCCGGTGCTTATATTTTGCCTACAGAAAATATATAATTTCCACAATCTTTAATAAAGGTTAATACTAATAGAAGCTGTCATATTATTTTAAAAGTAGTCTATTCCATATTTTTAAAATGCTCTACTGTTCCCCTGCATTTATTATATATATCTAATAAATTAAATTACAAGTACTTCTTCAGAATATCTCTACACCCCTGTCAAATGTAAAATGGTGACCCCATTATTCTGGAAGGTATTTGCCTCTGCACAGAAATAAGTAGGCTACAGTTAAATATTTGATTGTTAACCAGCAGTACAACACAATGATTTTAATAAATCATGAAATAATTGTAATTTGCAGGATGTCATATTAAGCGTTATACTCCTTTTTATTTATTTTTTTACTTGCTGCTATAGCACTTAGGTTATCACTACCTTAGTTTTGTTACTATGTGGGTTTTTGCAGTACAACTACATTTCATTAGCTGGTTATCTATAATTGCACTCATCTAATGTATCTCCAGTTTCCTCAGGGTCTGCAAGAAAATGATGTAGAAATGTAATTTCCAGCTGAAATTTTAGTTTTATTCTCAAAGCAATAAGGCGAAGGGATCATCCCCAGCATGTCCCTTGTTTAAATTAATTCATTCTTTTGCTATTATTAAAGGTACCCTGTGAAGTTTCTGACCTTTAGTAGTGCTTTGGTTGCACATTTCTCGCTATATCTCCTTTGAAAATGTTTTGTGAGGAAGGACATGCATTCAACACATTTAGAGTTAACACTCAATGTAAACACAGCTTTTGTTTGTTTATAAGAAAACTCCACAGGGCACCTTAAACTGACAGCAGTGTGTCCATGACCGACTACCCAAGACAAAAATAGCAGACATAATGGGATTATAAACAAAAAATAAAAATGGTTTACACATAAAGTCACTACAAGAGAAAGCAGTAGTCCCTAACAGCTTAAATTAATACACAGGTTAACAGAGTAATTACTGGAAACACACATGTAGGATTGATGTCCTTGTAGTCGTCACAGTGACCGTGTAGCACCAACTTGCAAAAAGGTGAGAAATGCATCTGTGTGAGTCAAACTAGTGACTTATGTGGCAAGTGTAGTATTTTCTTGTTGTCTGTGTTCACTTCTTTGTTGGCTCACTACACCCGCTGCATTTATTCTCTCAGAAGCCTTTTGCAATTCTCTGAAAAAACATGGTTTCATGTAGTGGGATGAATGTGTGTGTGTGTGTGTGTGTTTGTATGTGGCTACCACCCAAGGTTGTTCCTACAACATGTTGTCTTTTGAGATTCATTGCCTTAAGCAGCGATGATGTGCTCTCATCAAGACATGCCAAGGCTGCTGGCTGTACCCCAAGATGAGGGGCAAAAAAGGAAGGAAGGAAAGAGACAGATTCTTGAGTCAGATCCCATGATTTTGTTTACTCTAAATAAAAGATTCATTTGGATTGAGAGAGCTAAGTAATTGCTGAGTGTCTTAATTCTGTTTAGGCATGTCAGATGAAACCCCCTAATGTTTACCGCTCACTGTTGCCCAGAAATGATTGAAGTGTACAAATGTTACCGCTACGTTAGGAACAGAGCAAGCAGAGTTAAAACTTTGTTGTCTAAAAACTTTGTTCCCTATGATCATGATCATGATTCAGTGGACTAACAAAAATTAAGTTTAAATACTTATTATAATGACAAGATTGAGGTACAAATTCCCCTATAATTTCTTTTGGTGCTTCCAACATCAACAACATCTAAGTCTTTCAGTTTAAGTACCTTATGTTTTAGGCCCATTTACAAAGAAGAAGAAACTCAAAGTTATCAGGATGATACCTTCATACATGTAACCTTTTATACAGGATTGGTGCACTGATGCAATAGCACCATCTGGGAGTTTGTAATTCTTGTAAATGTTTCAAACTGTTATGTGGGATTAACTTGCATGATCTGTCTCAGCAGAATGACTCACTGTAAAAGGAGAGTACAATAGCACAGACCACTTTGAAGTTTAACATCAGAGGCTGCATGCAGAATAGACCAGTGGACATTTGACTTGAGGGTTGGTATCGAGTTCTAATCGTTGGCTGCTAAACAGAATCAGAAATGCTCATCGCTGCCTCAAGTACCGAGGTGCCCTTCAGCAAAAAACACAACCTGCAGCTGCACCTGTGGAGCAGGTCAACAGCTCGAGAGTAAAACAGCCTGCATGATACTGTGTGTTGCAAATTAAGTTCCAGAAAATAAATCCGTTGCAGATAAGAGCAAACAAATGGACTGTAAGTGATTATGATTAATGCAAAACTTCAGTTGTCAAATTAGAAACAAAAACCTAAATCACAGGTCGCACAAATCTTTCATTTGATGTCAGAAAAGCAGCAGAGTCAAACAGTCTGTTGGATGTTAATGTTGCATTGTGTTCTGAGATTACGCTGTAAAATGGATTTACAAGCACATGGTATTTAGAAATATGCAACATGAACTTTCCAACACACCCATTATCCTAAAACTAAAAAAATTCCATCACTCAGTTCAGAATAAAAATTTACCAAGCCGATTTTTATTAGCAGTCGATCCTCAAAGTTAAAATTAGGATTTCTTTCTTTTTCACACTGAATTAGTAACAAATGGCGCCCGGAAAAATGGAAACGGACAGTAAGGTCTCCATCTGCAAGGTCTCATGTACATTTACAGACTCACTTGCAACTGCTTCTAAGCCTGATGATTACACTGACTGCTGTGTCATTGTTTTATTAATAGTTTCTAGTGGTAATGTCTTCTACTGTACTTGTTCTTCTTCCTTCCACTTCTTATCACTCACTCTCCCTGGTTATAAAAAAGAGGCATTACACGGGGACCCAGTTAAACAAATATCACAAAAATTTTACTTTTTTTTTTATTGAGCAAAATTATCCAACATTAATTCTTTGTTGGAAAAAGTATGTGAACCTTTGCTTTCAGTACCTGGTGTGACCACCTTGAGCCGCAATAACGATACCCAAACATTTTCTGTAACTGTTGATCAGTCCCAAACATGGTCTTTGAGGAATTTTGGCCGATTCCTCTGTACAAACCTGCTTCCAATCAGTGATGTTGGTGGACTTCCTTGCATGAACTGCTGTCTTCACGTCTTTCCACAATATTGAAAAGCAAAGCAACCCCAAACCATGATTCTGCCACCATGCTTCACTGTTGGATCAGGGTTCTTATGCTGGAAGGCAATGTTTGGTTTTCGTCAAACACGACGCTTCTCATTTAATGCTGCAATGTGGAAGAATTTAAGAGTTTAAAACATTCCAATAAAGTTAACTGAATGTTAAATAACATTTCCGACGGCATGTCAAAGACATACACAAACTACATAAACTCACTAAATGTCAAGAAAGGAATAATTCGTACACCTCAACAGAAAAATACAACCTTACGCCTCCTGAATTCAAGTTTCTCTCTTTCCCTGAACTAAGAACAGCTTAATTGCCTTGTTAACTCATCGTTAAACACACGTCATTCAAACTCGACAGAAACAAAACAAAACTCAAACTCGTCTTGGTTAGTCTTTAAACTGTTCTAACAATCACCAACTCAAGTTTGGACACAATAAATCCTTAATTCACAGAGTTAGATGTGAAAATTAGTCTGGCTTTACACACTGTCGCAGCCTCTCTGATGCCCGACCTCCCCCTCGGCACCTCACCTGTCCCCACCTGAATGCTCTGTGTCTTCATCGCCAATCGGAGCTGCAGTATATCACCTCGGTACTGTGTTCCCTGTTGCCAAACTGGCCTCAGTCTGTCCCAGTCTGGCAGTGTTCACCAAGAGGCTACTGAGCCCTGTACTGTTGCCCGGTCCAAAACCCCCGTACTAGGATCGCTAAATTAGTTACACAACTAACTGAGCTAACTAATGGTTAACCTGATATATGATATCCTGCCCCCTGTATTTTTTTTTTGTTTGTGTGTAAATACAATTTTTTTTAGTATAAACTTGAGTAGCAAACTTTAGACTGGCCGAAATGTTCTTCCTGGAGAGTGGTTGCATTCTCCAGCCTATCCTGCCATACGCACCACTCTCGTTCAGTGTTTTTCTGATGGTGGACTCATAAAGATTGACAATAGCCACTGCCAAACATCCTTTCATTGTAGATCCTTAGATGTAACCTTGGAGTGATTTGTGTTGGATGACCACTCCTGGGGAGAGTAAAAATCATATGGAGTTTCCTCCATTCCATTCTCATCTCCATTCCTCCTGTGTGGTGAAGACCTGACTTTGACAATAAGGACCCATTTATATTCTTTCATTAGGGCAGGGGCCGCCAAACTCACACCTGATTGATTGAAACATGTGACTCCAATTACCCCTTTAAACAAACTGATAATTCTGGAGGTTCACGTACCTTTTCCAACAAAGACAATTAATGTTCAATAATTTGGCTAGTATAAGTTGTTTGGGTTATTTTTTTAACTTGGTCCTCCTTACCTGTAGTTTTAGGACTGGAATGCAGATCTGATCACTATACGCTGTAAAATGGATATATAGTCATCATGTCATAATTATTGTGTTTTTAGTTAAATTCCAATCTTCATAAAGAAGAGGAGAAATGACATAACTGCTCCACTATAAATAAAGGCACTGACATTTAATTTTCCTTTTCTTCAGTGACATATTGCTTGCTCTACTTATTATATTATATAGTATAGGCCTATATATACTTATCTTTTAAGTGCCTGTCTCATTCTGTCTAACTGCACACAGAGAAGCCAGAAGAACAGGGGCCCTTTACACAGGACGCTGATTTCAAACTCCATCACCACGCTACACACACAGCCTAGGCCCACACACTCCCTACACGCGCACGTGCATGCCAATAGTGGTAATGACCTGAAACACGCCCTCTTGTGGCCACGCTGGTAAGTAAAAACCCGCCGGCGCAACACTGATGCCTGTGTGGAGAAGCCGAGAGAGAGAGGGGGGACTCGGTGTGTGCGTGTGTGTGTGTGTGTGTGTGTGTGTGAGTGAGAGTGAGAGTGAGAGAGAGAGAAAGCGTATATGGGGGTTGTTCAACATGCAGTCTATTTTTGCTGTCATAAATAATTGGTCCACGGGGAAGGGTGGTGGTGTTAAGGGCTCCTCCATTAGGCCAAAAACTTTCGGGGCGCCTTTCAGTTCTAATTGGCACCGACGATTGGTGGCAACGCAGCTGGCGAACTCCACCAAAGAGTCGACAACAGAGAAAAACACGAAAACCACCGCTGCCCCCTCGGCTCTTAAAGACATCCTGTGGCACCCAAAAGGTTTGAAAACCTATTTCAGAGAGAACGGGAGACTGGGAGGGGAAAACACGAGAGAGGGGAGCAATGCTGTTCTGTTGACAACCTGTTCAGTGTGGAGCGGTGAGGCTTGAGCGCATCTATGTGTAAGCCTCTGTCCTCCCTCCCATACCCTCCCCTCCCCTCGCTCCATCCCTCCATCCCTCTCTCTCCCTTCACAGACAGGGGCGGTCGTTCTCAGTCAGCGCACATATTCCACTTGGCCAGCATCACTTGGAGTCCACAGACATAGCGCTGATTGAACGCGCGGAGGGGAGCTCATTTTCAGAGCGCATGATTTTGTTAGAGGGGCTTCACTAGACTGTCACCGGTCAGAGGCAGAGAGAGAGAAAGACATTACAGCCATTTCAACCACGCCTTTAAAAGTAGAAAATCCACAAAAGAGGAGACGGGGTGTATATGATTTTGACAAACTAGCCTTGCTTGAGTTTTTACAAGGGAAAGTGGTTTCATTTTTATCTTTTGTTAAGAGGGACTCGCCTGTGGAACCGAGCAGCGGTAAGATTTCGCCGCCCGGCTCTCTGTGCGTAAAAATAAAAGTTGAACACACCAAGGAGATAATTTGAGAGGTCCGGGAGCTCCGCAAACTCTCCATTATACTTGCCGGGAATCGTAAAGCTCATACCGGACGCCCACCGGAAGAGGATATATAACTTTTCGACACATTTTGTGGAGAGACACGGAGGCGGGCTGGTCTAACAGAGCGGAGGAATCCTCTTCGCTGAGCCGGTAGGAGTGCGCGCTGCGCTGGGTAGCAGATTGACCCTAAGGACGGCACCTCGGAGACAAGGTAGAGACGCGGCAGGGATTACATGCCTGCACAGACACTACATCTTTTCATTTGTGGCAGGGTTATATTTTATCTATTGACTTTGCATCTTGTCTGTGTGCATTTTAGAATGAAATGGGCATTCACGTGTGAACATCTTAAAGCAGGCATTTGGCTGTTTAATTAGTATCAAAGCTGAACATCCGTGTTCTAATTACAGTTAATAAGCCTCACCGGTGACATTCAAGTAGTAGGCTAGGTCTGTAATAGGTCTACACACCCAACCCTCTTTAATTTGCATCATCTGTTTCTTATTCAGGGAATTTAACGATCTAAATTACAGTAAGCACATCTCATGCAAAGCATCCTGGCATGAATGCAGGATATTAACTCACAGCATCGTATAATCAAACTTTGATCACGGCGCGCTGTTGCCTATAATGCAACCTGTCAATGCAGCCGACTAGAGCTATTACACAGATGTGAGGGCCACACTTCGGACGAAATCCTCATGTTCGGTCAGAAAAGTCAAAAAAGAGGGTCCATTAACCCCTGACTCCGACTGCCTTTCATCCATTTTCTTCAGGTTTTTCCACAGGTTATGAAGTGCAGAGAAATAACACCACCATGTGCTCAAAAGTAGCCTAATGATCAACAGTAATTCTGTTTTGTAGGAGTGGGTTAGACCTATCTGCCTATCGCCGCGGCAGAAACATAGTTCTGAAGCAAAGGCGGTGTGTGTGGGTGTTGGGGGTCTAAAGTGCATGACCCCACTTGTTGTAGCTAATCCTCCGTGAATACTGCAGTCTAATCTAATCCCCCCCCCCCCCCCCCCCCCCCCCCGTGCTTCAGGGGGGGAGAGGGACAGAGGAAGTTTGTCACGCTAAACGGGAAAACAATCCTGTCAATCTCCAATTCTCCAACAAACACACAGCCCTGCTTGTAAACGTTCTATAATCCGCTGTTTGTGATTGAATTACCCGTCCTTTAAGTTGGATGAAGCGATGTAGGCTGTGCGGCAAAGGGGGTTGATAGCTCTGTAATATTATTTTCACGGCTTAAGGGGTTGAAGGGGACATAGTTGAACATGAAAAAAACAATTGAAAGAAGCCCTTCTTCCTTTTTGATAACAATCACTCAGCTGTCGCCTCTGGTTGTGTCACATACATTTGCAAGCTGTTCCCCTCTGTGCATGTTTTCACCTCTCGCTCTCTCTCTCGCTCTCTCTCTCTCTCTCTGTCTCACACTCTTTCTTAGGTTATGACGGAACTGAGCTGAACATGGAGCTTTTCTGGATTTTGTTATTTTCTAGTGTCTGTCCTCTCGCCTGGGGCCAAGGAGTGTACGGTAAGAGCGCGCTGTTTACAAATGTATTCCTAATATCACATCAATGCTTTATTAGTGCAGGCTGACTGAGCTCTATTGCAGCAGAGATGTTAATTTGTCCAATTATTAGCCCATAACCTTAATCAAGGGCCTCTATATTGTCCGCGTTTCAGTATGACACGCTAATGGGAGGCGGTAGGCTATTATAACTGGCGTTTAAACTACTGCGAGGATAGCTGCAGGGAGATCGACAGCAAATAAACTTAAAAGGGAGATATTACTTCTTAGAAGTCACAGGAGGCGGCTGGGAAAACATCCAGCAATGGAGTGGAGGGGAAACCCACCTGCTGTAACTCCAATCTAATTCCATGTTTAGGCTGATAGAAATCTTTATGGCTAAAAATCACATTAGGTCTACATTAGTGCCTATTACACAAAGTATAGTCAAGCTTTAAATGATTGTTTAATTTTTGTGGTTACTAGTGAGTGGAGGTTACAGTTTGGCCACTGTTTGGGCTCACCACGATGTACCATGCTGACTGCACTCACACACACTCAGACAACAGGTTTCACGAGGAGGCTCCGACTGGCAGAGCTCTCTGAGACTAGGCTCGTCTTTGACAGGTTAAACAGAACAGTCACACTGTGCTTTTGAAGATAAAGCGGAGATTTGTCCCATCTTAAGACTGTCTCGCTGCACTACAGAGGCTCAGTTTCTTCAGCTACAGGCCAGATATGCATCCTGCTGTCCCTCTGGGCAAAGCAAACGCACAAACTGATCTGTCAGCTTTGATACTTTGATTTTGATGTTTGAAGGCATGTGGCAGCCATTTCAAAACAAGGTCTGTTTAGTCATAGTAGCATAGAGTGCTGTTGTCATAAGCAATCCTGCAGCCTGCCATCACACAGTGACTGTCACTTGCTGAAGCATATAGGCCCATGTAGAAGTCCTCGCTAACTAGTCATGGACATAGACTTTTCTCAGATCTTTTTTTAGCGTATAATATATCCTGTAGTTGACACATTTTGAAACATTATTTTGATGCCTTAATACTAAAGCATTTGTATTCTCTTTCGAAATCTGTTGTATCTTTGTGACCCACAGCCGCAGACAGAACATTGTCTCTGCTGTGACAGTTCTGGATGAGATCTCAACAAGTCGATTTTTTTTCCCCCGCTATCTGTTTTTCTAAGAAATGTCAAACATGGTCTTACAATGAAAAATCATGTACCTGAGTTTTATTAGCATCCCATGTGCTTATCCGGGATCATTTCTTTACCTGCAGGTAGGCCTTGTCTGCTTTGATAAAGCCATGATTTACCATAGATCTGTTTTGCTGGTATTTCCTGCATACATATATCAGATATTTTGAAATGTAACGGTTTAAAAATATATGCTATCCAGAACTTTTGAGTTACTATTAATGCCAGCAGTCACTTTTTAGGAGTGGGTGAGTTCATTTTTTCAGTCAGTTGTCTCCTCATGGAGTGACATTTCTGATCTTTTTACACTGTCCTGCAGAAGGCTCACATCTCCAGTTTGCCCTTGTGCATTCTTGTCCTCATTTATTTTTTGTTCATAATAACTGTATGAAACAGTTTTGGGTTCTCTACAGGCCGTTACACTGATTGTCATGAAGAATTTGTGCATCCATTCCTCATGGGCTCTGTCACAAATACGCAGTGGGTCGAAGCAGAAAGGTATGCAGTCAGTGCCAGACGTGGAGACTGACTGCAATGATATTTTGTTTTTTTGTAGGCCTACGATAGTTTGTACTCGCAGTGTTATAGGTTATTTGTCTTATGTGCAACAGCCGCACAGTCTCTACTGAGGGAGGAACAGTCCCAAAGCTTTGTGGGAATCATACTGGCCAGTTTTCACAGGCCTCAGATTCCCAGGTGTCTTGTGTGGTGGTGGTGGTGCTCAGCTGTGCGTACCTGTGCTACAACTGTTTCATGTAGGTAAATCATTGTCGCTAAAAAGAGTCATTCAATGAGAACAAATCATTTCACAATTTGCACAATTGCAGTAAACAACACGTATAGGGAAGAACGGGAAGAAAGCCAACGGGTTTGGCACGCTCGCTTGCTGTGAATGCAGATATGCATAAAATGGTTTCCTTCACTTTGGAATTGTTTAGCACTTGCTTTAGCAGACAGATGCGACTCACTGTCCATCGGGAGTCGAACAGTGTAAGCATGCCTGATTGATGTCAGCACTTTGGACGGCTGTGAGGTTCATTTACTGTAGCCTTCTCTGGGGTGTGTTTGGATGCGTGCGTTTTTTCTCTGCTCATGCCTGTGAGTCTGTGTGCAGGTGTTGGTGTGAGTTCATGTGCCAAATGCATGCACGGATGCGAAGTGTGTGAGGCTGCAAACCTGTTTATCTGTGTGTGTGCATGTGTTTGTGCGGCAGACACACTGCAACAGTTTGCTGGCTCAGCAGGGACCTGTGTATCAGTCACTGTTTCCCTTGCAGCAGTGTTGTATTGATTGTACTTCTGTGAATTTTGATAGGCTGTCAAAAAGCTTGTAACACCTGTCCATCAAATAGTGATTGGACGGACAAGTGTGTCACGGAAATGCGATGCTGTACATTAAAGGAAAAGCTGCACACCATATGTTTTTTTTCACATTAAGCTTTTTTATGCATGTTTATTAAGCTCATTTTATAGCATGTCTTTCTCCTCTCCTCTCTACTACTGTTTTTTGGGGGGATAAGCATTTTATATGCGTCTCCACAGACTGGTCACAAACACCCCTGCATGCATACATATATAGCGATTTTCAAGTTTCATTTAATCTGGATATACTGTAATCCCAGGCATTACAAGCATGATATGTCATTCACATGCGACAACTCTCAACATATTTAAGGATTAGGGGAGGTTCAGAAAATTTCAAGACAGCCTCGCTGGATCTGACTCCTCGTCTGAAGGACTCAACAGTTACGACATCAGTACAGACAAAGTGTACCAGAAAAGTGTCTCTCGATCTTTGTGGCGCTGCATCACATCGCTCTCTGTGAAGCAACGGAGTTCACAGGGACACCGAATTATTGATTGCTTGACAAAGTCACACAAAACCATTAGCTGGTGCTGTAGATGGAATCCAAACTGCATTAGCCTGCAATACGATGCTTCATTATGTGCTTGTTAACAGGAAATTTAATGAACTGAAATCAATGATTTTTCTCAACAGTGTTTTTTTTGTTTTTGTTTTTTTAGATTTGAGCAAGGCTCTTGCAGTAGCAGGAGAGTTGAGGCCTTGCCACTGGCCATAGAACAAAGCACTACAAGAGATGCAGAAAGTGAAAAAGTTTAATTTGCCTACATTGCGCACAAATTTAACATCACTTTGAAGATGTTGCCCAAGGAAGAATGAAAGGCTTGGAATACATTGATAGTTTTTATTTGCAGTCTGAATGTGTGTGTGTGTCTGTAGCCGACCACCCAACATTTGAACATCGTCTTAATGTGGAGCTATACTCGCTGCAGTACATTAGCCTGCCATGGCACACGGGTTGAAAGCCCGTGACCTAGAAAGAGATCATTCCAGGTTTCAGTGGCCTGGCCACTGGCTCCCCTGTGACTTTTAACTCTTCCTCTTGCCACATCAGCACTTTTTGTTTGTCTCTTTTATGTCTCTTGCTGCTGAGTTTATTTTGGACGCTGAATATTGCCCTTTTCTAATAAGCATCCATAATTTATTGGTGGCTTGGAGGCAATGGAGGAGGGGACATGAGACCGTGATAGAGACTGAAGCATTAAGCTAGAGTTGATCATAACCTTTTACCTCCCACAATCTGACACCTACTATCCTCCCCCTACTTCTTACCTCTTTACTTTACTTTTCTATTCACTGTACTCTCTCTCTCTCTCTCTCACACACACACACCTCTTTTTGCTTTACAAATTGCACCCTGTCAACATTAATGTGATCAGTAATGTCAGCGATTGTTGAATGACTTTTCCCTCTCTTATTACGTTTAATTAAAGTCCTTAGAATTTAATTAGTGTTGCTCAAACAGTTTTTTTCAACTGTGCAAATGAAAACTAGATAAATAGACAGACAGATAGATAGATATATCCAACTGAAAGGAGACATGAGAAGCATGTTAATGTTTGAACAGAAAAATCCAGTGATTGTCTGCTAAGGAAGCTTGGTAATGGTGCCAGACGGTTAGGAGAGCTTTTCTTTGCACCGAACTGATAGGAGATAATTGGTTGCCAGAGTTGGATAACTGATGAATGTTGGCAAGTGTCTTTATTGTTTGCAATGTATATTGGCTTCTCCATTGTTTACCACAGTGAAAAATTGTAAATTTAAATGTGAATTAATTTATCTGTTCGATGCGAGTGGTGGTATCTGCCTGCTTCCCCTCTTTGTCTCCTATCCCTCCCTCTTTTTGTGTCTGTCTCCACTCATCTGTCACTCTCTCTGATCCCTCCTGCTAAAACTTTTAGTGCACATGGTGCTTTAATTATCTCTTCATGCTCCCATTTTTTTTTCTCGCGTTAACCAGGTCCATTGTGTAGCAGTTTAGCCCTTGCTTCCTTAAAATTAAAAGGGTCATACCTTGAGAACATTCACATATACAATCCAGTATACAACCTCCTTGTTTTGATGCTTACTCAGCTCATTCTTTGCCACTTTTTTGCTCTTGATCCTCTCCTCTCCATGTTCTTATTTTTCTTTATGGTGGACTGGTTATTAAAGCCTGACAAAATTTCTATTAACACACAAGTCAGCAGCAGAGCCATAGGCCTATGGCCAAAGTGATATGTTGACTGTGGTTTACACTAGCCTTGCTACCTGGGGCTAAAGGATAAGAGCGCTAAGACATCGTCTTGGGAGGTCTGATTTATCACCTTGCCTCCCACCAGTTACACTTTGAGCCTGGGGTGGGCACAAGGCAGCAGGTAGAGGTGGGCAGTCTGGCACACTGGGGCCCCTAGTGAGGTTGAGATAGTAATATATCTCCTTAGAAAGCATAGTCTGGCATGTCTCGGTGTAATATATGTGTATATATTTACATCGATATGTAAGCTGTCTGCCTGCCTCTTATGTTCGTCTTATCTGTTGAAGTAGTGGGCAGTGGCTCCTCCCACCAGACACGATACTGAAGATGTTTTTTTAAATTTTTTTGAAGAGTTTTATCTCACTTCTTTGCTCAAAGAGAGTAAAGAGTCAGAGATGAGCAAAGACTTGAGGGGACGTAGGACGGAAGACTATACTCAAGTTTATTACAATGTAAAGAGTATAACTAATTTAGAGGTTTGACATTTTGGGAAATACAATTAGACTTAAATGAGATGATCGATTCCACTCCCCATCTGTACAGTAAATGTGTAGCTGGAAGCAGCTGCCAGTTAGTTTAGCTTAGCATAAAGACTGGAAACAGATGGATTTTGATCCTCTTTTGTAACTCTCGGCAAGAAAGGAAATAAATGTAATTTATTATCCCCAAATGGCAAATTATCCATTTAAGAGTTACATTTTACTAAAATGATGCTCTTAAACCCATTGGATGCCATTGTAAAATAAATACAGATTGACTAGACTGATTTAATCTATTTTCTGTGTTCTTTATTATCTATATTCCCTGGAAATATTTCTATTTTTTCCAAGTTAGGCTTGACTAAATCAAAGATAGAAGTTTGATGAGGAGGAGTGAAATGCTGAGTATCACTGCAGGCTCCAGCAGCGTGCGTCTATAATGAAGTGCCAACATAATTTTATTGTAATTTTTTGTTCACAGATCATCATGTAACCCTCCTTTCTAGCTGTTCATTTTTATTTCTATTTTCCTGTCTTTGTGTTTCACTCTTTCGGATGATGATATTCTTGTTCATGCAGATCACATCCACGCACAATCTCACACATGAGAGCCCACGCACAATTTTCACATGCGCTTTACAGACATGCACGTGCACAAACATCTCTCACTGAATTTACCTTTCGCTGAACTCATAGATCATTACCTCACTCTCACCCACTCGCATCTCTTTGTATCGGGATGTTAGTCAGTGTCACACACACACAGGCCCACACACAGGACAGCGTGGGTGCCCTGTGAGTAGGAAAAACTGTCAGGGAGGTTTCACTCTGCTCCTCTGTATTCCTGTCACTCTGTCAGACATTATCAAGCACCTCTTACTGGCTCAGCTTCAGGAGGGAATTTCTACGTATGTGTGTGCCTGTGTGCACAATTTTGGGAATGCAGGGCAATTTAATATTTTAATATACTATAGTAGAGGCCAAAATAACAAAGCTGTTGGAGTGTAGGTGTGTTTTGTGATGTCGGTGTTGTTTTTGTGTGTGCGCGGGCTCTGATCCTGGTGTCTTGAGAGTGAAGGAGCAAGGGCTATAGTGTGTGTGTGTGTGTTTCTACGTTTGCATGCACGGACATGAGAGGGAGGGAACATTTGGCATCTAACTTATTCATGAAGGCGACAGGACGGTTGTGAACAGCGGTGCGAACATGGCTTACATCAGAGACCGTCTGCCTCCTCCTGCACTTCTCTCACACTGTCACTCTCTTTCTTCTTCACTTCCTTCTTTCACCCTCCTGTCCTTTGTCTTCAGCACTTTTCTTTCTTTGGCTTCATTCTTTTCAAGAAACTTTCTATTTGAATGTTTTGTGTAGTATAATTTTGAAATTCTAACATTTGTTAGATTGTTTTTCGAAGCCACTTTGTGTAAATAGTTTTAAGTGATTAGAGTACCTTTCAAATGATTCTGATTGACTGTTTTGTTTGTGGAAAAATTAGACAGAATCTGAAAACAGGCTCCTAGAACTCCTCAAACTCTTCACATACATCATTCTGTACCTTCTCACACATCACTCACAAGTAAAGTAACAATGAACAAAACACATTATTAAGTGAAGGGGAACTTTAAGTTTGACCAATTTCTTCATCAATCTATCAAACATATGTTCTAAATAGTGTACAAAACAATCCTGATTTGAAAGTTGGTTAGAATAGATGAGGGTTGATGTGATTTTATTTTCTTTAATATTTTTTGGACAAACGCTTATCTGTTGGCATTGGCACACTGTGCCAGCAGTCTTTACAATATGAGCAAATATCCTCAGGGATCTTTAAAATATTTGCGAAATTGTTGACTCACACTGAGCAAATGGTGGGGTTTCACAGCGGGCATACATAGTGCCATACATACAGGCAGCCATTCTCGCCGCCTGTGCACCTTCAGCACAGACGTATATTGATCTGTCACTTCATAGAACACCTGCACAAATCTACTGACTGCCAGGGAAAAACCTTATCATATCTAACGTAAAGATAAGCAGGAAGCACACACTCTGCTTAAACCACACTTTTCCGGGCTGCTCCTCCCACACATGTTCTGCCTGTCCCTGTGGTGTGCGCTGAAAACCCCCGAACAACAACAAAACCACCGCAGCTGCTGGAGTTGGTCATGTCCAACTAAACTTTATGACAGCAGGAAGGGATCAACACTGGAAATCTATCTTCTGCCTCTACACACGTCTGGCCTTAATAATTCAGCGATGCGTGCTGCTTGGAGATCTTGCCCTCTCCCTCTCTAGTTCCCACTCACTCTCTCAAACTACTCTCCCCCTCCCCCCCTGCTCATGACAGTTTCTGTAAAAAAAATAAAAAATAAATTCTGGCACTTTAAAGGTTTGAAATTTTAGCCCACTCTTTCCCTTCTTTCTCTATGCATCTCTGCTGGCTCAGAGGAGATGGGGTGTAATCTGTCGGATATGTTAAAAAGTCCCCATGTTGTCAGTGTAGCAATTTACCTGCCACCAGCTACACATCCTGATCCCTCTCCTCCTCCTCCCTCATTCTGTCCTTTCCCATCTACTAAACTTGTAGCTGTCAAGAAAGATGTTCCTGTCATCTTTCTCTCTTCCCTTCTTCACTCCTCTCTTATCCTCTTTTCCTTCCCAGCCATCCATATAGCCACCCATAAAATGTCAGAAATGGGGCAAAATGTACCTATTCTCTACTTTACATCCTCTTTCCATCCTAATTCTCTCCCTTCATCCAAACCCTTTCAACAAATACATCCCTTTAAGTCTCCTCATCACTTTTCTTCCTCGCTTCCTTCCCCTCTCCCTCCTCCCCTCTCCTCACTATCTTTCCCTTTCTTTACATCCAGCACCTCTCTCCTCCAAAGTCCTGTCATCTTCTCGCTATCATCCGCCAATTCACTGGCAAGTATCCACCCACCTCTCCACTTACTGCATATATAGGACAGCGCATACTGTCATTGAAAGCTGCAGACAGGCTTTGGGAAGCAGGGTGGAGGGCTGACACTGGGGAGCAAGCAGACAGCCTGGGCTAGCAGCAACCGAAATGAGGGCAGAGGGACAGGTGCATTGTGAGGGAGGGTGGTTTGGTTTGGATGGAAGAGGGCAAAACAAAGAGGAGACTGACATTTTACAATTATTTATTTTCATTGTGAATGAAATTAAATGCTTGTTATATTGGAAGGAAACACGTGCAGTTTTAACCCTGGCAGGAATTTGACTGTTGCCGAAAAATGAGAATACATATACTCAAGCCATGCTGCCCAGTTCACATAGAGCCTAGCTGATGTGGATGACTTAACACTTTTTTTGACTGACGTACCCCCACAGCCCTACCAAATAAGTTCAAGTTCATCCTCACCACCACTACATTTGAATGCATTTTAAAATACGCTATAAAACTGGATATTGTTGCAATATTTTTTTCATTGTCTATGTTTAGACGGTGTGTTTTTTTTTTTTTGTTTGTTTTTTTCCAGTAGGTTTGGTTAAGTGTGTATTCCTTCTACTACAAACTGAAGTGGCAAAAGCTATTTTGACTTCTTTGCTTACTTGCTAACCAGTTTTTTGTACACATGTAACTCCTCTGATTTTAGACACCAGAGTCTGTTTACAGGTTCTACTGCATATGTGTGTGTGGGGGGGGGGGGTTGAATAAAGCCTCCAGAGGGAGCTGCACGATGTCTGATAAATTGCCTCGAGTGTTGTCACTTGGGTCAGCGTAGTTGGGGCTGAAGCCTATAGACTGAAAATGGACCAAATCTGGGGGAGTGGAGTTTGACTAGAGCTCACCAGACCTCTGTAGCCCACTCTTTATCTGTACTTGACACTAGCAAAACCAGAACACTGGAGTCAAATTCCTTGTATGTGTACACATACTTGGCCAATAAAGCTGATTCTGATTCAAATAGCAGCACAAGGCTACATTAGCCGCTACTAGCCTAACATCTGGATCTCTGACTGTTTGTAGTGGAGTTGCATTATGAGTAATTTAGGCGCCAGGTTTTGACAAGAAAGAAGAATGCGTGAAATAAAGACGATATCTGTGGTTCTGCTGCATCGATTTTGATACTTAAAAAAAACACTGTCCAGCATGAGTCTGACAATGTTGCTCGTACCCAAATATGTGGGTATATTTGGGCACAAGTACCTCTGGTTGGGAATCAACTGAAGTTGATGGACGTCACTCAGAACTGGAAATATAAGGGCACCCACATTATCGTTCTAATAAATTGTGATGAAGAGGAGTTGTTGCAGTATTTTCTAATAAAAATCTTTTGAGATGGAAATGATCCAAGTCTCAATTTGTAAAAATGTAAAAAGGAGCTCTCACTGTAACAAGCGTGTGAAAACTTGCTCAGCGAGGACAGAAAAAAACGAATGAGAGCTGCTTCCAAGTGTATGTATGAGAATATTACTTCGAACTCAATCACTATGATTGCCTGTGGCTCAATAAGGACACGTTATCTCACATAAGAAATAACTTCTCCAGACATCCTTCATTTGAGGAGGAGGTGCTGTTAAGCAAGTTAATGTATCAGGTAAATTTCACACTTTCATCCAAAGAAACCAGATACACTCTGCAATTTTCTGATTCGTCAGCCAATGTCATGGCCATACAGCCATAATGCAGTCAGAAGCAACAGTAGGTTTTCTGAGCAGCTGTGATGTACATATTTCAAGACAGCATTTGAGAGTCTGAAGTGATGTAGAAAGCAATCAGAGTTGCATCATTTTAACCGAATTGACATAATAACTGTGTCTGAAATTCATCTCCTCATTTGTTTATCAACAACAACACCTTTCCACCCCAGGCATTAACACGTCTAGGCGAAGCTGATGAAATCTAATTGAATTTTGACATTCATTGAAATTACTTGGATCTGGCTTATGAAAGAAGAGACAAAGGACACATGGCAGAGCGAAAGGCTCATATTAAAAAAACAGAGAGCGACACAGCAAGAGTGACATTGGAAAGGGCAGGGCCAGATACAGAGCAGCTAAAAGAAGAAAGGCTTCCCTAGAGACAGAGTGCTAGACCGACAAGGGGCTCAGAAAATGAGAAAGAAACAGTGGGAACGAGTCAGTGTGAGAGAAAGTGGGAATGAGAGGGTGGGACCTGAACATTATTTGCTTTAGCCCAAACCACATTTTTTTTTTTCTTTTCTTTTATGAATTACACTGTTCAGGTACAAGAGGACTTCAATCCAAATCACACTGACTCGCAAGAAGCTTGTTGCTATCTTTGACATTTTGGCAATGAAACAAATCCATTCAATCTACTTTTAAAAATGCCCATCACAATTTCCCACACTAAAGGTGACATCTTCAAATGTCTTATTCTGTTCCACCAACAGTCCAAACCCAAACTTATTCAGTTTCATATTATAAAAAAGGAAGAAAACCAGCAAATTTTCACATTTGAGAATCATTATTTATAAAATTGTCACAGATTAATGTTCTGTATGTTGATCGTTCGACTAATTGTTTCAGCTTAGGAGTCACTTACTGTAAGTATTTGTCTATGTATCGTTTAGTAATGCTTTTTGAAGTATGAGCAACAAGGGTTGGTTTATGTCAACATACCTAATACCAATAGAACCTTATGGAACAGCAGGTAAACACAGCACAACGGTTACACTCTGTTTTGAGTTAGTAGTAGTGTTTTTTCGTCCGGTGTGGCTAATCAGTCCCATCGGATAGTGAATGGCATTGGCCTCACCTGCCAAAACAAGCCAAGTTGAAGGATTAAACATTCAAATAAACTGCTTCAAATATCGCACACACGAACACACCATTGTGGATCTAATAGAGCAGGTAGAGTTCGATGCAGACCCTTCTGAGACTTGGTTCATAGTTGTGAGGTATTCACAGGTAGCAGAGGGAAATGTTTCAGTGATAGGTGCTGGCTTACTGCTGCTTTCGCTTTTATCAGACTAACTATCTTCATCTCTTCCCTTTCTGCACGGGGAGCCTTCCTCAATATGTTCTCTGATAGGGCGACTTTCCTCCTCTCTCTTTCATTATCTTATTCTCTCTCACCTTTTATGACATACACAAGAGACCAGAAAGAGCTGACTTGTCCACTTGTAACAATTTCCCACTGTTTTTTGTTTTGTTTTTCCACATCATGATTGCTCACAACAGGCTTTCTCCACTGTTGTGTTTTTTTTCTTGTACTTTCATTCAGTCTTTCTATTCAAAGTCTTCATCCATTTCGACTTCATTCTTCATTCTTCCTTGTTTTTAATCTTTCTTTCTCGCCCTCTCTATTCTCGCCTGCAGCACCCTGCAATGCAAACACAACCTGTTCTGAGGGGAAGTGAATTATTGAAGCGGCTGCTGCCATTCCCTCTGTGCAGAAGTGGGCCGCAGAGGAAGGACGGAAGGAAAGGATGGAGGAATGAGGATGCATTGAAGAAATTGAGAGGATAAATTTGTAAGGACGAAGGCAGGAAAGAATCGGAGAAATATAGTTTTGTTTACACCGTCTCTACAGTATGTGGGACTGTTTAGAGTGAGACGGAGTAGTGAAGAATGTAACTGTGGGGGTGTGAATTATGTTCACGTGGAACCTTTAGATATGAAACATTAGCAAATTATGCTTTGGGCAAACGTAAAGCTGCTGATCATATAGGCTCAAATATATATTTCTGGAAACTTTACTTGAAAAAGCAGGGTCATGGTTGAGACGTCATTAGATTCAACAGTTTCTATCTGTCTTTCTTTCTGACACTGTTGCTGTCTTTTGCAACAGTCTTTTTCTCTGCGCCCTCTCCCTCTTGTGCGCATTCTCTTTATCTTGCTCTATTTCCTTTCTTAAATTCATGCCAGTATGGAAGATTTGTCTTCAGTGTATCAGACAGAATGTTTATGTCGAGGGCATCAAATTGGATTGGATATGCCTTAAATATGTACACAGGGCAAACTAAGTATACTTAGTTGATCGTATTTACAATTTTGAGTCTGTTAAGCATGCAAAATTGTCAATGAAAGTCAAGACCTAGGTTTGGTTTTAGAAGTGGGGGACACACAATGCAGTGTAAAAAAAAAAAAAAAAAAAATAT
>CM022485.1:22410929-22636535 GCA_011952105.1 Coreoperca whiteheadi
TATATATATATATATATATATGCCAAATCACAATTTTGCCTCAAAGGGCTTTACAATCTGTAACATACAACACCGTCTGCCCTTAAGGAAAAACTACCCAAAAGAAAACCCCTATAAAAGGGAAAAAATTATAGAAACCGCAGGAAGAGCAACAGAGGAGGGATCCCTCTCCCAGGACGGACAGACGTGCAATAGATGTCGTGTGTACAGAATAGATTCGCAACAGAAAATCATAGCACATACAGTTATAATGACAAAACGTAAGTATAGAGGACGGATGCAGAAGTGATTGTATATATAATTATGATAAGAAGTGTAGAATTTACAGTATATTTGGTTGTTGTGCTTGCCACAATAACAGTAACATAAAAAAAACTAAAAATACACTGAATCAGGTGACTGCATCCATCAAGTGTAATAAATTAAAACATAACAATTTCCTATTTAGGCCAAAAGGCTCCACTGTGTTAAGAGTGTGAACCAAATATGCCTTTATGCGGAGCAGTGAGTTGATAATATCACCACTTTGAGGAGAGGGTGACATTTTTTCTATTTCCCAAAACTTTCTTAACTAACAGGGATTCCCTATCTGTATTTCACCCTCTCCTAGTGGCTGCAGGTTTTCTCTACAGGATCCAACCAACAGCCTCCACCAACCAGGTAGGGCAGCCTGTATGCTGCTTGAGAGGCAAAGCCCAGGGCAAACATAGTTCACTCAGCACAAAGCACTCACTGCACCACTCGTTCCTGCTTAAGCTTATTGCAATAAGCACACAGTAAATTGAAGACAATGAGTGTGTCGATAAGTTTTATCAAGTTCTCTTATGTGGACTATGGTGGCTGGACAGATAGAGGGCACCATTAAAAAGGAGTTTGTAAGAAAATCAACCTGAAACAATAAAAGTGAGGGGGACAAAAATGTTGTTTTTAAAAGTGAGGGGGACATTTCCCCCATCCCCAGTGGAAATTACATCTGTTTCTTGTCTGGCCCACTGAGACCTGTCCGCATACTTTATGGGGCTACTAAGGCCCTTAGTCATACGGGATGTGGAATGAATACAGTGTGTGCGACCAGTGTATCCCCCTCTTTGCTTTAACAGCCATGTCATTGGGGGAGGTACCAACATGAACAATGGGTTGGAGTGAACCAAAGAGCAGAGGTGTGCTGGCAACTCATGGATTTACAGTGTTAGTTGCATCAACTCCATTTTCTCTGGACAGCCTGGACCCCTAAAGTGCACTTGTTGGAAATACACTGACGTGAGAGAAATGGATAAATCCTATGCTTGTCCAAAGATAGTCCAGTTACAATGAAACAACCAGCTGAAAATTACACTCAACAAATGAACAAGACTGTTCATTGTTCAAGATGTGTGAGATCTAAGAATGGACAACATAAAGGTATTCATACTGATGTAAATATTAAAATTAACATTATTATAACATTGAAACAGATGAGGTTGTTGCTTCAGCTGATGGAGCACATTACGGTCTGATTTCACAACACATTGCTCTTTTGTGTAGAGCATTTCACTCAGACAAAGCAGCTGTGACACTGCGCTGAATCAGACTTTTGGGCTCAACATCCCAGCTGTGACTTGCACAGAAATCCTGCAGCACATCCCATTCTACAGCAGGTACAGATACAATATGTATTAGTATGGTCTTACGGAACAGGCGGTGATGCATATTGTAAAGTTGTAATTAACAGGAAAATGAGAGCTGCCATGCCTCTCTCCACTACGATGCATGTACTGTGAAGTATGAAAGGTTTTTGTAAACCCTTGATAGAGAATACAGTCTTTCTGGCATTGCTATAATACGATAGAGGTCTGCTGTATAGTTTACTGTAATAACTTGGTATGGTAAAACATTGTATGTACACCGTAACACTATATAGGTAGTTAAAAAATAGAGAGCTATTTCAGAGCCATTTTAATAACCATACTTTAATAATCAGACCTAAAGTACGTTATAGCATTAGCATTTTGAGTGATTTTGTCCTATATCTGATGCCCGAAATATACCAATATAATATACCACCAAATATACTTTTATTTTGACCACATAATTGGATGGTACTACAAACTTGACTGGAACAGACGGTGGAACATGGATTATACCCTAAATACTATGTGTTTTGAAGAGCAACAGAAAATAATAAGAGTAAAATGAAATGTGATTGGAATTTAAGACTTTATTTTGTCTTAAGTGTTTGCATAAATTAGAAAAAAACCCTCAGATTTTTGAGAATACTTCACCCATAAGAGACATGAATGGGGGATTTCATGCACTTTCATCTTCCTTTAAGATGCCCACTTCTCTAATTGCTGCTTTTTGTTTGGCAGTAAAGGCTTTGAATCTGTGCCCAGGAAAATATGTTTTTTATTGGTGCCAAATTGAATTGAAAATTGTTGATGCAATATAAATGTGCTTCACCACGGTATCGGCTCCCTGCCAGGGTGTTGATGAATGTACTTTGGCTTGGTTGTAGAGCCGATACTAGCCCTTCAGATGTTTGTGAGCATCCTGGGTTAACTTTTAAGTTTTAGCTGTTGTCCTTGAGCTTGACAATTGATTTTAAATGAAATCTTTTATAAAAGCTAATAAAGGGAAGGGAATGATTTTAAGGTATGGAGGGGGTAGAATATGTGTATTCAAGTAATCTATTTAATTGGTCATTTTCTAAATGTTATAAGTAAATTCTCTTTTTGCATATCTGTCTTAGATACTCATTAAATGTAGCAACTTTAGTTCAGCAGGTCAACATTACAGCATATAGGGTCTTTCCCTGCTGAAGTGTCCTTGAGCAAGACACGGGAATCTTGTTATTTGAACAGGTGCTGTAGCCAAATAGGATTTCTGATTTTTTACAGAGATCAATATTGATGTTTTTTGAGATCAATAATGATGCAATCAGAATATTATTTTTTCACGGCAATCATAGAGAAGTCAGGGAGAGTGTCTGTTTCTAGCTGCGTTTGAAGTGTTTCCATCTTTCTGATGCTCTATCATGCTCCTTGAAGTGAGTGTGTGGGTGGACATCAGTAAGTGAAGTCAATTGAGAAAGACAAAGCCAGCACATTCTTGTGTGTATGTGTATGTGCAAGTGTTTATTTTACACCTCTGTCTCCCTCTCTATCACCTTTCTCCTACTGTTCTTCTCTCCCTTTTTCTGCCTGTAATCACCTCCTCTGAGTTATAACGAATGCACGGACGCCTTCCATCATTGGTTAATAATCCGATCTTGTATTAATGAACCATGTCCATATTAAAAATGAAACTTGCTCACCAGTAACTGTAGCTTCGTACTGTATGTGTATTTATTTTAGACCCGATTAGGCCTACTCACAGCTGCATACTGTGCACAAACAAAAACACACATGAATATATGTTTTTTTCCTGCTGGTGGGTGAATCATCTCTCCTGACCAGTCGCCTGTCATTAGAAATGCTCAGTGATCAATAAGACTGTTTCTTTGATCTTAGTTGTAAATGGGAACAGACTTTATGTTGCAGCTGATGTAGGGCTGAGAGGGAAGAATAAAAAGAATTAGAAGAACATTTTTCAACTCATTCTTCACTTGTGTGGCTGTGGTCATGGTCTATTGCTTTAACATCAGAATTTAATGATGGAGCTCAAACAACACACTTTGCATTCCTCAGTTCAGTAACAGCAGTTTGTATGTATGAGCACTGTCAGTATGAGCACTGATAAAAACCCCTGTGGCTGAAGAGACAAAGGAAAGTCCATTACCTATGAAACACTAACTGTCGGTCACAGTAAATTGTCTTTGAGAGTGGATTGTCTTCTTGCGCTGCTCAGAGCTGAACTGGGACAGATGTAGAGCCAACCACTGGGGAGGTGCAAAGATTTCTTTACACAGGGGAACTGATCATAGAGCAGCCATTATCAGAAGCAGCAGTAGATGACAAGGTCAGGGAGAGATGTGCTGTCTTCCGGGCTGGCTGTCTTAAATAAGGAAGGTTTTAAATGACTTACTTTTTCTTCGACATATTTTCAAAACAAATCTTCAAATTTAGTAAATGATAATTCTGTTATTCTGCATAATTACTGTCATGATCTATTATCATCTTTCACTTTCCAAACCATGAAAACTCCCACCTTTTAAGGATCTGACCATGTCTTCGTATTGTTTCCCACAGGAAACCTCTTGACTTTAATTCCATTTATGTAACTTCCAAAACTCTGTCTTCATAATAAAACATTCGTCAGACAAGAGACACGTTTCTATAATTTTAAAACCTTTTTTAACACCCTTGCACTTTTTTGCTTCATATTTCAGTCATAAAACACAAAAATAACATTTCTGTATCTAGTATTGAGTAATAGTATGCTAAAACAGTTTACCCTGAAGGGTTGACAAAAGGATGCTTAATCTGTTATGCAACAGACCAAGAGCTCTATTGTATTGTACTTTATTCGATTCTATTCCTCTTTCTGCCTGTCAGACATACACAAAGACATGCTAATTATCTGCTAATTTCCTTATTGGCATTTGTGGCATTAAGGCACTTGGCAGAAATGTTATCACAAGAGTGAGGAGTGGATGGCACTGTAATCCTGCAGCTTTCGCAATGATCCTGATGAAGGACTACAATGGGCAATGCCTGATTCTGACTCTGAAGGACATTTTTGTGTGTGTGTATTAAGTGAGTACAGACCAGAAGTAGGACCATTTCTATACCTTACTTTGATCGCTATAGGTCTGGACATCCTCACAGATATGGCGTTTCAGAAAATAACTTAACTGGGGCGCTGTTGCTGGTCCTCCAGAGGGGACGAGACGGGATGAGGTTAGGAATAGGATTCAGGAAAGGCAAGGTAAGGCTAAGGGTGAGGCATGTATCTGTGAGTTAATTTTCAGTAAAGGGCTTTCAGAATGAAGGAAGGTCAATAAAATGCTCTCACAAATGCATACTTATGTGCATTTAATTTTTAAATATCAGACACACACACTCACTCACAAGTTTACCAATTCTCCACAGGACTCATTCCATAAAGTGAATATTGAATTACCTGTGATGCTCCACCAGAGTGTTTCATAGAAAGAAAATATAGAGCAAGGGTTCAAGAGTATTGAATTAGAGCAGGCGGTGCTCTGTGGTCTACTGTGGCTGTAATAGCCTCATTATTCATCGGTGTGCTCTGCTTATGCACTCAGCAAAGCCTAAAGGAGTAAAACCAGAACCTATTATACACAAATGCACACACACATGCAGTACAAACTCATACACACGTTTTTGTACATATTCAGCACCCTCCATACATCCCATATATGCATTTCCCTAAATCAACCACAAACCTGCAATAACTAATTTTGGCTACTTGGAGGCAGCAGAGACAAGTTGTGAACACAACACTGACATATCATCATCTTTAAGTTGATATGGCGAACTTGTTAGCAAACGGTTGCTTATTTGTACATCCAGCTGTTACGGAGCAACTTTATGATTAATTTAGAGTCGTTTTTCTCGCCACCTGGGGAATATAGGTCCCATATCCAATCTCTTTTAACTCTGTTTTTGGTCTCTACCAACTCACGAATATCTGGCTCTTTAGCTGTAAATACGCCACTATGTCCACCAGCCATTCGCTAACTGTGTCTGTTTGATGCTGAGCAAGTAGTGTACATTGAGCTTTTAGAGCAATGTCAATTGTTGTTTCCCCTTTTCCAGTCTTTATGCTAAGCTAAGTTAACTGGCCGCTGTCTGTAGCAGCCTTGTATTTAAGAGACAGACATGAGAGTGGTGTCGATATTCTAATCTAACTCTGGGCAATCAAGCAGGTAAGCATATTTCCCTAAATGTCTAACTAATCCTTTAACACTAAATCCAAGTCCCAAGAGAAAGGATCAGCCAGAATCACATCTATTTGCAAAAATGTTATTATTCTGAAGGCTTTAAACTCAAATTGGCTCTCATAAAGATAGAAGTACAGGGACATGCACACACACATCATGTTCTCACAGAAATAATATAAGCTGTTTGGGAATACTACTATATGTAGAATTGCATAAAATGTGGACTGTTGGCGAGAAGCCTTTGTTTGCCTGTGATCAGGGGAAATAACACAATCATTCCTTTCAGGGTTAAAGCTTTAATTAATCCATTTGTCAGTTGAGTGATCTCTCTGTGTGAAAGTCATAAGCCTCTTGTCTCTGTGACTTTGATATTCACAAGTCTTGTTAATTGCCATAGCAACGCAGGCTGCTGTTATAGTGAGTGTTGGTGGTACAGCTAAAAAGAGAATTTAGACTGAGACAGATGTGGCAAAAAAGTAAAGTGGATGTCACAAGATTTTGTTGATTCATACAAATAAAAGCTTTGAAAACCTTGGATACTCTTATACTGTCATATATAACAAAGTTTGTTGTGATTAATGTTATAATTTACTCTTTTGGTGGAACAACTTGGTCTTGTGATTTCTGTTTTTCAGAATTCCTTTTGCAGATAGTACCTCCACAATAGTACCTGGTCGTCATAGTGATGCCTCAGCAAACTGCTGTGACGTAATCTTCTACGCGACACACACCCGCTACCCACACACACAGGACAAAGGAGGAAATTGAGTATATGCTGTTTTTGATCCTCGGGATGTGGCTGTGTCTCACAGCAAGAAGACAAACGATGTCAAAGGAAAGTCTGCACCTCCTCGTTTGACCACTGCGTATTCTTTTGCCATAATAGTAATGGGTATATCACGCAATCTCTGGCCAAACTATTTAAAAATGGCGGGGTTATTCAGGATACGCCGACTGGCACGTGCAATGGTGACGCAGTGAATAGTGACATTTCTCTCTGACCAATCAGCAGTCTGCCGTGTTTTCACATCACATTTTAGTATCTCCTCAGCTCGCTTGGGACCTCGCTGGAGGTGATACGAAAAAAGTATCTGGAAGCAGGTACAACTTTTACATAGTAGAAAACCAAACAAAGGCGAGTTGTGTCAAGTCGAGGCGAGCTGGTACTGTGTAATGGAAAATCTCCGTAATACTGAATTAACACAGCAGAGAACTTTTCCAGTCTAAAAAGTGTGTATTTCAGAGCTGTGTTGCATTTTAGTCTTTTGAGGCTACTCTCATGGGAGAAACTGGTATCTTTGCCTCCTCTACTAACATTTCCCCGAGTAGTTGTTGAACATCTGTGCAAAATGTTGTCTACAATGCAGCCATGGCTCTTTTATTCTGAAGGAATTACCCCTAAATAAGACATTTGTGTTTTGCATCAAGGGAAAAAAATAATCCCTTTTAAACTCCTTTTTAACTGCACTCGAAACATCTGGACATAAGGCAATTGCATACTGTCATTGTTCTGTTAAAACCATATCCAGAATGTCAACTTTTCATAAACTGAGAAAAGGTGCCTTTTGGGCACTGCGTTGCAGCAAAAGTTGAGACAGGTTTAACTTTTTCCCCATTGGCACCCCATATTGGTCCCTTTTTTTATACAGTGTTGTTATCTACCGGAACACAGACAAAGAATGTAACACTGTCGCAATACTTTGGCCTTTGCGGGGTTGCTTATCAGGAAACATAATGAGATCCTTTAACAGTTTGAACGTACGTACAATGCAGTTGTTGTTCTGGTGCGGGCAGTCTTGTTAGAGCAGTACTCAGACTACTGGCTGAATTCAATCACTTTTGTGCAGGTCGCCTCTTTTTTTTCTGCTGCTATTCATGTTAGAATCTAAAGAAATTGACTTGCCCCATGAAAGAAATGGCTTGTATTGTCACAGTCAGTGAACTCTGAGTTGCTCTCGAAGAAACCTGATGGTTTTGTCATTGTTTTTCTTGACCTTATTCAGTGTATAAACAGTTGGAGCACAGCAGCTCAGCTAATTAACACTCCAAAAGGGATTTAATCAGATGCCAAGTGTACTAATAAAAATGAAAGTCATCGGGAAAAAGGCAGGCTCCGCAGGGGGATAGGGAGGGATTTTTGAAGACACGCGCGTGTATGCGTGTGCGTTTGTGTGTGTGTGTATGAAAAGGACTGAACCCAAAATGCAATTTTCTCAGTTAAGGTATAGAACATCTGTCTGACCACATATGAAATGAAGGAGATGCTGATGTGTCTGTAGAGAGCTACACAGTGTAGTTAAAGCCAGATTTTCTCTGCTTGTCAGAACATTGATTCAGCTGGTGCTCCCCTGCACAAACGAACAGCAGGGAATTTAAAATAACATTTTTGATGATTTTATTTGTCAAAAGTGTTAAAACAAGATTTTAAAATGCATCTTAGGATTTCAAAGGTTATCACTGGTTGTTATGCTTTTGTGTGCAATATCATATTCACAACACAATTTACTTATGCATATTGATACAAAGAACCTAAATGAGTATCAAAAGGAAATAATCATACAGAATTTGGCACAGTGCAGCATATTGCTAAATGCTGATAGATGCTATTTTAGCTGTTGAGGCAGTTCATTTGAATTCTACCTTGACCAATTTGAATGGCTGCAAAAGGCAGGCAGCTAATGGACAAGGTTGCTTTAGCTCCAAGCAGTGCTCAGAAGTGCGTTTTATCCCAAAAGTAATGACCGTCCATTGAGAGACAATGACCTCAGTGATGGCTGCGTGTTCCAGATGAGCTGGGAGAGCAACCGAGCTATAGAATGAGCTAATTATTGGAGAGCGAGGAAAGAGAGAGCCATAGAAACTGAAACCGAGCAAGTGAGTGAGAGAATCTGGAGGTGTAATAACTCTATAGACTATGGCTCAGTACCTGTAAGGATTCATGGCAAACTAAAAAAAGGAATGCTTGAGTAAGTAGGTTGTGTGTGCATGCTCTCTCTTTGAGTGGGGATATTTAATAATTTCATGGCATGTTAAGCATGTGTTGCGAGTAAGTGTGTTTAAAAAGTAAAGCAGTGACAGAGGGGCCTGTGCTTCGTGTGGCATTGTCTGCCCTTCAGTTCAACCCCTCTCATCCACTAACCACATCTCATTTTCCTTCATGTTTAAACCGCAGTCACGTTTCACAAATGTCCAGCGTGAATGTAGAGTGAATCTTTACTAAAAAGTGTCGCCTCTGCTGGGGTGCAGTTCTTTGCTGAGCTCCGTCCATCCTACATGCAAGCAAGCAAGGATCCAGCATTTCGTCGATCAAAATGATAACTTCAATGATTTCAAGTTTGTAAATTAGCTACTATTCCTTAAAATTAATTTTTGTGCCATTGGAATTAATAGTAGATATCTCTTTTTTTTTTTCAGCAAAACTACTCATTCAAACACAGCAGCTGAGCAAAATTGCATTTGCTTTTTAGTGGTCTCCAGGGCGATTTACAACAAGTTGAAACCAGAAGAGTACGAGTACTTTTATCTGCTGCTATTTCAAAATCTGCTATATCAAACCTGCAATAAAAGCCTCCCTCCTGTCTTACTCCATCCTCACTCCTCCTTTCTCTCCTCATCTACCTCTCTTTTGTCCTTCTCCGCCATACCTCTTCATCTGCCTACTTTCTCTCCTTCTGCAGTCGCACACCTTCTCATTCCCACATGTGCTTTTTGCTCCCTCTCTGCCTCTTTCATGATTCTCTCACGTTTCCTTCTCGTTCAGGAACCCACCCCTCCTCCTTTCCACCCTCTTTTGCTCCATCACCTCCATTCTTTCCTCATTCTTAGCTTTTTGTACCTGTTGTATTCACTGCCAGCCACCAGTAATGCATATTTATTGTCTTCTGCGCTCTTGCCTCATCCTGCATGTGCAGTCAGTGAGAGTAAATCTTATCCCTCTCTTGCCTTACATACAGGCTTGACTTCTGTCGCGGGCAACACAAACACCTATTATTTACTGTGTGATTTATTTATGAATTAAGTCTTTTAACTTTTTGCTTACATCCATTTCCCAGGGAGGGGAGGGATGGCAGGGCTGATTAATTGTGGGTCGCCGTGCTCAGCCAAGGCACCGTCCTACGTATACACACACACACTCACACAGAGGCTCCTTCGAGACATTTGCATAGACATTCTTTCAAACGACTATGCATGCACATGGCTATATTACCTACGGGACACATACAGACATACACAATGTGAACACAAAAACACATTCACTGGAAGGACAATGCATCTATTGCTTTTTGCAGGAGAGCATATGTCCCTCACAGGGACTGGCATATCTAAATGTTTAATCTTGAATAGAACAGCTTACATGGTTACATCATCGCAGTGTACAGCCACAGTATGCATGTCCCAGTGGGCTAAACCTTGTTGATGCAGGCCAGGTGGAGCCAGGAGAACGACACCCATGTTCATTCATCATGGGTTGCATGTGACGAGTGAGCAAGTTCTGTTTGAAAGAATGGGCAAAGATTTGCCATACTCTATCCAGTCCTCAATACATCCCTGCATCTTGTGCACTTACTGACTGGAATACAACTCTGGAACAATGGAGCTATACAGCAGCACATGTAGAAAGAGAGGAAAATGTTATGCACTATCTTGGACATTTTATATGGACTATGTAATTAAATTTAATTAATTCATGATAGCCTAAAAGCTAGTGAAACGAGAAGATTGCCAGAGAAGATTGGTAAAGTGACCCCCACCCTTAACCCCAGGCTTCTCTCGAGCGGAGATCCCAAGACGCCCTCCAAATTAAATGATAAAATATGTCGTTTGCCCATGCCGTCTAGAGCTAGAAGCGTTTTCTGATCTGATGCCCTGACCTCATCAGACAGTGCCTTCCAAACAGTTACAAATCACAGGTGAAAAATAAATCTGTTTTATGATGTTACGTCACTATGGCTAAGGTTTGGTTAGGTTTAGGCACAAAAATGACTTGGTCAGGTGTCATTTAAGTGCAAACATGCAGGGTTTTGAGGCACTTGCTGAATGACTGATGCTACGAAATCTAAACTTTTTAAATTTAAAATGTTCACATTAGTAATTAAATAATTCCAGAGACCGATATAACAAAAAAAAACATGCTATATATTGTCATAAAAAATACGTTATTAATTTAAGTGCAATTTCTTACACTTAGTTATCAGTAGCAGCACTGATCTGCCTGTGTTGGTGTATCTTCCTGCTCATGACAGGCAGGAGGTGGGGTGGCTGTCATCCCACTGGAGGTGGACATTGACTGAACTGATAGGACAAAAGAAACAACAGGGTATATATTGTCATAATTAATCTTTAGTAGACATGGCATATGATATCAATTAATGTGGAATACTAAACATACAGTTTTTGTTATCAGTATTTGGAGGGGGCACTTTATCCTTCTCTTTTGCTGCTGTCAGAAACTTTAATAATGATCCCGAGGAGAGATAATAAAGTGATATAGTAGCCTATATGGTTGTAGCATGTTAATCAAAATGCTTTTACACAGTAGAATTGATTCCTCAAGTTCAACTTTTAAATATTCTACTTGGACATAGCTCTTGTTATTCATAGCTTTCATAGCATCCATAGCTTAGCTCGGACACAGCTTTCATCAGATCAGTTAACTTACAGAAAAATCTATTGTCTCACAGTGAACTGTTTTTCCTTCCAAATCATACCATACCAAAGCTCTACTCTAGGAATGACAGAGACATCGTTAATTTCAGTAACATTGCCCAGGGTTGAATGGTTGTCTTGTATTCTTTTTTCCTCATCCTCTTTTTTGTCTTTGCTTTTTCCTAGGGATGTCAATCAATTAAAATCTATTAAAACTGTTTTACTAATTAAACGCAGACTAATAGCTTTTTTCCTTCCTAATATTGATGCTTGTAATAATGGATATTATGATGTAAAATCACGGAATTAATGTAGAATCAACACCACGGAAGCATATTTAAATTCAAATATTATTGTTTAATAGCATCTTTTTAACTTTGAACTCAGATTCTCTCTTGTGAACTACAAATTTTCAATAAAAACATCAAGGCCATTGACTGTCAGCTTGAAAGGCATATTTCTTATATGCACTGACAGAAATAATAACAAAAACCCAGGCCAATATGTTAAAGTGCCAGTTGAATTTCAAAACCATCAAGGCCATTAAACTTAGATATCAGCTTAGAAGGCAATAATTTCTTACATGCACCAAGATGATAATTATCAACAATAAATGTGTTCCACGTTCAAGTGCCAGTTGAATTTTAACAAGGTCCACAATAGTCCATGCAAATATGAAAAAAGAACAAGGAAAGATTCTGATTCACACATGGAAGACACACAGTTGCACTCTGTCAAGCAATTTGTGATTTTATCTGTAATAGGTGCCTTATAAATAAAGTTTACTTACTTACAGAGAGAGAGAGCGTGTTCAAAAGGACCCCTTTTCCCTCAACAAAATTTAGCCTAACTTTGCAGTGTTCTGGAGCGCCCTTCTCGACAGCATGATATGGTTGGTACCAATGGATGCCTCAGGTCGTCTAGTTTCATATGATACCAGTATCTCTACTCTTGCTTCAAAATGTGAAGCGTGCTACAGTGTATTAAACACAGTAATTCATTAACCGTGTTAATTGTAGTTTAACACATTAAACATTTCAAATTAATCAAAAAAGTTAACGTTTTAATTAGGGGCCCCAGGCTGTTAGGGGCCTGGGGCCTGTGTGTGAATGCAACAGTAAATAAACACAAAAGAATGTGTACACACACACACACGCACACATTAACACAGTGACACACACACGCTCACAGGTAGTCTGGATGGGCTCTAACTCTGAGTGCAGGTGAACTCAACTTTCCTCCTTGAGGTTCCCTTTGGAATTTCATTACCTGTGCTTGGTGCTTATCGATCCTGTTATATACACTAGGCCAAGCAGCTGCTAAATTATTCAGTCTGGTTAAATAGGGCTGTTCCATTATTCAGAAGCGTGGCACAGTGTAATTAATATTGTAGAGATATGTGACAGGCCGGGTGGCATTTCACTCAGTGACAGCGCATCGCTTGCTCTCTACTTTCGCTTTTTCTACTCTCCCCTTGTCTTTGTCATCGTCTTTTCTCTCTTTTTATGCTGTCTTTCTCATTTTCTCGTGTTTCTTTTTTGAAGATTTTCTTCCTCTTCACTTTCTCTGCTACTCTGTTTTATTTTCTTTCTTTCCTCCTTCGGCTCCTTTTCTTTCTAATTCACTTATCTTTTTCTCCGCCTCTCATTTTTCTCTTTCAGCCTCTTTTTTCCTCTCTGTCACTTTATGTCAATCCCTTCCACCTCCTCCATTCTTCCAGGCTTCTAATGGTTGTGTAGAAAAGTTGGTTGCGAGACTCAAACAGCATCTGGGAGTTTTCTCAACCTGTTGTTGTGTGCATGTGTGTGTGTTTGTGTGTGTGTGTGTGTGTGCGCGTGTGCGTGCATACACATTATGGGGTGTCTTGTCTTTTTTTTGGTGACATATTTCTCAGCTCCTTCCACAATAACCCATATTGTGCTGCAATTGTTAAGATGTGACAGAATATTCAATTTGACAGAATATCCAGAGTATTTAATAATGTGCATTGCTGTACAGTATATGAGAAAATCAGAAGAAAAGCTTTGTTGCTATATCTCGTACTCATGACAATGTCCTTGAGCAAGATCTTGCTGTATGCTTGCATGCTTTTGAACAATATGTATAGCAATGGCCGTTATAGAAATACCCTATCCTACTTCTATCCTCAGTCTGTCCTTCATTACAGCTGCAAAGATGTACTGCATTACTAGTGCAATGAATACTGCATTACAGCTGCCTACTCATTCTCAACAGTTCTCAAATTGATACAGATGTGCAGTATTTGTACAAAAAGTCTCAGTGAAGACAGCTTAAACTCATTAAAAAATGCACTTGAATTTTCAGAATTTTTCCATAATTTACTTTTTCTTGCACTTCTGTAAAATGAGACTTGCTTGCACCTTTTTATCAGTTTACACTCTGACAGAGGAGGACAAATAAAAGGGAATGGTGTAAAACAGCCAAGTTACGATAGCTTCCTCCATTTTGGACTTTCAAGCTCTCTGTTCCCTTAAATCCACTGATTGTGGCGATTTCATTGGAATTAATTAGTGAGATTGTAGGTTAGCAACGAGGGGGTACCTGTGTGCGTATTGTGGCGTACTATTCTGAATGCGTGTGTTGTCCCCATGCACGTGCACATGCTGTCTCTCACAGCTCTGAGTTTTACCAGGATGCCTCATTGGCCTTGTCCTCCTCTTCTTCATGCAGCCAATTATGAGCCATCTCCTCTTGTTCTCATCAACGCTCCTCCTCCACTCTTGTCAAAGTTCTTTGACAAAACACGGGAGAGGAGAATTCAAAAGACTCTGTTGTCTTGTTTTTTTCCCCTCACTTCGCTCTTTCTGAAGCCCAGAGTGAAACTACAGAGGTGCCGGGATGACAACATAGAGAGCTGAAATGGCCTGATGCTTTGTGTGTGTGTGTGTGCAAAGAAAATGAACTGGAGGGATGGTTAATGCTGTTTGTGTGTTTGTATGTTCAGTATCTGTATAGATAAGCAGACTTTCTCAGCTGATTTACACTCATTGTTTCTCACATTTCTTACACCACAGACTGAAATTTGTTCTGTTAAATGTGTTAATTAAATAGTTTTGTGTCGAAAGTACAACATTATTCTCCCATGACCAATTTCACACTATTTTTAAATTCATTACTACTCTCTTTAAGTATCCTGAGTGGTGCTCAGTGTCATATTTTCTCTTCAGAGAAGCATTCTGTGTTCCTCACTATTGCTATTTGAAGAGTTATTAAGAACACGATGTCATGATTGCCTTTATGAATCTTTCATGAGAGCGTGGTTTTAGCTAATGAAAGTTGTAATCACGCAATAAATTATCAATATGACTTGAGGTACATAATATTGGGTGTTGTGACAGTGGGGTTTAGCCACATGTGCAACACACACTATTTGTGTTTTTTTTGTTTTTGTCTCTTTTATTTTTCTTTTTACATTTGTCCTTTCAGTGCCTCTCTTGGTATCACTCCCTCTTTTTTTCTCTCTTCGTCAATCTGTTATTGTCTTACAATCCACCCTCCTCAGGGGTTTTGAGTCTGACTGTTCTCAGCTGCTAGTTAATATTTAATCTACTGTTAAATAACACATTCTTGATGAGTCACTGTCTGTCTTTCAAATGCATTCAGTCACAGAGTGTATTTGTTTTTGTGGCTTACATTGCAAATCTGGGAAATATTGTCTCTCATCCTGTACAAAATGCCTTGGAAAACATGTCAGCAGCCCTTTCAAGCCATCGGGACCCTCCAGGCACCGTTTCCCCACCCTGGCTGGGCTCAAGAACCATATTTTCAAAACCTACCCTAGAACACTATTGCTGCTGTAATATTTGGTGCTTTGCTTTCTTACTTTGTTCATAATGGACACAATGTTCTTCAGAAGGCTATGTTTGCAAAGATAAAGAGAGAGACAAAAAGAAAGAAAAGGTGGAAATACTCAAAGATGTGATTGCTGCTTTGAAGTAAATACTTGCGTCTGTGTGGAGAAACTTATTCCAAAGTTACCTTGGAGAGAATGAATACACGGACATGATAGAGACGGACTGTCAACATCACACAGTCAATGAAGAAGCACACACATCCATTTTCACTTTGTGTTTCAACTGGCTGCATATCTTGACTGTAAACCCTGTGTGGATGTGATGCCTCGTTCTTGCAATGAATTTCGGGGCTTACGGTTCATTCTTTTTAGCTAAGTCAGTATCTGATGCATCCTCAGTTGGAAAATAATCCATTTGGATCTTTATCCACCCTCAGTGTTCCTCTGTGTGAGATTGCAGATGGCTGATATATATTACATCAAATATGTCATGGGGGACAAAAGCGTTATCATATATAAAGACATCTAATACACCAACAGCAGATAGACAGACTGACATGAATACCCTCCAAGAGTGTGAGGCTGTGAGACTTTCAGTACAGGTTTTTATTCTGTTCCGCTTCTTTTCGCTGTTGCACAATCTTTATTCTCACTGAAGTAATTTTAACGTATCTCTCTAGACTTTTTTAAAGTTTGACACATAAGAAAATTCTGAATGGGGGGATTGTTTTATTTCCCTGCTTTTAGTTCAACAGTTCCTCTGGAAAATGACACCGCATAATTTATTGTGCAATTAAGGATCACCACCAAACTGTGTCAAACACATGAGCTAATGAATTTCATTAAAATGATCATTCTAAAGACTTTAAAAATGTTCACTTCCTAATTGGGTAAAGGCCGAACTTCAAGTTTGAAGTGTATTAATGGTTAGTATGATTATCATAAGTAGTAATGGTGTATATATAGAGAGTAGTGCATGTGATGTTTTGATGATGTTCTTCAGATATTCAAAGTCAATAGATTTGAAAAAGTCATAAAGTCCAGTTAAACACGCTGGTTAGTGTGTTTGGCCCAGGAGGTGGCTGATCATAGGTTGCTAGGTGACAGGTAGATATTAAAAGTTAAATAAGGCAGAGTGATAAATACAGCGATGTGGTAGGAATTCTATACTGGGAGATATTTGCCCTCATTAGCATGCTGCCAACCAGTCACAATGTGAGATCGAAACTCACTGTAATCTAATATTCCTTTGACTTGGTCTCTTTAATATACGCCTATTACCTTTGCTCATGTGACAACCCAGTTTCCCCAACCATCTACAAGGCTTATGTATAATAGTAATAATAAAAATAGACTGTGTTTTCTCCTGAGTCGAAATACAGTTTAGGTGAACTGGAAATGATCCGTCAGTGTTGAATGTGTTTGTCTGTATGAGTGATAGATGGTTGACCTGTTTAGCGTGCACCCTGCCTCTTGCCCAGTGCATGCTGGGATAGGCTCCAGCCCCCGGTAACTCTAAACAGGATAAGCGGTTTAGAAAACGGAAGGATGGATTTTAAAATTGCTTCTGTAGCAGCATAATTCGTATCTTTTATCTCAACAAACATAATATTTCAATAAAAAAAAGTTTCCTACTCCAGATTAACCGCGGACCGCACTTTTTTTTTCATTGACCCATCTTTGACTTTAAAGCCAAACAGCCGCATGAAGGTTATCCTTGGTCAGCTGTCCCTGTCAGGTTTTAGCGAACAGCTCGCTGCTCCAATTTCATCTAGGGGCTCATCCAGGGCAGGCCTGTAGCTGATAATCCATCATAGCTGATGGTACCGGGTGTTATACACACACACACATATTTTGAGTTTCACTTTTTAGCATTAGCAATTCAGTTTTTTCGCTGAAAACTGATAGTGAATAATGTATGTGTAATGTCTGCACCTGTATGTGAGTGCTCTTCTTACATGTGTGTTCAGTAAGAATCCCAACCAATCTTATCCTCTTACTCATCACCCAGAATACAAATTCCAATGCGCAGAAAATTGAATTAAAACTCTCTCTTTCACATCACCTAAGAAGTCTCTCACTTGCAGTTATCCTTTAAACCTCCTCCTTCCGCTCCCTCGCCAGCTCTCTAATTCTCTCCTTCACAAACTCTGGACATCCTGCAAAAGAAATGGAATGACTATTTCTCAGAAGGGTTATGTTTGTTGTGTATTATAAACCACTTGACCATGTGGTGATTTCCATAACAGTTTATGCTTAGCAAACAGTGCAGCTTGTATGAAGGGCAGGGTTTTTGTAAGCGCATTATCAAGCTGAGTTGTTTTCAGATGAGGCAGATTTACGGTTTCACAAAACAGTTGTTAACATGCACTGTCTCTTCTTTTTTTCTTCCCTTCTCCTCTCCTCTACAAACACATTCAGTAACTGTAATTATCACGGCTTGTCTTTGCCAAATGCACCAGATGTTATCCCCCCATACACCTCAACAGAATTCCACAGTTTTCCTACTGTGAATGATGAAAAGGTTGCAATTTGGCAGGGAGGGAAAACAGCGTTACATTTACACTCTTATCATGTCTAAAAATGTAAATACTCCACTTAAAGAAACTCAATTTACCTTGTAAGTATCGTAAACACCAGATAACAAAATCAGATTGCCAGCTCTGGTATGGAGTGCATGCAGATAGCCTGTGTGCTCATGAATTAAAAAAAGAAAACATCATTATCTCATACATGCCAACATTTTGGTATTCAAATATGGGAGTTTTAACGGCGGGAGGGTGAACATTCCCTGACATTTTGACAACCGCTAACGTTAACATTTTAGCTGGCCCGCAGCGAGCAGCTTGCCACATGCCCCTTGAATTGAAGTTGCCAGGTTGCAGTAACAGATGGGTTGAAATTGTATGTAGTGTTTGTGGATGTGTTTCATAGACAATCTGGCAACTTGGATGCCATCAGACAAACATCCAACACTTGGATCCGTGTATTCATAATAACGTTTGAGGGCCAGGCAAATTACAGGAGTTTCCTTGGAGAAACAACAAAACGAGAGGGCGCCAGGAGATGGCCTTGAAATACGGGAGAAACTCGGGAGTGTTGGTAGGTATGTTATCTCAAATTGTAAGTACTGTAGGTTTGCTTTTCGATGTATTTAAGATATTGATCAGGCAAACCCATATCCAGGTTAGAGATTGTATTTGTTTTGAAAGAACAGTCATTTAATCAGTCACTGCTTCACATTTAGTTTTTAGTAGTTCCACATGGTTTCTTCCTCTTCAGTGCATTGTTTCATTCTTGTGCATTTCTTTCTCTTTCTGTTCAGTATAACATTCACACCAGTGTTAAGAGGACACATTTTTTAATAATTAAAAAAAAATTGTATGACGCATTTACTCATCTCTTAAGCACACGATATCATTTAACATGAACGCGAACATCCTAAAGTAGTTGTATCTACAGGCGGATGACACATTAAATCAGAAACATGAATACATGTGTGGAGAATCAAAAGTAATACAGGTTCAGAGGAGTGGTTTGGTGTTTTGTTGAGTATGAAAACGGTGTGAATCGTATGCTATTCACACTCACCAGATTTTCAAGTTGAATACCTATGGGAGATTTTGGACTGACATGTTAGACAGTGCTCTCCATCACCGTCACCAAAACACCAAATGAGGTATTGTCTTTTGCAAGAATGGCATTAGTCCTTCCAGTAGTGAGACTTGAAGAATCAATGCCAAAGAGCACTGAAGCACATTTTACCAATCAACATTGGTGATGTAATATTATTCTTTCTTTTCTTTTATTGTATTTAGTTCTCTTTTGATCTTATTTATTGTACTGCACTTGCATTTTACTGTGGCATTGAGGTCAGCAAACCAAGAATCTCATCAATCAACACTATCCATTTCTCTCTCATATGGCAATAAAGCTCTCTGGAGTCTTGACTTGAGCAATGAAAATTATCATTACCTTTTCAGAAATGTGAAAAGCACAATGTAATTACATATTGTGGAACAAAAATCCCAGAAGTGGCACTTGATTTTGTCTCCCTGTCATTTAAAATTATTTACCATTTTATATTATTGTATTACCTCTGAGATCACGATAGTCGACCACTGAAATGTTCAAGTATCCGCATGGAATGACAATGAGACTATTATTTGATTATTTTGGTGTTCACAGCAGTTTACTGGGTCATCCGCCGATACCTTTTTGTATTAATTCATGTATTTCTTTAAAATGACAGAAGAATTGTATGAAGAAACTGAAAAACAACAATAAATCCTTCTGTCTCTTTGTATCCATCCATCTATCCATCCACCCACTCACAGGTCTCAGACATCTCAGATCTCTCTGCGCACTGTTGTTGAGACCCGCCTTTATTGTGAGCCAGCACTTCATTAAATCCTGGTAGCAGGTGAAAAAGGCCTGCATGAAATGAAGTGTGACACATTAATGAAGTATTATTTATCAACTGGTAAAATGGATCCAATGGTTGGGTGTGAGACTAATATCAATATCCAAAGTCTGGTTGTTTTGACAGGGAGTTCTATTTAAGTTGAAGTAATTGGCTTTTCTTTCCGTCTCTCACTTTCTGTGGTTCAAATCACTTCAGTTTTTTTTATAAAGCGTCAGTTCATAACAGAAGTTCTCTCATTGCACTTTTCCAATAGAGCAGCGCTAGACCATACTCTTTATACTATTATTTACAGAGACCCAACAATGCCCACCATGAGCAAGCACTTGGCGACAGTGGCAAGAAAAAACTTCCTTTTAAGAGGCAGAAACCTCAAGCAGATCCAGAATCAGGGTGGGCATCCTTCTGACGCTGCCGGTGGTGTCACCATTTAGTCTGTATTTCTACCTGCTCTTAAATTTTTATCCTTTTAACATTTTCTTAGTCTCCCTCTCTGCATGATTTACACATTGCGCTTGTTACTGTCAGACATTTCCGTTCGTGCCGTTCGTCTGCCTCAGCATTTCTGTGTCTGTGACTTTTAGTCTGTCTCCCTTTCTCCATCAGTTTCAATTTTCCAATTTCAGTCACTTCATTGGCATGACCGTTAAAATGGATTGAGTACATAATATCGTGCCTCTTTTCCACATCTTGTCTCCACTCTACTTGTGAGGATCTTTTCCTCCACCCCCCTCCTCCCCTCCACACACATGCACACACACACACAACCTGTCTCCCTTCTTACCTCCAGCTCTTCCTCTGACCTTTTATTCAAGCGTTTCTTCTTGCTCTCCTCTTTATCGACATTCTTTCTTAGTACCTCCTTCCTTCCTACCACTTCACCTGGACTAACCGCTATGCATTGTCAGCTGCTCTGCTGCAGTTTTCTTGGAGATGCACACACACACACACACACAAGAATTCTTTCTTTTGTTCATATGCACCACCACTGTGTCAAGTCAAGTGTGCCTCTTGTTATCTGGTGCTGTGTGTTTGTGTGAGCCATCAAAGTGAGTTGGCGCATTATGGATGAATAAAATAAGGTCAGGTTGACAGTCAGGCAGATGATGCGGGGCACATGACCTCCACGCCACACCGCCTTGCCTTCACTACTTCTCTCTTTCCTCCTAAATACTCTGCTTTTCTCCTCTACTCTCATTCCTCCCAGTGTTTTGTTCACTGCCTTGTGACTTTCTGTTATCTCTCCTCTCCTCTCCATCACAGTACAATCACAATAACTAGAAAAGAGAGAGACTTTTCCATGTCTCTCCTCATCATGCCCATCCTGCTCCAGAAAGCTACACTGACTATATAACCATATGTTACACCTAAGGTGGTTTGTGTGGCATATGCTGCACAAAAGAAGTGGAAGAAACAACACACACACACACACACACAATGAAAGAAGCAAAAAAACTTTGCTGCAATTTCTAAGCCTCACCAGCTGTTACTGTCCTCTTTTGACTTGGCTTGATTTGTGAATCAGTGGTGCCTCTGGCTCATCTCATGTTCCCCTCCTGTCCTCTAAGATTCATTTCTTTCTTAATGATATTAAACACAATGAAGAGTGAATGAAGTGAAACACGACAGTAGACATAGAGGTAGATAACCTGTGACAAGAGTCAAGAGATTAGCTTAAACATTAGATAGCAGGGGTTCATAGTTTTCCCACTAGGGTGCCCCATTAAGATCAGTCTCAGGCTATTAAAAGATTTGAGTGAGGATAACATTTGAAAATCCCCAGGAGAGGGCTTGTGGTTTAAGGCCAGAAATGTATGTGTCTATAAGACAGGTTTGACAACATTTGAGACATTTAGGTAACATTGTTGGTGCAGCATTGGGAAAAAAAAAACATTTTGTCCATCAAAGATCCCTTATAAATCACATCACATCATTGTGTTTCATTATTAATGTTAAAACACCCAAACTTAAAACAAAAAAATACTTGTGACGATGGTAACGTTGTACTTAATTAGTTCAAGGAATCTGCAAGAAGCCATGATGTGTTTACCCACCCTCGAGCAGAAAGCTACTGTTGTTTTTAGCAGCACTAAGCTCCACTCAGAGTGAAGTGTGTGTGTTTGTACGAGTGTAGATTTGTCTATGTGTACGACTTTAAACAAGATATCAATATGTGCTGTTGTAACTCTAACTGCACACTTTTATTATTCAGTTTCAAATGGAGGTAATTGGGGATCTTGTTTCCTTTACTTTAGACTGAATTACACAGACTATTCCAATATTCAGCTACATTATTTCACTCGTCAAGATGATTTTAATATATATGTTAAAAACATATGTACATATACGTATAATCTAATCCCTATGCTCCAATTTGGCCTTTTTACAACCTGAGTCGGTTTTGGCCAGTAAATATTCAGTTTGAATAACACTGGCCTTACCACATCATTAACACTCAAAAGTCAATGGGGCCTCAGTCTGTGAACAAATAATAGTACAATCAAATAATAGTCACATGTATGGACAATTGAAATTCTTGTTAGTTGCAGCCCTAGACTATGCACATGAAGCTCATGACCATGTGTAGCCTAAATGTTATTGTCATAGATCATAGATGTCCTGTAATAAATAATAGTCTACTTGTGTATGTCCTGGAAATATACATGCTCTGAACCGACACTACCAGGAAATAGTGTGAATCTATCAGTTAAACCAAAATCCTATTATTATCGAGCAGTGTTGTCCAGGTCCTTATTCATCATGACATTTTATTTTACCTTTATTTTACCAGGTCAAAACCAGTTGAGATAAAATCTCTTCTTTTATGGTGACCTGGCCAAGAAGGCAGCAAAGTTACACATCGAGTGTACACCAGTACATACAAAACTATATATTACAAGTGATACAGAATAAGAGCTAATATCCACGAATAAACAGCAGGGGTTAAATGAACACACAAAGTTTATAACACAACTAATTATGCATTGTAGCAAGAACATTTTGTAATACAATCTTCCGCCTCACTTCATGTGGAGGACAAAGACAGCGGCCTAGTTAATAAAAGGGAGCCTTGACCCAAGGCATAATTGGGGAAAGTAAAACCTTCAATAAGAGACAGACAGGGAAAAAGGGCCACATCCTCACTCGCTGTTATTTCACACTGATGTGATGATTTGAACTTGAATCCAAACACTGGATCCCTATTGGACGAGCCGCCAGACTGGACACAGGAAGTACAGCAATGACATCATCACCTCCATAAAGCCTAGAGCGCAACGCTGCTCGTAGTATTGCCACTGTGACCTTGGTTGCTGCAGGGGACGTGCTTCAACGTTGAACTTTTATTTTCCTAGGAAAGTCTTTACTCGCTGGACGAGCTAATTTTTGGATCCCGATTGTTAAAGTCCACGTAACAATCTTTGCCTGCAGAAGGAAGACATGGATTCCTTCATGGAGGAGAGGACAGCTGATGACTCCCATTTTCTCCCCACTAAAATCGACTGCTGCTTCCTTTGGCTGCCCCACAAAGCAACAGTTTCGCCGTGCAACCCGCCGAAAGCGCGGACACCCAGCTCCGTCTGTATCAAGGCCTGAGAGAAGCTCGAAAATCCCACGGACTGAGCATTAAATCACTACCAAGAGCGATCTCAACTAAGAGGCATGTGTCTGGGCAGAGACAGGTTTAAAACTGTGTGTTATTTCACCTGAGCTTCATTGTTGTAAATAATGTTTTGCATTATTGTGGAGAATAGCGAACCATCTGCCATTGACCACTATAATAACTGTGCTTTATCAGACTAAAAGTCCAGCAACACGGCTGTTGAATGAAAGTTTGCTGCGGGTAGCTGTGTGATTGAGGGACAGCTATTGTGCTTTGCTACGGCATTTGAGGTTTCTTGTGCTTTACTCTGTGGGCTTTCTCCCTCTTTCCTCCCCACTAACCCACACGCCTTTACACGTACATACACTTACTCACACATCTCAAAATACAGAGAGAACATGGTCGCAGCTAAGCTGCCCGCTATTTTGAGGACAAAGCGGGAGTGGCCTAAATTTCAGCTCTGCCCCCTTTGTTTTGAGTTACGCGGTCATGCCCGCCATTTTGGGTCTGCACATGACGAACACCCGTCTTTTGATCACACCCATCATCCTTCCTCGCACCCTCCTCTCTATTGTCCCACACATTGCACACCTTGCATACTTGCTAATTGTTGTATGCTTATTGTGTTTAGAATAGATGATAGTGGTTGTTGGCTGAAGTTATTGATTGTTAAACAGTGCTAAGGTTAAGTAAACGCTATTGTATCTTTAAAGGAGCAGTTGTTCGATTATTCTGTGTATTTGTTGTGATAAGTTGGTTGTGACGGTCAGTGCTCGTATCTCACCCTTTAATTATCAATGTAATATAGTACCTTAAAAATTTGCATTTTTAGGTGGACAGCCACCTTTGAGACTGTTGTAATCTTTGGTTATTGTTCCATGATCCCTGGGTGGTGCCCTGTAATTATTAATCCATATCAATAATTTTATAGTATTATTAATTTTATTAATATTCATAAATATCTTTCATATTTATGCCAATAACAAAACCTGCCTTACCTGAAACCCAACAAAATATATCTCAGTATGATAAAGTGGATCAAGTAAGGCCAAAGTAGTGGGACAAGAAAATCTGTAAATATTTCAGTGTGATCCTTAAAATTAAGATTTCTGTCCAACCAAATGCCCAGCTATTTATAGATATCAACAAACTCAATACCAACACCTTCAAAGGTGAGGATAGAGAGGATAGGAACCTTAATATTACTGGGGGCAAAAAGAGTTTATTTTTGCAGTGAAAGAAATTTCAAATCAATGAGGCCATGCTGCAGTGAGTTAAAGTCAGACTGCAAATTGGCAACCGCAATCTCAAAAGGAGGAGCAGAGGAATAAAGGACTGTATCAACAGCATAGATAGGGTACATTGCGTGTTTCATCAAGACACAAATGTTGTTGATATATAAAAAGAAGAGGCCCCAAAATAGATATTTTTGGAGTTCCCTTTTTAAAGACAGTAGGATAAACAACATTACTAGAACTGACAAATTGTATGCGGCCCATTAAATAACTCTGAATCCAACTAGCCACTTCACAACCAATGCTAGACTTCACCAGGATGTTAATTAACATCTGATGATCAACTGTATCACATGCCTTGATCAGGTCTATAAATAAAGCAACACAGGATTGTTTCTTAACTAAAGCAGACTTTATGTCATCTGTGGGCACCTGTGGCTTTGTGGCTGAGCAGGTCGTCCACCAATCGGAAGGTCAGCGGTTCGAACTCGGCATCCCCCGGCCCACATGTCGAAGTGTCCTTGAGCAAGATACAGAACCCAAATTGCTCCCGAGGGCTGTGCCTTGTGAGTGTGTGTGAATGGTTAGATTACATTGTACTGATTGGCAGTTGGCTCCTGCCATCGGTGTGTGAAAGTGTATATGGGGTGAATGTGATATTTAATGTGAACGCGCTTTGAGTTGTCTGAAGAAAGGCGCTATACAAGTTCAGTCCATTTACCATAAGACTTTCAAGCACAATGCTGTGCCTCAATCTGAATCCAGATTGCTTGGAATTTAGGATATTGCATGAGTCTAGGAAAAGTTTCAGCTGACCTGACACTCGGGACTCCGTGATCTTGGCTAAAGCAGAGAGATTTGAAATAAGTCTATACTTATTGAAATCAGTGGGAGCACCAGCTTTCAGTAAAGGCATGACATAGGGTTGTCACGCCATAGGGTTGTTTCAATAATGCAATTTGTGAGTGCAAATTAAAAGATTATAAATGTTAGTGTGGTTTGGCTATGATCAATCCTGCAGGTTTTAAAAAGAATGGATCTACGGTCTTCTTTGGGTCAATTGTTTGCAGGGCATGCAAAACTTCAGAAACTGATAAAGTTGCAAACTCAAAGACAGGGACTGATTGAGTTACCTTGATGACCAGCCTTTTTAAAGTGAGTATTGAAAATACTTGACATATCAATCATTTTGTCTCAAATAAAGGCTTCATTAACTTTCAGTTTTTGTGGAAAGACCTTAATTTTCTGTAGGGATTTAATTGTTTTCCAGAACTTTCAGTAGTTATTAAAACGATCAGTGGTAAAATGTTTGAAACATCGCCTGAGGATAATCAGACCCTTGGTTTTGGGCAGCTTGGTATCCCTAACACATGCAATGGTGCAATGATCACTAATGTCATTAGGGAAAACACCAACTGCCATATACTTATGGGCTACATTAGTTAAAATTCTGTCAATAAGAATGTCTTTGCTAGGTTTAGCAGAGATTATTCTGGTGGGGCTGTCCATAAGCTGAGGTAGGTTCATGAAATCACAAACATGCTTAAAGTTTACAGATTTGTCACTCAACCACTCCCAGTTTAAATCACCCATCAGGATCAGCTCAGATATACTTAAATGCTTCAGTCAAACTTGTGATGGATTCATTAATGCCTGATGGAGGCCTATAGCAACCGATAACAGTAATTGGAGCAATTCCTACCATTATCTGTACAGATTGTAAAGCCCATTGTGATTTATGATATTGAGCTATATATAAAAACTATTTTATTGAATTGAATCTGGACAGCTAAGAGCTCAAATTGCATTGGAATAGAGGATAGAACCCTAACGTTTCTCTGAAATATATATTGCAACACCTACAGCCTAAGTTTTTAGCCTAAATTCTAAAAACTTTATAGCCAGTTATGTGAATAACTTTGTCGGTGACAGAATTTTATCAGGTTTTGGAAACTACAAAAACATCAGGTTTTTCAATCAAAAAAGAAGTCTTAAAGATGTCCATTTTAGGTACAATACTCCTAGCATTAATATGAAAAAAGAGCGTGTATTTAACACCCAAAGAAACTTGTATCTGATGCTTTTCATCTTCTAAGGCACACTTGGTAAGACGAAGATAAGCCAATACCAAAAAAAATATTTCTGAGTTGGATTTTAATAATTTTTGAGTTGGATATTAACAAAACGTGTAAGATGTACTCATGAAACACAATAAGACTGTTAGCTGGTGTGAAATAAACCATCTACCTATCCTCTTCTCTTCTCTCCTGTTTCTCAGCGTGTCACTTTCAACACACTGGAAATTGGATACGACAGGCTTTGTGAATGGAGCTCTCACAAAGAGAATGCCAGTCACACATTTCTCTTTATTTTCTCCTCTTCTCCGTCCTTCCTCCCTTCCCCTCTCTCGCTCCTTGCTCTCCACTCGTCTCCCCCTCTGTCCGTCTGCGCCAAAGATCTAAGCAGTTTTCATCTCTTTGTCAGGACGCTTCCTCGCTCTCCTCTCTTCATCTTTTCATCCTGGGAAAGCTCAAGTGCGGCAAACACTCTTATAGAGAAGTACGAGTCATGTTTGACCGTGCGCTACAAACCCTAGATCACTTCACATCACTCCAGTCCTCACAACAGACGCAACACCTAATCCCCCACCTCTGACTTGTTGTCTTTTCTCTTTCTTATTTGTCACCTCTTTCTGTCTACATTTTACAAAGCTACATTCATTTTATTCACATATTAAATTCACCTGTTTATGTGGCCTTGGCCTCGTATGTCCTCAGACCTGTGTTTGATGTAATACGTAGAGGATTTGCAAATTTAATTAGAACTACCATCCTCTTCAGTCCTTTAGCTAAATTTGATAACATTTCTGGATTTGTTTTGGACCCTTGGGAGCAAAGACCAAAAGACAAAAGGGGTGCAAAAAAAATAGAAGAAACCATTTTTAGAGCTTATGTTAGGATCAGGTTGAGGTCATTCTCAGAAAAAGCATGCTGAAAAAGTATTAAAAGATAGACAACATCTCACATTGATGTTAAAATAAGCTCTGTTATGTCTAGAGAAAGTGGCTGGACAAAGTGGAGATCTTTTGAATTTTTGCCTTTCCTCCCTTTTCCCAAGAATTACATTTGCCTGCCAATAATCTATACTGAACAATATTTCAAAGAGAAGATTCACTATCCTTGGATATGAAGCCTGCAGTGCTGCAAGGGAACTGCTGGTCTTCTCTCCTCCTCTCTCTCTCTTTTCCATTACAGTTTTTTTGTTTCTCCACCTCCCAGGCCTTTCAATCTACCCTCTGCTCTCCAATGATCCCCCTTTATTAGCTTCTGCTGTCATCTGACACCTTTGTTGATCGCACAATCTCTTTCTCCTCTTACAGTGATTGTGGTGGAAAACACACAGTACACACAGTCACTCACTGACAAACACAGGTACACACATATATACTAGGTATCACAGCATGTAACACACATCATCAAACACACCATTACGCCCCGATTTCAGGATCCTAGAAAAGCCCTACATTGGTGTTGATCAAAAAAATGAATTATGGCTTTTGTTGTTGGTTTGGCTGTATGCAGTCAGTGCCGTTGCCTGTCTGATACACTTTCCCATCCATGGTCATCCACATTGGAAACTGTGACCAATTTGAACATGAAGCAAATACACACAAGCACACACATATAAACTAATGTAAACAACAGCACAAACATGCATAGAGACATGCTCACAAATGCACAGATGCATGAGCGCACACGTTAATGTAGATGAATCCATGCAACAAACACGCACAAACAGATAAATATACAAGCCAAAATTTGAGGGGAGAATGAACACATACTGAATTATTGGACATATAGACATTCATTATTTAATATACTGAATACATTTCTCTTGGAAAGAGGATTCTTCTCTTCTGCTTTTTATTTTCCCCGTCTAGCTGCTCGATCACTGTGTCTCTGTCACTGTGCTTGCACTCTACATTAAGCTCCCCTCAGGGAAGTGATGATTGGTGTATGTGTGTGTGTGTAATTAATGTACATGTTACTGCTGGTTTATTGTCTCATCCTCCACTGTGGTCATTTAATCAATACCTCTCAGCATGGTGTGTGATCAGGTGATATCTGAGTTTTTCCTTGTCCTGACTAGCCTGCTCCCTGCAGCTTTCAAGTATCACTTCTCGGCAGACAAAAGAAGCCCAGTGTCAAAGCATTTTATTATGATTTCCATGCCGTTATAACATAAATTTTTGGCATAACAATTAGGTGTTCTTTATATATGCCACATTTAAAGACTTGGCTTCACCTCATATAATCATAATGCCTTGTCAACAAACACATACTGAGAGTGCAAACCAGTGTGCAGACTCTTTTTTTTTCAATCCGTCTCTCTCAATAATGCCACGTTCGTTACAAGACAGCCAAAGCCAGCTAGCCACCTTGCGTTACCACAGTCCAGTAAACTGCGGCAGGTGCACATATCATGTGTCTATTCACATCACAGTTTATGGGACTGTAGTGACTCAAGAGAACTAACGTAGCCAGCTATCATCTACTTTAGTTAAAAAAAAAAAGAATCAACCAGCACCTCTAAATCTCAAGTCATATCTCATTTGTTTAATCTGTACATAAGACAAAGTGTAAATATAACTGATGTGGTTTTTACAGGAAGTTATGTGCCGGAGCAGTGACTACTTGGAATCTGTGCTTATTGCCCGTCAACCTCACAGTGATGGCATGACTCCAGGAAGTCACTTTTTATATGGACTAATATCAAACAATTCCTTTAAAACAAAGTCTAAGGTCTGACAAAAATACCAATTTTGCAGTAGGTTTATAAATATAATATATTGTTTTGTAGAAAAACAGAAATTTGTCACTAAGCGACATTAAACATAAAGTTCGTTCGATCAAACTGACCATGTTTTAAATGCTGTTTCAGATCTTTATTCCACCTTGCCAAGACCAATGCTGGTGTAAACAATGAACATATTAATTTTTGTAAATGTTACATAAATGCAGAGGGGCTTGTTTAGTTTTGTTGTGTATTTGTTCGTGTTTTTTTTTTTTTAAACTCTTGACGTGTGGAGTTATTGTTCATGGCATCAGTTGAAAGTGATTCAAAAGCAGTCAAAATTTGTGTATTATGATCTCATATTTGGTTTCTAATTAGAGTATTAAGCATAATAGCGTCTAAGTATAGCAAATTTTGGGTTTAATACAGCATTATATTCGGTTTGTAATTACAGCATAATTTAGGTGTATGGTGTCTAATTAGGGTATTACTGTGTTCGTTTACTGTCTAAGAAAGAACAGAATTTTTTCAGACTCATTTCATACAAAGTATAGCTTATTATGTCTTATTAGTGTAACGTAAATGAAGTGCGACCAGTAAATATTTTTCTGTTTGAATATCTGTCATTTATTGTGAAGTTAACTGTCTGGACAGTATTGTAAATACATAATGTGCATGTAAATGGAGATCAGTAATATCAGTTTTTCTCCCGTTTCTTTTTCAACTTGCCTGAAGGAAAAAGGGAAATTAAATTCAGATGTAGATGGCTTCAAAACCAGAATCAAATTAGACGACACAAAGCAGTGAAAAAAACGGCAGCTTGCTGGTGTTTATCCAGGCACAGTCTGGGTTTGGAAATCTGCCAGTGAATTCACCACCAATGAAATTCATGTTTTTCATGGAAGACACAACTCTGATCTAAGGGAGGCTGTAGCTCTTTAATGGTACAGGGAAACATTTAGGTGACTTAATAAAAATACACTAGAAAACCCAGTGACTCATTGAAGGATTTCCAGAATCTCCTACAGTTAAAAAATATATATCTATTTATTATTTCATTGTGTACATGTGTGTTTATACGAGTGTGTAAGCAGGGAAACAGCAATTTACAGTTGATTGAAAGCACCAAAGAGGTTACTGAAGGTTAGTCCTTTCATTTATAATGACCATTTAGTGGTTAGGTCAAAAGTTAAATCAATGTCTCAGACGTGTTTTGATATCTCAAGCTCCAATCGAGCCAAAATGAAAAGGATGGGGTCATGACATCAACCATTTGATCGCTCTCCATCCTGTCTGCAGAGAAGAATTCTGATAAAAATGCTGAGGCAGTGAGTCACCCAGACTTTTTGTCATGAAGCAGTTTTTTGTGTGTGTGTGTGATTAGTGTTTCTTTGGGTCAGATGAACACTTCCCTCTATTGCAGTTAATCGATAACGTCTGCGACTTTTCTCTCGGGTACTCTCCACTACTCTTATCTCCTTCTTCCACTTTCCTTCCCTTTCTTCTCTACTTGTCATGGCAGGGGAAGGGCCAAAGCATCTAAATGGTCTCTTGTGAATGAAGTGAATTGAGACAGAGCTCATCGGCATGCATGAGCAGGTCCCATAAAGTAACTACGCATATCAATCATGCTCTGCGTGACTTCGTGTTCGACGGGATTCATGACCTTCCATGGGATTCCTCCGGCTAGATACAGTATAACGCACCTAGAAACAAACTGACATTGACACATGCATGTACGTACGCTCACGTTTGAACAGCACACACACACACACACACGCACATGCATTCACTCTTTCAACCACACACATGCTGCTCAGCACTCTGTCAAGCTGTCACTGCGGTTTGACACCAGCTCTCCTGTCTCATCATTAGTTTTAGTGAGAGATGTCCTGTCCCCTGAACAAAAACAAACATGGCAGGCGGTGACGAATCAATTAATCAGACGAGGCATTTGCCGATAGTTATGTTTCACTTACAACTAATGCGCATTGAATGTCTCAGAAAGTTTCCAATAATGCATGGACAACAATTTCAATCAGCTTCCCCCGGAACAGTTTTGATCGATGAATCATCAGAGTCAGATAGATCGCTGTCAAAACAGCCGCTTTCTATGACTGATGATCGTCTTCCACACTTACTGCATTGATGCCCCTCTGAGTTGGACACAACACCGTTCCAGTATTTGTGTTAATAAGTTCTTCCCATGTTTTTTCCCCCTCTCTGCCACAGCCTATGGCCTGATTTAGACAACTTATTCTTTTACTATTGTGTTGCTTTTTTTAGGATCTTACGTTTTTGCTGTTGATATACAGTACTACAGTACTACATCACAGAAGCCTACCAGAAGTACATAGCTACCAGTTAAACTATATGAATATATTGCCAACATAAGCCATTTTATGACTTCCATTTTCACAGAATTTAAACAGATCTGCCTAGTATTGAGATAAAATGGCAGTTTTTATTAACGTACTCATGCTAATTTTACTTTAGACATGTCTTAGACAATCTTGCTACTTTGTGCTAAGTTAATCATGAAGTGTATAAATTAATCTGTGATGCTGCTTTTGTGTTGCTCAGAAACAAAGCAATGGTATTTGTGTATATATTAGTGACCATTCACATGTGGGATTGTGGGCTGCAACACTTCTCTTTAACCAGAAACGTTGTCAAACACCACATTGCTTCAGTGAATATTTGCAAAAGTTACAGAGAGGTTAAATGTCAGTTAGATGGTTAGTTGGCAATAGATGGACCGTCAAGTTTGTTTGTTTTTATGGTGTGATCTCTGTTGGTATGTCTGTGTAGTGTGTGAGACTAGAGCAGAAAAAGACTGTCTCTGTAACAGCTTTAGCCCTCTTGCTTTGTTTGCATCATTCCTGATATTTTACTTTCGACTGCATCGCCCTGTTGAGGAGCCTCCACCCATCCAACCTCTCCTCCCTCTGGCTTACCTGTCATTCTCTCTTCTTTGGCCAACTACATTTGCCTACTTTCTCTGTCTTATAATTATTACCATCTACTTATATTCTCTATTTTTTTTCAAGTTAAGTACCCCTTCGCATTGATCTCTTTTCAATTGCCTTATCAAATCCCTGGTTACATGGATTTGTCTTGCTGTCGCCTCTTCCTGTTCTCAGTTTCATTCTTTCTGACACTCTCCTTGTCTAGCTGCTGTTTGTCTCTCATTCAACTTTACTTTTGTTTTCCCTCTGTTTTTTTGCCTTCTCTCTTTTCGTTTAGTTTCTTCCCTGTTTCTGTACTTTTCTGCTGCTTTTCTGTCTCCTCTCCTTTTTTCTGCTCACCCTCTCCTGCCTCTCTCTGTTCTTCCTCTCTCTCGACTTTATTTCCTCCTCCTCTCTCTCAGCCTCCTTTCTGTAGTCGATCAGACAGTTGAAGCAGCCAAGCTGCCGGAGGCGAGAGCAGACAGAGGAGCCGCTCTGTCCGACCTCCCTCCCTCTCCGGAGAGGCAAACTAGTGCCGACACGCCAATAAGCTGTAAGGAGACAATTATTCACCATTTATATCAGCTCTCCGTCTTTCTGAGTTAGCGCAGCACACCTCTGGAACCCAGCTCTGTCACCCCATGTGGTGTTTTCAGTACTTTTGTCCTTTCATGGATTACGTTTTCATTGATTGATTGGTAAATATTTGCACTAGGGAAGCCTAGAGGTTACAGTTTTCTTGTTATTGGAAGATCATTGGTCAAAAGTAAGCTAAATGAAAAAATATGAGGAATTAAATAAGACATGACCTCCCATCCCACAGCAACTACTATCATCGTGCCCTTTAGCAAGGCACTTAGCCCTCAACTGCTCCACTGGATCTGCTCAGTGTCCAGCAGATAAAGACTGTGATTATACTGGGCAGTTCCCCTGCGAATGTGTGTAACTGTATGAGTGTGAAGCTGAGCGTTTGCTGAAAACGAACAAGTGTTCTCAGACAACCAGTTTTTGTTAGATTATGGTTAAATGTGAGTTATTTTGTTAAATATCTGAACGAAATCAGTTGAAGTCTCCCATCTTCTATATTTCAGAGAGTAGCATTTAAAGCATAATTCAAACTTTTTGGCATGGTATTTTCTTCATGTGCTGCAGAGACAGAGAGAGACGCAGAGGTTAAGACAAGGGATAGAGAGGAGCAAGAAGAAGAGAACTTATCAAGCAGCCTCTTTAAACGCAGAGAGCTGTTGCAAGAACATCGTAGCATACTGCTTCTGTGTGTAGCTCAATTTGTGCACCGAACTGCATGTTTGGTGATATGGATTTTATGAGTATGTGTATATTTGCATGCATGCATAGATGGTGCTCTGTTGGAGAATAAATGGTATGCTAAAGAGGCCTTTGGAAGAACAATGAATAGACTGAAGGAGTGAATGATTGACTGCTCTGTTAATGAGCTCCTCAAACACCACAGTACAGAGCATTACGTGCCATATTCTAACATATTCTTACACACACACACACACACACACATATTTCTACAATACACACACTGAAACCAACATACACTCACTCAAATACACACAAAAAGAGAAAGTCGTATATACAGTAGGCATTGTGGGTATATATACCACAAAACGTCTCTTATTCTCCAAAACATTCACTTTCAGAAAATAAGAACGAAAAAAAAATACCAGATAGCTGAGGAGAAATATTGAGCAGACTGTTTTCAGTTGTCAGTTACATTAAGGTGCACATATGCCGTTTAGATCTTCAATAGGCCCGTCTTTCATACCAGGAGGCTTATTTTTGATTTTATACACCCTACCATTGTACAGTTGTTTGTGCATTTACCTACCTGGCTTAGGAACAAAAACAAAAAGACAATGGCACACGTTTTTGATAGCCACATGTTTGCAACAGACTGAATCTTTTTTTCTTGTCTTTCTTTTCTTCACTGTTTCATGAGAGAGAGAAAAAACCTTATCTTGTAAAGTGAAAATGTCATTTAAATGTACAAATGTAAGTGGACAGGCACTCTCGCTGTGTCCCAGTACCTTAAGCTATTAACAGCTCTAGCTTGCTCCATATAGGAGAACATGCAGCGACAGATTCAGAGCCTTCTTTTATTTTGAACTTGATTTCTGGAGAAGATCGTGCTCTGCGTGGCTATGTCTGATCGAGTTGAAGTTTAAGGTGAACAGGCCGCCCACTTCCTTCCTGTCTGTTCAATGATAACAGTTGTAGAGCACAGTGAAAATTTGTTCTCCCTGGGAATCGATGCTAATCACATCATTGTGCTCCCCCGTCCCCCACGCCTCTCTCTGGGGTTTCACACTCCTCTCTGGCCTTTTCCTCCTCACCCGCTGTTTCTCTTGCTCTGTCTGTGTCTCTCCCCTCCTCCCTCCTGTCGCCCTTCATTATAGGGGAGGTGAAGCCATCTGAGGCTACTTGCACACAAGCCAGCCCTGCTCATGGGTCAGTTCTTACAGACATTGTAGTTGTCGCCACTGCAGAGATCTCCCATCATGCATCTATCATCCATTATTTCTGCAGTTGTCGTCACAGCCTGTCGTTTCTTCAGTGTCATAAAGCAGACCAGAGTATGGAGCTATAGGCAATATGCTGATGTAATTTCAAAATGATCATTTGAGACAAAATCTCGCCTGGAATTTTGGTTATGACAAAACTTGAAAATTGTCATATGTTCTACCTCAAGTCAAGCGATTACTACTTTTTACTATCCAATGATTGGATCTCAGGTGGTTTCTTTTTGTAAATCTCCTGAAGTCACTGATGAGCATCCTTAAAATACTGCCCTAGGCAAAAGTTGTCATGCCGTGAGAGAAATGTGGTGAAATCTGTAGTTGTCAATCAAAAACAGTGGTCCTAGATCAGACTGTCAGACAAGTCCACAGACTGTCGGTTTCAGTGACTAAAGACGAAATGCATCACAAGGAACAAAATCCCACAATGTGACTGTTGCTATGACCCAAGTTTACTAAGCATCCTATCAGAATATAATATGAAATGGTGCAGAATACAATGGCAAGTTAGTATAAGGGATACTGCTAAAAAACACATTTACCTCAAACTCACTTTGCATCATTCATGTTCCCCTTTCTTCCCTGGCTGGTTTTCTGATGTATTATAGTGCCAATACTATGGCCATTGTCAAAACATGAAAGAGGTGCAGATGGATTATGCCAGTTGATAACATGTCCCTGTTTGGATTTGTTTTTCTTGGCATTCATGGCACCATCTGACATGCCTCAAAACTGACATCGTACAGTCTGAGATTGCAACCAAGACTTTGTTAAACCCATCTTGTGCTGTGTGATGTGCACTTATCTTGTGAGATTGCTGTTGTCGCACACTCTACGCTGTATAAGACAAAAGCACTGTCCACAGTGAAGAATCAGCCTTTTGACCTTCTAATGGATTCAGATTTTCCATAAATGTCTGCATCTTTCATCAAACACTGACTCACGTAACACTCCAGCATTTACCTAAAAGGCTTTGTTCATGCAGATTCAGGAGTAATGTGATATATTTCTTTATCTGAGTCATCGATACTGGCACTAGTATTACACATACAGCCACAAGAGAATGACCTTTTTTCTGCTGCAGAGACGTTACTAAATATGTAATGTGGTTTCTCTCCCTCTGTGTGTGTGTGTGTGTGTGTGTGTATGTGTCTGTGTGCATGTCCACATGGCTACATGCCTGTCTCTGCATGTGTGTGTGTCCATGCGTTCACTCACAGCTCCAGCCAACGCCCAGATTGTGCACTCAGGCGCAGCATGTAACGTCAAGGATGATAACATCAGTGAGAGAATCTACACCATCAAAGAAGGAGACACACTAGTGCTTCAGTGTATTGTTAAAGGACACCCACGACCACAGGTAAGCTCCCAAACCACCTGCTGATTGACTGGTTTACATATATTACATATATTATGTTGCATATATTAAGCTGATCCTGTTATCCAGAGTGAGTTTAACTGAGTGAGATGGTAGGTTTTGAGACTCTTGGACAATAGTGTTTCTAGCGGCTCTGAACACAACCAGTCAGCAATCCAACATGCTACACACTCTGTAATCAATACACACTAGATGAACATTGCAACTGATGTTTGGATGGATGAATGAAGCTTTTCTAGTGTTTGGTCAAATATTAATATACTTTAAAATTATTTAATGAAATGTTTTTTTTCAGACTGCTGTCATAAAGCCATTGAAAATACATAAAATGCTACGCAGAATAGAATAATCAATATCAAGATGTCTGGTAATTTATTCTATATGGATATTAATAAAGGTGATCAAACTGCTACATCAGAGCCGTGCATTTATCTGAAACTAGCATCTGTCCATCCTCCAGCCGATCACAGTTGAGTACTCTCCGGGTCTAGGGTGTAATCAGTGAGCCATGATCACTACTCATGGCTGCTTCCAACTTTAAAAAATTCCAAATTTACAGACCTCTCGTACTTCAATCCCTCTGAATTATTAATGCATAGCTCAGATTCAAGATCTAATCGCTCTGTCTTTATAAGAGTCCCAATTTCCTGACACAAATATAACAAAGCCCAAGGCCTTATCAAGCCGTTGATGTTGTTATAATGCATGAACACCTCCCTAAATCTGGCAAAACTTTGTTTACATGGTGTGCCTGTTTTCACAAAGCATGTTGTGGCAAAACCATGCTGGTGGCTGAAGAGACTGCAGGCGACGTGGACATAGCCTATGATTAGCATCAGTTACAAAACATGCCCTGCCCTGGCTAGCAAAAATTAAATGATATATCCAAGAGCCATTAGTCATGTTTATAGTGTCACTGCGCTTCTGTTTGTGCTGAGTCACACGATCTCCTCCTTTATTTGCCTTGCTGTGGCACTAACTAAACCATGCCCAGTTTCAGTGTTCTCAAGTGGACACTAATATAAGTTGGCTCTTACCTGAGTCCCCTGTGCTGTTAGTGACACATTTAGTATATTTTCCTTAATGTTATACGTTTTGGTGAATAAGTGCAGCAGTATCTCAGGATTTAGAGAATATGCTTGTAACTTAAAGGTCATGGGTTTAATTCCCCAGAACAGCTGGTAGGCTAAATGTGCTCTGCTTGTAGAAAACAGTTACTTACATTGTATTTGTGCAGCTGCACAACTGGATTTTCAACATATGACTTCTAAAAACATAGAAACAAAATTGATCCTATGTGTTAAGATAAATACACAATACAAAGATAACTCACATTATGAAATTATATGCTGTCCACTTCAAGGTGCCACTGAATCTTCTGTACGTTTTAGCTACATTGGAATGAAGTGAAGAAGAATAAATGCTATTAAATGATAGCTCAGACTGGGTTGCACATGCTGTGTTTGGAGTGCAGCCGATTAGTTAGTTAAAAAAAGAGCACGGCCTTTATTCTTTCATAAAGACATGTTCAGTATCTGATAGCATTTAAGTACATACGCGTACATACTCTATGTGCATGTGCACACAAACACACACACTTAAATGCACAAGCAGCTAGAAATGTTCAAACAAGCACACACACAGAGAGAGAGAGGAAGAGACAGAGAGAGTGCAGTAGACCCCAACGCTGGACACATCTGGTTTCCTGGCTTGAACTCCAGCAAACATTTTGGACCAGTGTGTGTGTGTGTGTGTGTGTGTGTGTGTGTGTGTGTGTGCGTGAGAGAGAGAGAGAGCTTACAGAGCTAGATGTAAAATGAACTGAGGTGACTGCAGAGGGATTGTGTGTTTTGTGTGTATTTGTGTGGGAGTGTGTGAGGTGAGAAAAGCAGTGTTCCTCATGGGTGCTTGTCCACTGGCATCACATCAACATGAATAAAACAGTGCCTGTGTCTAGGCCTTGTTTTCTTCCGTTTGTGTTTATGTGTGTGTGTGTGTGTGTGTGTGTGTGTGACTTTGTAGATGCAAACTAATCATTTGTGCATAGCTGCAACATCTAATTACACACCGAACTGTTGACCTAACCTGCCTATACTAACTGTGGCTGTCATTTCTCTCTCATTTGATCCATCCATCTATGTCTGGCTCTCTCTCACGCACACACACAGATGCACACCAAATTTACAGGCCTAAAAGAAATACAGACCAACTTTTAATAAAACTTTTATTTTCACCGTACTGGAATAATAAAAAACGTACTCTGGAAAACACATACTACACAAGTTAATTCCCCTGGAGCAGTTCAAAGATGTAGGAAATTGCGTCAGTGATTGCTTGTTCTCTGGGTCGGAGGTGGGAGTGTATTTTGAATAATGATCACATTGGTCACATTGTCAGAATGTAAAATGTATATAGTGTGTGCACATGCAAGACTTCCACTGCCTCTGGCAAAGAGACATTGGTTGAGTGAGTGTGTGCGTGCCTGTGTTTGCGCATGTGTGCAGACACACACTAACAAAGGCAGACAGAGACAAAGAAACAGATAACAGACTAAGACAAAGAGTTGCAGCAGTGAAAACATTTCAGTAGCTTAATGCCCTCGAACAGGAATACTGAGGTTGAGACTACACATCTTCAAGTCAACAACATACTGTATCATTTTGAAGAGCAATATATGTATATAAGGGTCGTCTCAAAATTGTTTCAGCATCTAAGAACGATTTTCAATGCAAGTCTAAAATAGCCTTTGAGGCACTGTCTATCACTTGAATTTTATTGACACTACGTTTCAGTTCTCAGACCTCCATCAGGCAAAATTCATACAACCTCTGTCTGTATGAATTTTGCCTGATGAAGATCTAAGGACTGAGATGTCGTGTTCAAAAGTGAGTTCAAGTGATGGATGGTGTGCGGGATTCTTTGGCCAAGAGTTTTTGATCCTACGCACCTGTCAGTCAGACATTATAATGTGCAAGAACATTTTTGAAATCACGACCTGGATGTATTTTGCACATAGAAATTAATTCTTGACCCTGGCATTTCTATAATTGACAAAATAATCTCAGCTCATGGTCCACTTGTTTTCTGAGCTTTCAACTACATCTCAAGGTCCTCGTCATGGAATGAAACTGGCTCAGGTGTCATCAGACAAGATGTCATGTGATATCATGATGTTCGATGACAGCTTAGCCAATTTCATATGCTGATGAAGACAGTTAGGTTATGGTAGAAAGCTAAAAAAAAGTAGTAAGTGGACCTTTTGTGAATATTATTTTCTCCCAAATTATTTTTTTCTTTTATTCTTTACTTTGTCACCGAAATTTTTCCAACGGTGACTTTTGATGCTTTAAGCAAAGCAACCAACAATATAATGCAAACGCATTTTATTGATTATTAACATAATTAGTACCTATCCCCATGGTGACTGAAAAACCTCACTTGCCTACAAAAGATTATTTTTGATAATACCCATTTCACTTCCTCATATTACACTTTGTATGAATTCACTATTAAATAGCCCATGATTTTGTTTCTTACATCCACAATGCATGACATATGAAGCCTAGTAGGTTAAACTCCCTGTCTGTGAAACACTAAGTGCAATTGAACCGTGTCAGCACATAATGTAAATACAGATTCAAACAAACAACTGTGATACTTTATGTTATTCTTCAATGCGGCACATAAAACGTGACAATGTGTGTCAGTGTTGTCAGTGAGAAACAAACCTGTATAAGAGGGCTGTCAAGTAGAAGGTGGCATATATACACGCATGCACATTCAAGCAGAGAGAGCGAGAGAGGGAGAAACAGAGATTAGATAGGAGCAACAGGATGAAACAGTGTAAGGACAATAAAAAATAAATTGAGTGATGAAAGATTAGGCACCAGAGTAATGAAGGAAGAAACAGTGATAAGAGATAAGAGAAAAAATAGTGATGCTTAATGTGATAAAGAGGAAAGAACAACTCAAAGTCAAGATAATCATGTCCACATGTCTATGTGTGTGTTAGTATGTTTATCTCAACTTGCACTGTGTATGCATTTCTACTATGTGCACGTAGCACAAGCATGCACAACACATGCATATATTAGCATTATAGAGGAGAAAAGTAGAGATTTAATTTTTAAAGATTTTACGTCTTAAAAGCTGCTGTGCGCTCAAAATGAGGGTTTCACTGCCCCGATCTTTGTCACATGTCATGCCCTATCTGTTCCCCATTTTTGTTGTCACCCTCCACTTGGTTGTTAAATCTAAAAAGACACAAATTGTCCAAATCTGCCAAAAATGAGTAAACAAAACACCCCCACAATAACCTAGAGAAGTCAGACTAGCATACGCCTTCCTAGCCAGTGAGCATTGAATAGAATAGAAGAGAAGAGAAGTAAACAGTGAGTGTGCTGACCTCTGTCCCAGTGCGTTCTGCTGGAGTAGCACACTGCAGCATTCTGCAGTTGGTCCCATTGGGCTTACAGAGTTTCCACTGCGCTCCTTTGGATGTATTGATAACCTGATCCCTGTCACCCCAGCTCTCCTTCATCCATCCTTAAAGGTTTCCATACCTCCTCTTCCTTACTCACATGGACTGTTCTGTCATTGCACAAAGTTGTGGTTTCTGACGTAATTTTTTACCCAATGGTCAGTATTTTCAAAGCAGAGGCATATCTAAATGAACTGTAGCCAAAGCATTTAAAAATGCTGTGGTGTTTTACTTTCATACTAGTACTGATGGTATAAAAGTAGTTTTCATCTTATTTTGGAACAAGACTCCTCATTCATTGGAGTGTTTGAGGACTCACCTCACATAGAAAAAAAAGAAATACAGCAGTTGAACAGCTACCAAAGTGAACCATGTTTCCTTTTTTTCCACCCTCACTGAACAGCTTGTATTGGCCTCTAGGTTTCGCAGACACAAGATGTTCAAGTCTTCTGGCTGCTTTGTTATTATTTATGGATGCACTCCAGTTTAGCTTGAGTGTCCTCATAATGCTCTCTGTATTCACCCTTCAGAGAAACAATGCACTTACAAATTTGTGCTGACAACATTTTAATACATTTGACAACAAACACACTCGCTGCAAAGCGGACCACGCGGAGTCCTTAAAAACATCAGAGCTTTATATTTTACAAATCAGATAAGCTGTTTCCTTGCAGTTCATAATCTTTTATCTGTCTCTGGTTTCTAGCTTTCTAGCTTGTGTCCCACATTTTGATGGGTGTATTTAAGATCATAGGAATTTGATGATTAATTGGCAATGGATTTTGTTTTGGAATATTCACTCTAGATAAATTACCCAGAAAGACTTTAAATAGTACATATTATTAAATGCAAGGGCCATCATTTTGCTGGCAAAACTTGAATCCACTCTCAGACTGAGATGATGTAGACTTTCCCATCCACTTTCTCACATTTTTTATCTCTCTCTTCACCTCTCTCAGAAAAAGGAGGATCCAATTTAGCCATGCGAGCCCAGCCCAATAAATAGCTGCTTTACTGAGAATGAGTCTGATTGAGGATTTATCCAATCCTTTATCAAGACTGATTGTTTACCTTTGCCTGAGCTTGATTGGATTGAAAAGGGAGCTCTCGCCCTGATCCATACAGAAGAGAGAGAAATCTAATCATTTCTCTCTATGTCTGTCCCTTGTCTATGTCTTTCTTTCTTCCTCTTTTTGTTGCAGCCTTTCCCCCTCATATTGTCTCTTTCTCTGCCTCCTTCTCTTTGTCTTTCTCACTCTTCCTATCCTTCCACCTCAAATCTCTTCGCATGTCTTTGTTCTCTCTACGCATCTTTCGTCGTTGTCTTATTTCTGTCCTCCAAACTGATCTTTTTCTCTTCGTTCCTTTCCTGTGTCTCGCTCTCCTATTTTTTTTTCCATCCCTTGCCTCTTTCTCTATTTCTTTTGGGCTTTCTCTCTCCTCTATCTTCTCTACACTTCAGACCAATTGCAGGAAGCCATACATCAAGTCAGAAACAGTTAGTTCACCTGAATGAGCAGTCTGGTTTGGGAAAAGTCAATTTTGTGTGTATATTTCTGCAGAAAGAAAGAAAACAGCTGATTCAAACTGAGGGTTTTTTTTGTGTTCTCCATGACAAATATGACCTTAGACCATTTTTAGAAATATAAAGCATTACAGTACAGAGATTCAAGATGGCAGGCAACAGGGTGAGGTAATGATATGCAATGATTTACACTGTCCTGTCAAGCACAATGCTTACTTCACTGAATATTTCAAGGCTCCTCAAAGAAGGAAAGAAAAAAGACAGTGACACACAAGAAAAAACCTTAGTGTTAGAGGTCACCTAGAAGGTGCTTGTAGCATCGCTCAAGTTAACTCCAGGGACAGCAGGGCTTTTAGTTAACAAAGCACTGTAGTCTCGCTCACAAAGCTTTTCTTGTTGCACACACACACACACACTCACATGGCTTCTTCAAGAACACAATAGGAGAGTAAATGGTTTTTCTGAAAGTGATTCCTACCTCCTTATTATTTATTCATGGGTCTGCTGGTCATTGCAACCTTGAGACTGGTGTGTGTGTGTGTGTGTGTGTGTGTGTGTGTGATGAATTCTATAAGAGAGGAAAAGGTGGAGAGAGCCATAGAAGAGAAAAGTAGAGAGGCAGAGAAAAGAAAGAAGTTGGGAGGAGGGAGGGCTGGAGGGAGGGAGATGAGGGCTGCGGTCTGGAATATGGGTTTGGATTTCCGTCCTTGAGGGGCGAGTGGAAGGCGATCGATAGTGAGCCTGAAAGCAAGGCTGATCGGGTGGCAGCACGAGGCTGCACAGGCACTCAGCGAGAACACGACCTAGACGCAAACAAGGTCACCGCCTTACCCCTAACTGGACGGAGGGACACAAAGAAGAGGAAGAAGAGAGTAGAAAAAGAAGATCAAGATGGGTAGAAAAAGGTTAAAGAGGAGGAGGGTCACTAGACAGGTGGGACGCAGAGGTTGCAGCTGAACTATTTTTCATTTCCCAGGTTTTCTCTGTTTGATAATCAAACATGGCAGCAAAATAAAGAAGGAACAGTGGGGAGGATAAAAATAGAAGGACGGCATGATAAAGGAGATGAGGCAGTGATATGGTGATGGAGCATAAGGAGAAGATCTGTAGACATAAGAATCTGTACCATTTATAGTAAGACATAGTTTAGAAAGAAAAAGCAGGAAGAGAGACGGGCAAATTTTGACTGTCTTTGATGATACAATGCTCTGTTAAACCTCAAGAAGAAAACCCTGCAACCCACCTCAAATAAAACCACAAGATGTTACACCCACAACCATATGCTCGAGTATATGAAATGTGTGTGTGTGTTAAAGTATGAATGTAAAATAAGAACAGGAGACACAGAACATGTGAAAGACAAAGAAAGAGAAAAAGTGAGAAAAAAAAATGACAAGAGATTGGGGAATAGCGGTGATGATTTGCACTGTGCAAAGGACATGCTGACCCCTAGTAAAAGAAACAGAGAGGTTCAAGACACGAGGATGAGCTGGCAAATTGTGTTCATGGTGTTCACTGTTGTATGTCTGACCAATAGAATGTTTTCCAAACTCAAGAGTGGATGAAAAATAAATGTATGCTTCTAACAGAAGAGGAGACAAAACATCTGCTGCAGTTCATATGTTGTCGTCTGTGTGCTGCACACAAAAGCATTGTTTGGTGTTTGGTATTTGGTGTTTGGCAGGTCATTGTCTTAATAAGCTACAAAGCTACACTTTTAGATAAGTAGACAAAGCAAAATGTGTCATAGACTAGGATAAAACTGTTGCCACTATTGAGGCTTGAAGTAAGTGGAATTTCTGCTGTGTCTTCATGAAGCTATGATTGGATAAATTCAGTAGGCTAAACAACCTTTTCACTGCAAGCACATATCCAACACTCGATAAAGGCAGCTTTAAAATGTAGCTATTGTGCCGTGTCTGCATATCACTTTACTTCAGACTTTAGTTCAAATGTAAACTAGAAATACAGCAGAACCAAGCTACTTCAGGTGTGTCTGTGGGAGTGAGTCTTTGCATCTGTGTCCTTGACTACTTGAGACATTGAGAGAGAGGAGAACAAATTAGATCTCAAGGCAAAAACAAAACAACAAAAAACCTAATAATGCTGGTGATGACTCTGGGGGCACAACTCTGCACTGGACTCCTCTATACCTTGTCTGTATGTTTGAGTGTCTCTGGAGTGTCTGCTGCCGTGGTAACTGTACTTTGCAGACAAGCCCTTCTCTCTGGCTAAAAATAATAACAATGATGTCGAAATGTCTGTGTTCACAAAGTTAAATGAAATGGCGGAAAGAAGTAGACTATACTGAATAGTGGCTAGACAGAGACAGACAGACAAGTGGATAGATAGGTAGATAGATAAATAAACAGACATGGGGACGACCAGCAAAAAGGCTGGAATCAAATTAGTTTTTATCTGCAATTTAAAAATGTTACGTTATTAGCTTTTTTTGTGAACACAACTTGCTGGCAGTGTTAGAATAGTTTATATTGGTATGTAACGTGGCTAGCTCGCTATCACAAGGTGGACCTATAGTCATCATGAGCTCATTAAGCGGTTTTCAATGAAAGGAGATTTAGAATTATACAATGTTCTGCAATTTTATGTTGCTTGTCATGCACAATGTTTCTCAGAAAAGTTTCATAAGTTGGTGAATTATTAACACAACTCTATGTATTAAAACCAGTACAACTAGTGAGTGATAATACTGACAGTGGATGTATTAAAAGGGGCATATGTACAGGGCCCGGCCTTTTGTGCTACGCCACTGGTACATATGTCGCCTTCTAAAACGAGTAGTGAGGTTTGTGGTGTCAGTTGCATCTTTCAGTGTGGTGATGTCGTGGATGAATGGGAGCAGGGATGAGGCTGTTGAACATAGCAAGCTAGCAAGAGAGTCATGGGTCGCACACACAAGCTGCAGGCACAGGAATGCAGAGAGAAAGTAACCAGTACAGTAACTTGGAAAGAACATTTTTTGACACCCAGAATTTGGGTATCAGTATCAGTGTGGATGAATCTCTGGCTCTTGGTTTTCCAATACGTATTGGTTAATCTTTACACCTTTAATAGATACTGAAGGTAAATAGATACCGGTCAGGATTTTCTTAACCTCCCTCCCTCCTTCTATTTTTCATTTCTCAGCATCCTGGCATCATCATGCCACTCAGAAATGTCATCATCTGCTCTAGTATACACACAGACACACACACAAAAGTGAGAGCTCAAATTTCGCTATCCCATGCCATGCTTGTGCTAATTAGCCATTGCGCATTACAACCGACACATCCAACATGGGCGTAGCGTGTAAGGTAGCGGCTGACACTGCTGCTAACGGCTGTCGACACGCAGGCCGTTTGGAGCGAGCTGCTTATGTCTGCTGATTCTGCCTACCCCTGTTTGTTCCGCGCTGACTCAAGCCATCTCATGGTCAAGGAAATGTTGAGAAAACTCTTGAAATGTCTCCAAAAAATGTGAATTATGTAAGTTTTTTTTTCACAAGAGAAGGCAAGTAAGTAAGATTTTCTGAATATGCTTAAAAATCAGGTGTCTGTCAAGAACAAGCAATGCCATGGCAAACATGTAGAGCTTCAGAGTCATATTAGCTGTTGCCTATGCTTACAAACAAACAGTGCACGTCAGCATCAACAGTGTCGATGACTTCATGAACACAGAAGTTAAATGTTCGATATGTATTTTTTCAAAGAATAGGACATTATCGTAAGTGCTGATGATTCCTCTGCTTGCTGTAAACTCATCACAGCCTTGGTCTCATATTACAGAGGCAGAAAGAGCGATAACGGAATCCATATTGTATGACAAGGTTAGAGAGAGGGATGGCGTGTTCAATATCAATGACTCAGTTTTATTGAACTTTGTGCAGTGTAATATCTGCACCGAGGGGTGGAAGGTGTTTCATGCTCATACAGTACACACACATATATATATATATATATATATATATATAAAGACAGACTGTAGGCAACAGGCAACAGTGAAATAATTTTCGAGTTACGCTACTTGCTTAACGTAGGCCTTTCAATTACCTATGCCATTGATAACACATTTAAACAGGCAGGTGTTAAAAAATGGAGATTACATAATAAAAATTGATGGATATTTTCACCAATTTTTTCCTCTCACATAGCTCTGTTAAATTTCTGCTCTAAACTCCCTCTCAATTTTTTTCATTTCTTTTTGTCATTTTTTACTTTTCTAAATATTCTGGTCCAATATTTGTTTTTCTTTGCTTTTCTCTCTTATTGATCATACTTTTATTTTCTCTCAAATATGTCTATGTATCTTGTTAACCCCTGCTTGTGTCCCTTTTCTCCCTTTTCTGCTTCACCCTCTCTTCTTTTCTGGCCTGTCTTCTAATCTATTCTCTTTTTTTTCTCTTCATCAGCTCTTTCTTTTCTCTTCCTTTACCCCCTTTCACTGCTAATTTCTTCTCTCCTACCTGTTATTCTGCCACATTTTCTTCATTAATTTTCAGATGAAAGAAAAAAAACAAACAAAAACCCCTCTCTGCCATCTCTCTTGTACTCTCCTGTTCCCACACATTTCTTTGCTCTCTTCTCCCTGAGCTTCCCTACACCTGATACCATGAATCAGCAAAGTAATGTCCATTCAGGCAGTGATGCTTGAAATGATATTTATTACTTACTCTAGTCTCTTACTCTTTGAATCATCCAATTATTCTTCCTCTCCTCTCACCTGCTTCATTGAAACCCTCAGTCTCCCTTCCTAGTGACAGATCATTAAAATAGATATTTCCAAGAGCAAGTTTATTTAGTTTTATATTGTATGTCTTTCACACCTTGTCACTTTAAGTCATTCAATTTAGCAATTGTTTGTAAAGCAAAGCGAGCGATTAATTCTGAGTGTCTGTTCATTGGTTCAAGTTGCTATTATCAACCTGCACTACTCTTGCTCTTTTTCTCCCTGTCATTTTGTCATTTCTGCCTGTCTTCTCTCTTCCTCTCCCACAGACGCTGCACTCTGTGTGCTGGCGTGTATGTTTGTGTATGTCTGTGTTTCTGTGTGTGTGTGTGTCTGTTGGTCTGTGTCCATGCCAAGTAGTATTCCCCGATAACAGGATTACCATCTTAAGCCTATTCACGGTAAGTGAGCCAGTTGGATGGATAAAGCAGAGTATCGTTGACTCCGCTGGCGTAACATCAAGAAAGGAGTTAGAAAAATTTTAGAAGGCAGGCCTAGCGAGCTCTTGGTGAGTTACTGTGAGGGAATATAAAGGATTCAAACTATCTGCTTCAGAATCAGATAAATCAGTAGATGAGGAAAAGTAAGTTTCATCTCACTCCTCTTTCGTCTATCTTGGGATCTGTACTGCCACCTCTCCTCCCTTGTCATTTTTGAGTGCAAGAGACAACAAACAACAAAGGGATTCTTTCACAATAAACGTATCTTCACAATCAACGTATGTGTGAATTTATTAACTTGTAATCTCCTCATCTCATCTTTACCATCTTTAAGTCTCTCCTGGAAGAAATTTTGCTCCTAGCATATTCTTCTAAGGTGGAAATCTCAATGGTTTGCCTAGCCTTCTGCAGAGCTGTCTGTAGAGGGGGGTCTTCTAAAACAAATTAATTTTAATTACTTAACACCACACCTTTGCACTGTTGGAAATATAAATTCAATTTTTCGGTGTTTTACTAAATGTAGCTGGCTGTGAAGCATCTGCTTACATGTGCTTTCTTGTGCCTTTTCTCCTGCAGAGGTTCCTGGATGGTCCAATTGTAAATTTTGAATGACAGATGAAAATGATAATACATACATATGATACATTCACTAAGGACAATGTCAGTGTCCTTTTTTTGGCAGTCATGCATGCTTATGGCTGAGTAGCAACCAGGTCAGTGGCTTGACACCCAACATAACACTAAAAGTTGTCTTTTATGTTCAGATTTAAAACATGCTTTACATGTAAGAGATATAACAAGATGTAACAAGCTATAAGGAACTACAGTACAATTTCAATTTGAAGCGCCTCTTCTCATCAGAGAATACTGTATGTGTGGGATTCCTTTGGATTTATAACCACTATAATTAGTATTCATCATAAACACACAATGCTGAGAAAACATTCCATTTCAACAATTGCATATATGACAATATGCTGTGAAGTTAAACTGTATATAACTGTATATGCTGTAAATACAGCACTGACAACATAATAAAACAGACATACAATTTGAAGCCATCTTGGCCCTTGCAGATGTCTTTAGCTGATTTTGTGGAGGCTGGTGCACAGAGGGGTCTGTGTAGTGTGATTAGAGACAATATATTATTAGATTCTATTTCTTTTGAACACCACACATTGCGTTGTTGCATGGTTACCATCATAACTTCATCATAACCATAACCCAATTCTCAAATACCATGTGAGAGCTTGCTTTTAAAAAATATGTAAATAATGAGTTGATTGGCTTGAAAAACCCGGTGACACTTTTCAATGTCACCATCCCTGCAATAAACATTTTAATGATGAAATAGTAATTTAAAACAAGGCACATAGGCACTTATGGGTAGTGTGCTACTTATGCTACTGCATAACACTGATCAACTAACCATGGCAGTTCCAAAGAAGGCCATCAGTTGCATCAAATATTGACTTAATGTAGCATTAATAATATTGAACATGACCGCACTTACCTGAGAGTTTTGTTTATGTTATTCTTAATAACATAGCTGCACAGCTGCACAACACACTCACACTTGACCTATGGTCAACCGACATTAAAATTAGTAAGGCAATCTAAATGTTTGATCGTTGAATAGCTATGAGAAAAGCATCTCAACTTTTTCTATGATTCTGACAGCCTCTTTTGATCTTCATCATGAACAACACATTTAAGGTGAAATTCAGTTTGGAGCCTACAATTCCAGTGTTTTAAGGGTGTGCAATGGGGCATTTTTGACATACATGCTGGTATCTTGTGGTGGCTGATTCAGACAGATTTGGAAGACAGATTTGGGTGGAAGATTAGACAAGCATAGGCAGAGCAGAATATCTTAACGCTACATTTTTTTGTGTCGCTATCAACATCATATTACATCATTGTTTATTGGTTTTACGAGTTGGGAATGGAAGTAACATAGTCATCATTTCCAAGTTTAGTGGTATTGAAAGCTGAAATGAAGCTGGACATTTTCACCTGATACTTTTAATATTTATGTTATTAATTGCAATCTGTTTTAAGTACATCTAAGATATAATTATATCTTACCTCAACAAGTGTGTCACCTATCGATTTGTATTACCAAAATATACATAACATGACTTCATGATGTAACAAAGCTTCACTGCATATTACTCACAGTCATTTAACACACACAGATTTCAGTTATTGGTGTTTCATGCTTTTACATGCATGACGTCATGATAAATCATTGTAACCTTTACCATAAAGTGTTACTGATGTAGTTATTAATTGCAAGGCAGGTGGATTATGATCTCATACAGTGGTTGCGGAAGTATTCAGATCCTTTACATAAGTAAAAGTATTAATATCACGTTGTAAATACTGCTCAAAAAAATAAAGGAAACACTTAAACAACACAATGTAACTCCAAGTGTTCCCTTTATTGTTATGAGCTGTATATATTCCTGCATTGAAAATGTTACTTAAAGCTACTTAAACTACAAGATACTTACATTTTGTGTTGACTTTGGCGGCCTTTGTGGACAAAAACGGTAGTATTTCTGCCACCTCGTGTTTGCCTTGCGCGTGCATTTGTTTTGGAGTAAAAGAAAGACTCAACTTATTTTTAATACTGTTTTTCCTTTTTAAAACACAGCTGTTTGCAGGAGGCATAACAATAAGGTAATGTATCTATTTGTGGCTATGTAAGATATGACAGTGGTGAAACAAAGTCAATTTTGTTATAGTACCATTTATATACCTAGGTTACATATAAGCCTACAACTAACATATTTGGTTGCTCGGTTATATCAATTTTGTTGAGAAAGCTAGTTATCAGCATTCCCTAATGTTATGTCTTCATAATAATTACCCAACAGCAAGATATAGCTCGGTAGCAAGGCCTACATAAAATGTTACATTATAAGCCAGTTGTATTACAGTAATGAACACTGTGACCTATACCTTCATTCCACGTCTTGAAATGTGTTTCATAAATAAAATACCTATCTAGGAGGAAAAGGGCCAGTTCATGATCAGTGTTGAATCCTTTCATATCCTACTATTCTGTCCATGTTGAATGAACGACCAAGGTTGACATATAATTTCGCCAGTGCTCTATCATTGTCCCTTTTTTTTCTTTACTGATCCTGCCCCTGTATCAGCCATAACCACAAAATATAATGTCAAAAATCTAATTCTCTAAAAAAAAAAAATATCCTCCTTCTTCCTTTTAAACTGGCTAACGTAATACTCACTGTGTAATGTTGCCTGGGAAAATGGAAACATAGGCTCTTCCTGTCAGCGTGCCGTAAATAGTTTCGTCTGATTTTGTGGGGTTTTGGGCCTGGTGACAGGCATTTAGAATACCCACATATATCTTGCTGGTTGCTTAGGTAGGTCATAGAGGCATACTGAGACTGTTTCATGACCAGTTAAAAAGTACGTAAGTACAATCAATCATTTTCTGTCAGCTGACTTATTGATTTATTGACCTATCGTTTCAGCTGTACTTATTATGTTAGGTAGTTTAATCTATAACAAGAGATCATATTTCACAAGCTCTTAGTATATTTTGTATGAAAAAAATTGTAATAAGTTAAGTTGCTAGTAACTTAAAAGCTGTCAAATAATTATAGTAAATTAAAACATATTTTAATTTGAAATTTAGTGCAGGAGAAGTAGAAAGTTGCATGAAAAGAAAAGTAACACATTTGTACCACTGATCTCTTAATTGTTCAGGAAGGAAAGTAAATGTGTGAAGCAAATGACAGGTGACCTGTCCAGTGTGTTAGCTGCATCATAATAAGCCTGGGTCCGATTCGGGCAGTTTGAATGCATTATTTTATTATTTGTGACAGTTGTGCTGAATATTGATAACACATCAACATAAAGAGCAAGGTGTAAACAACCATCGCAACCTAATTTTTCTAGGCTAAATGCTAATTCAGTATTAAGACCCCTCATGTATTGCTGAGTAGTTTTGGCAGTTTCCAGTTTAGACAGCAGGGCAAAAGGGTCCGACGGTCATTGGACCATGTCTGCTGGATCCTGTTGTGATGTGTCACTCTGAGGAGAGAGAAGGCTCTGAGACAGATCAGGAGATCAGGAGAGGGAGGGAAAGAGTGTGTGTGTGTGTGTGTGTGTGTGTGAAGGGAGATGCAAAATAGATGAGAGAAACTTTAGACTAGGAAGGGATACACAGGGAGAGAGAGACAGCCAGAAAGCGAGAGATGAGAAGAAAGGTAAGAGACTACACATACACACACACGCGCACACACACACACACACATACACAGCAAAGGGAGGGATAGAAGGGAAAGAGACGTTTAGACAGACAGCTGCAGGCCACTGACCTGTCAGTATGGCTGACACACATTAGCCTTCTTCTCCCATACCACCTAAAGAAGTGCACACCTTTCACTCTGTCTCGTCTCTTCTATCTTTTCTTCTCTTCTCCTGTCACTTTGCCCATGCTGTAGCTGTACCCCATTTCTTCTCAAGCATGCCTTCACTGTTTGTGATCCATATTCATGATGTATAGTTAAATGTCCTTCTCTCTTTCCCTACAAGTCAACACAGATTTACTGATTTGAAGCTGGAATCCGTTGCCAGTTTGTTAGGTACACACAGCTAAATCCAATGCAATCCAATACAAGAGCTCTGCAATAAATACCTTTATGAAGCTCATGATGCTCACTTTTTGTTGACAATATGTCAGGGAGTTGTTGATTCAACTCTATCATTTTGGAGGCCAAGCATTGAAAGGTATATGTAATATTTTGCCCACGGAACATTATAAGCTTCATAAAGTTAGGTTTTATTGCGGGGCTGTTGTATTGGATTGCAGTGGATTTAGCAAGGTATATGTACCAAATAAACTGGCACCTGGGCATTTTGTTAAAATATCCATCTGTATTATGGAACACAGTACATTTACTGTGGCTGGAGTGCTGTGAGCTACTGCTGAGAAAATGTTGACTTGCTCGTCAGGTCGCAACATGGTTGACAATGCCAATAAGGTCTGTTTATCTGATTCACATTAACAGCAGGAGTCCACAATACATTCCACAATAAATCATCAAAACATCTTTGCTGCAGTGTGAACGCTGCTGGAGTGGGCTGCTGCTCAATGTGTCAAAAGTAACTGATTTCAGCTTCAATCCTTAAATGGAAAGAGCTGTGTTTCACAGAACAATATTGACTTTCTGGGTTTGAACTTTGAAACTTCAAAGACGCTGCAACCGAATATCACCTGGTGAAATCTCAAAATGGATTTCAAAATGAATGCAATACCAGACGATAGGGGGTACTAAAATGTAGACTCTATTTGTATCAAACAGCAGAAAGACTTTACTTATCATACCATTGTAAACAAGGCAGTGTGATACAATTCAAGGACAAGTTATTGTTTAGGGTATTAACAGTGCAGAATCTGCAATGCATTGGTTGGAAACACATGTTGTGTAAAAGGGAATTGCGAATGATGACCACACAAATGTGACCACTAATGTACCAGCCCACTTGGCTCTGGTCAGTATTTGAGCGCACTCTTCAATAACCATAGTTTGAATAGGGCCTTCCACCAACCCTCCCATAAAAACGCGAACACAAAGTGGACGCTAACTTCCTCCCGCAACACTCTGAGAAGGCTGTTCCTCTTTTCTCTGCACTGTTTCTGTTCTCCTGTTGAAACATCTGTGTCCTAGACAGCATACAGCGCCCCAGCCTGCTGCATTTCATGTCGAGCTGGATCCCAGGGGATCCCGAAGCTTCCCTTCACATTAAACTTCTAACCAAATGTAAGAGCTATTATTACAAAAGGCTCTGACTCAACAAATGCATCTTCATCTCCCAGCATTTGTGTGTGTGTGTGTGTGTGTGTGTCTGGATAGGGTAAAAAGTCTGGGGGAATGTGTGTGTTTAATATGTGTGTAAATGGATGTGCTTTTAGACACATGATCTGATGACAAGGGTGTGTTTGGCTTTCCTGTACTTTGTAAAGGAATAAAGGAAGGGGAATGAAAAGCGGACCAGACAGGGATAAGATGAGGGAGAGAAAAAAGGACTGAGGGAGATATCTAGACGAATCCTTCGGGACCTGAGTGGAAAAAATAGAGCAGCGTCACGCGTCTATTGAAGGAAGAGGGAAGAAAGAGGTGTGGAGGGAGAGCGGAAGAGGTCGTGAGCGCAGGTGATGGTTTTAAGCTGCTGGTGTCACAGGCAGATATAGGCTCCTCTGCCGCCTGGCTGTCATCTGCATCTCACACAAGATCCCCTTTATTTGCAATATCACCTCTCTATTTTGCTTCATCTGCCTCCCTGGTGCAGCAACTCCCAGTGTGATGCACTCTCTCTCTGCCCATCACACAGCTGCCAGCGATGCTGTAGATATCATTCCCTCTCATTCTGACTCTCACTCGCTGAAAAAAACCCACTTACACATGCAGTCTTTTTCTCCCTCACACACATACCCTGCCCTTACCTACTGTATTCCTCACCAACTCACACTGTTTTTCTTTCTTCACACGCTTTGTCTGTCTGTTTTCTTGCATTCTTTCCTCATGCCTTTCACCCCAGGATCTCCTTACATAACACTACTCTGAGCAGTATTATTGTAAGCTCATATGCTTCTCCCTTCCCCATTGAATTTCTGAAATTTTTTGAGTGCAATACATCATCATGATTTTTTACACACACAAACACAATGCCATTATGAATACACAAAAAGGGACACGTCAGTAATCATACAGCAACTGATTTTAACCCAAAAATATTATTATTTTACTTCCCCTGTTCCAAAGCCCCTATCACATAATCTTACCATTAAAAATCTTCCAAACGTGAACCTAATCTTAATGTTCCTGAACTCTAATCATATGAATAACTCTAAAACGCTTCCTCTCCAAAACTAAAGCAAACAAAATGTCCCTAATTTGTAAGATTTATACTCATCTTTTAATCCTTGAATAGAAAGGATAGAAGCAGGAGGACACAGATGCACACTTCATGCTCACAAAGGTCCACACACCCACATACACAAACACACACACACACACACGCAAACTGGAGTCACTAAACCATGGAGGGACAGGGTACGGTTCATTGCTCACCTTGGCTGGTTTGATCAATGGCAGTCTGCCTTCTTCAAATCCCTCCCACAAACAGAGCTGAATAAACAGGCGGTGAGCGTTTACATAGCCCATGATAATCTGCTAATCCATATAACCTGCTTTCAAACCAACACACACACACACACTCACATGCACGTAGGAGTGAATATGTACGCCGATACTGTGTACATATGCAGGAACACAAGCAGACAACTGTGCATGAAAGCAGGAAACACACACTTCTACACACAAACATTTGCATGGACGCATGCACACATCATATCAGTGACTTTTGCCCATTATCCTCTCTGACCTCCTCCACAGGACATGGTTGATAGTCTCATTGATGTTGATAACAGACAGAAGGGTTAATAGGGATTAATGGACTGTACGCACACACCCGAGAGCGAGAATAACATTCCAGTGCTGATGAGTTTACAGGCTTTCATGTATCTCTGCAGAGTGTGTGTGCGTGTGTGTGTGTGTGTGTGTTTGTGTTTGTGCATTTGATTAGTCAAGTGAAAGTATCATGTGGCTGTCGCTCGCGCAGCATTCCCATGGCTTGATGGGATAATTGAAGCGTGAAAAAGCCATATAGAATTTGTCAAAACTCTTAATGGTCTGAGTTTAGCATCATGGACACGATGAGTACAGCGCTTAGTGTCATTAACTTCTACTCTATGGAGCAGAGATTTTATCACAGATAAAAAAGACATAACTGCGCTTGTAATTTTGATCAGTTAATCAGACAATTTAATGACCTGCCCAGTGAAATTAAGACTCTTCCTGTCCATCTCACTCATGCACTCTCTCTCTATATATTTTTTATTACTTAATTTGCTTTATGTAGACAAACATTTCAGCAGTTTAAAGTCACTCTGAGAAAGATTATATCTTGGACAGTGTTTTCATACATGATGCGTGTGGGATAAAATGTGTATTTGGAGATTTATTGTGTGGCTGACTTTATTGAGCATTGTCTTCTGTTTTTAAGTTGTATTTTGATAAAAAATGTATTTGGGCTGTCTATCATATGCTACTAATTGACAGTTTTTTCAGGGAACCCACATTTTCACTGGAACTTCTCATTAGTAACAAACTGACATGAAAGGCTGTCTCGAAGGCAAGTAGACCAACAATCAGCTTTAGTTTTTTTAGGCGATCAAGATTAGGGAAGTGGTTTTGAGTTGCTATCGATGACATTGATAACATTCAGCCACTAGATGACGCACTCCCCTTCCTGCATTCGATTTCAGTGGTTGCCAGTTCTTGAAAAACCTGCATATTTCATGGTCGAGTGGAGTGAGACTCAGACAGCCTCAGTCAAGTCAAGTGATGAATCGTTCATGGTAGAGTAATGAATTTTTTGCAACATTACAAACATTATACATTAGCTATAGATTGAGTTCAAATTGTGTGGTGGTGTTTCATATAACGCTATCTATGGTAATCTTAGGATTTGGCCAGCGAGCTTTAGGTAACATTTCGTGTCCACACAGTGTTCAATGTAACGTGTTTCCCCCACTGTCTCACTTGGCCAGTAGAGTTTTACTGGCCCCTTGTACATTTTTAATGGCCCGCCAGCCAAAAAATGAAAATAACCCTTTTTTCGTCATTTAATAAGTATACGGGCCCTATATTGCAACACCGTAAATGGACATTTTAATAATGCTTACATTACAAGACAGGTAAATATTTACATTTTAATCCAATCAAAAAGTACAGTACATTGTAGGGATGATATTAAAACCAGTACAGTAAGAGTTTAGTTTTAGTTAGTGTTAGCGTGGTGTTGACCTAATTAATCAAAGTTTTTTCTTGCTGAAAATAAATCTCTATAAAAAAGAGCTGAGCGCCACACAGCAACAATGGCTACAGGGGGAAAGGACAACTGTATGATCCTGTCAGTATTTTCAGATTATATTAACGTGAGTTCTGTAGCTGTTGAGCTCTTCACAGCTGGTTATGTGGCTAGCTAGCCACAAGTACCCTTGGCGAAGTGTCTTATAATAGGGCTAAACTAACTTTAGACTGTTATATGAGATGAAGCCCTCAATAAGAGTCACATATTTTGGGTCTAAACTATAGACTACTATAATGAGCAGATTTACAGTAGCTCTGAACTTTAATTTACCTTCAACATGACAAATTGGTAATATATCGGGATTCCACATCCACTCTGTTCTTAAAAATGAGCGAATCAACTGGCCCTGCATAAACTTTCACTGGCCTCAGGCCACTGGTTATGTCGGGCGCCGGCCCACTTCTAAATCCCCTCTGATGTGCATCTTGGTTATAACCAGTGTTGCCGCAGTTACTTTGAAAAAGTAATCTAATTACTGATTACTGATTACTCCTTTAAAAAGTAACTTAGTTACTTTACAGATTACTTGATTTTAAAAGTAACTAAGTTACTTTATTAGTTACATTCAGCCTCTGCCTACAACACCCCCGCCGCCTCAACATAACACTTACAGCTGGTTTTGCCAACACTCACTTTATTGGAAGTGCATTTTTAACAGTAATGTCAACAATGTATCTCAAAACATTTTAAGATGAACTTAAAAACTATCTCCGGAAAAAATACGTTTTTATAAAAAACAAAATAATGCCAGTCTTTCTTGAATTCCCATAACATAAATACTTGTTTTTACCAAAGTCCTTGTTGTTTGGGTGGTGGGGGACCTTCTGCTCTCTGGTGGGACTCACTCTGTAAGTCTGACCGTGCAGCGCTGCGACTCCAAATGTTTCTTTAACTTTGACGTAGTGTTTTTGTAGCTAGATAACACTTTGTCTCCACCGGCACCGAGTGTACAACAAACCCTAATATTGCCATCTTTAGCTGACACAAACTCAAAATAGTGTCTGTATTTCCAGCTAGAAAAGGCGTATCTCTCTCCTCCCTCCATTGTTTCCGTTTGTGTCGCTGCGTGATACGTGTTATTACACGTGACGTGAACTGTCCTCACGCTGAAAACGTGACTTTACTCCCTGAGATGGGAGAAGAAAGCAAAAATATGTTTTTATTTTATGTTTTTTATTAAGGAAAATAAAAAATTATTAACGCACAGTGACTTGGATAAGTAACTTTAATCTGATTACTGGTTTTGAAATAGTAACACATTAGATTACACGTTACTGAAAAAAGTGGTCGGATTAGAGTAACGCGTTACTTAGTAACTTAGTAACGCATTACCGGCATCACTGGTTATAACATTGCATGGAGGGAACTATAATGGTAGGTAACTGGACTCATCCATCACTGATGCTAACGTAGCTCCTCAGAGATTGAAGCTGTTATTTTTCAAATTTTGACAATCTAACCGGTGACAACATGTTGGTCAAGGTTTTAAGGACTATGACTGTCAGTAGTTGTTTTATTCTTTTTTAGGAAAAGTTATACTTTTATTCTGCATCTTTCTAAAAGCTCTGTGGATGTCATTTTTTTAAAATATTTGTCTATATAAAAATCTATTGCGCCCCTCATCACTTCTATTACGCCCATGAACCTTTATGATTCTCAAATTCTCCAACAAAAATGTTTTCAATAAAACCTTTAGCCAACAAGTTCTCTAAATTAAACAACAAAATGTTTGTAACTGCTTTTCAGAACAAATATAGAAGCTTTTTCTGGTCGAAAGCCCTTATCATCAGGATGATGTCATTTGTCTGTTGGTTAAGTTTAGGGAAAGATGAAAATAAATTAAAATAGCTACATGGTTAGTGTTAGGTAAACATTGAGGTTTGGGTTGAAATCACAGCTTTAGGGAACAATCGTGCATGGTCATGGTTAAAAAAACCCAACATTGACTGTCGGCAGGAAACGAGAAACGAACAGTTGACTCCCATGTGAAAGTTGGCCTATCTAACCACCCCTACCCCCTCCCTACATGGACTTTGTAGCTCTATAACACCTTCACACAATACGTCCTCCTTTGCTCCCAATGGACAAGAGTCATAACACCTAAGATGCTGTCATTTATTTTGGGAAGACAGTTGGGCTTAATGTCTCACCTTGCTGCAGTTATGTAGCGGTATACTCCATGTGTGTTGTTGGGTGTGTTACATGTGTCTTTGTTAGGATATGTGAACAGAATGTTAATGTCAAATGTTTCTCTCGTGCTATCTCAGAAATGTTTCTTTTATTGGTGTAAGTATGAGTAGTTTCCAGAAAGATTAAGATTTCTTTAGGTATTGAGACATTAGAATGGGTGCTTCAGCTTTTTGCTTATACTGTACATTAGAGTCCGAAAGCCCCCTGTCCAGAGGGCTGACACAGTCCAGTACAGTATAAATGAACATTACACAGGCTAGGAAGCACCAAGCCTAACATGCGTCATACCAAAACAAAGGGGAGAAACTCCGCTAAAAGCCTGTACCAACCATCGACAGCCGGATCAAAACACAATTACATCCTAGGCAATTATATTCATTATGATCAAAAATGCGAAAATATGTATTTCACAATTCCGTGATTCTGTTATTTTCACCACTTCCAGCAACCCACACAAACTATATACCGCTTGAAAGAGCAGACGTCGTGGAATACAACGATGTCTGATTCAAAAAAACGCTTCTACTGTATCCTCTTATACCTCTGTGTTCGTTTGAATTGAATTGCGGAAGTGCTGGTTGTTTACATAAGCACAAACGGAGCGTTGAGAGGGGGGTGGTGCTCTCATGCACAACATTCTATCTTTGGGCTTACTTCCTTCTGGATGGTCATTGGTGTTTCTAAGCCGAAAGTGGGTCGATCGATTCTATTGGCTCTGACGGTCACAAAGAGGTGTCATTTATTTAGATCGGCCAATGGGGTGCCGAGATATCCCTTTGCGTATCCTTTCATACAGCTGCGTAATGCGTAAAGCCAACGCATTACGCAACGCGTGAGTGGGTGAATCTGACCAAGATTACAAGTTCAAAATGCTTCAAAAACAGTTGTTTTTGATGGAATGAGTTACCATAATGATCTATCACCGAAATATAATTAGTTTTCTTGCCTGGTACCTAAGACAGGTCAATGGCACATATGGATCCAAATGGGCCCAAATGGCACATTTGCTTGTTCTGCCTGAAAATTTCTTTAAAAAAAAAAAGCATCAAACTCCTTAGGTTCACTTTTTTAGCATCTACTTTTGCACAGTTACTTATCAGATATTATCTTAATAATTCCTACAAAGCTTAGGCTTATTTGTCTATGATTCAAATGTGTTTTCACTATAAATAAGGTGTGTTTTTTGGGCGGAGGTACAAATTTCAATTTTCTACTGTGTCCCAGATGCATTTTATCTGACATAGATACCTGAATCCCTACACTTCTATTGTAATCTCCCAGGTCTTAGCTTTCTTTTGTGATCAAGATTATACATTTAGCCTTTGTTGTTGTTGGAAAATATACTCCATTTATTTGGGTATGTAATTTCGGACAAGAGTTAAGAAAAATGGGCTCAGGGCTGAAGTTAAGTTTTTTGGAATTCAAATGTCAAAGCCTGACTTTCTTAGTCTTTCTCTCTGTTGCTGTCTTACTTTGGCTGATTCTGTCCTTCATTATGCCTCGCTTTCACCAACAGCATCTCTGTCAATTCAACATTTTTCTCCCCTCCCCTGCTCTCTTCAGGTACGGTGGACGAAGACGGCAGGCAGTGCATCAGACAAGTTCCAGGAAACATCCATCTACAATGAGACGCTGCGCATTGAGGGCATCCAGAGGGTGCAGGGGGGTCGCTACTACTGCAAGGCCGACAACGGGGTTGGGGTGGCTGCCATCAAGTCCATCCGCGTAGATGTGCAGTGTAAGTGGGCAGGGAGAAAGAGGGAAAAAAAACACCCCCTTCCACTTCTAGACCACAGCTGACTATCACTATAGCTATTCCCACTGTTAGAGAAGACTAAGATGGGGAGCGATGGAAAAATTCGAGGAGGAGAGATGAAAGACAGATAGGATGGATGATGAGATTTCAGGTGGGAATGGCTTCCAGGAGTATCTGATGAGTTATGAGTAGAAAGGATGAAAAACATGGTAGGAGGATTAGGGGGGAAGAGGATTGATCAAACAGAAGTGCAGTATTTGAGACATCAAAACTAATATCACAGTTTCAGTGCTCTTCTCCCTATAGTGTACCATTGATTTACTGTATGGATAATGTAGGTTTGTGTATTCCCCACAAATGAGGGTAATTTGAGAAAAAAAATGTTTCATCAGATACTCCTGGGAAAAAGTGAAGTCTGTGGGACATATCGAGAGCTTTATAACAGTTAGTCCAGGCGGTACAGGCTCCCTAACCAACTGTTTCTCACCTAACCCATGTCCCCACTACTCTAAACAAAGGGGAAACAATCACAACCCAAAAATCTGGTTATTAGCTGATTCATCCTCAATGATTGTTTTCTGTTTAGCTCTGTCATATCCTCTGATTTCACAGTGCCTGCCACAGTTTGTATGTAAATTACTTATCGGCTAGTAATTAAGAGATCACCTCTCCTATTCAGATCTTGTTACAGATCTTTTGAACTGTCCCTGTATCCTGGGGCTCTATAAAGGGTCCTTTGTTATTGTTTGTAACACAGACAGTTGTGAGAAGCAGTGTTGTGTTATAGGGGCCCTGTGCTGCTGCTTGTTTCATTGCCCCACTGTCCCTATGTGTCAGGGGCCAGGTCATGGCGACAGGTTGATCCACATGCAGCTATATACCCAACACATCAATACTTTTTCAGTTTTTTTTCATTCCCAGCACTAAAATCCTAAACTCCTTGTCCGTCAGTTATATCAGTTTATTAGATAGTTCCTTCCTTCATTGATTCAATCATTTTAATGGTGGGTTTATAGACTAATAGAAAAAGGCAGAATTTCCAAGGGCCCTATAACACTAAACATCCATTTCCTGGCTTTCATTTGCTAAAATCACCTCTTCTGCTCTTCTTTGTGTGCAGTACAACACCATGGTCTGCCACCCCGTCTTTAGCATCAAATGTCTTGCACCAAACTATGCAGTCGCAGGCACACATACAGTATATAGACACACACACACACACAGACGCATGCACGCACACATGCTTGCCGTCCCTCTAGGATTTGTCACTTACACACCACCCTGCCTCAGCCTCTTAATGGGGCTCTCCCTCTTACCCTCCTTCTTGCTCCTCCCTTTCTGCTGTAGTGTTAGTTCTCCCCAGGCACTAGCTTGGCCCCTCCTGGGGAGCTAGTAATTGCAGGGGGCCTGGGTAGTAAACAGGTTGTATTGTGTGTGTAGTTGTGACAGGAGCTCTGTGAAGCTAACCAGCTCTGACGGCCAATGCTTGTTCAATTCCCAATCCCCCATACCTTAGACCCAGCGGCGATCAGCCACGCTTCCTACACAGGGCTACATTAGTGCTAGAACGATGTAACAATTAGCCCAGGCTACCGGGGAAAAAGAAAGGGAGAGATGGAGAGAGATAGATGGATGGGAGAGTGAGGAAAGAGGGGTCGTAAGTAGGGAGGGACGAAGAGGGAAAAGCAGGGAGGGAACAGGCAGCAACTATCAAGGCTGAGTGTCCCTGAAGATGCAGTTATAAATGTCGGACAGCTGGAAAGACCACCAAAATCTTAGAAGTACATAAAAGTCTATGTACTTTATATCCATGTATATTTTATTAAAGCTGATACTTTTTCTCACGAGAGACTGGGGTCATAACAAACCATTTTACTTCTAATATTTATCTTAGTGGCATTTCTATAAAAGTAATTGATCCGTTAGTAATTTGAATGGTTTGGACTTGGTTTTATTGACAGGTATTTTTCAGGCCTGATCTAATCTGCTCCATCCGGGCTTCACCATGTTGCCAAAATCAACTGACAAGGTGGCAGCCAGATTAGCCAAAAGCCATCAAAAACCAGTGGGAGACATCATAAATGATATGCCCATGTTTTTCTACTGAGATAGCATGAGAGAAATAGAACATGTGTAATTCAAGCAGGAATGGGGGAAATGTGAAGAAAAGAAAAGACAACGTGTGAGGGAAATAATAGCATATACAGTAGCCTATGTGAATGCTGACCCTGATCCTGTCTATTGGATTTTGCAGGACTGTAGTTACCTAAAGTGAACACGACCTTTCCAGGAAAAACTGAACAGCAAGTACAAGAAAAGGCTGAAATATAAGTGCTGGGATTAGAATGGAGATTGATTGTGGCTAAAAAGATTGTAGTATTGAGGCAGTTGTAATTGTAAACACTCAATTTCCACAAAACATGGACTAAAGGAGAGAAGAAGAGAAAAAAGAAGCTAGAGGAAGACTAAGAAGAATAAGACAGATGGAGGGGAAGGCAAAAAGGAAATGAAGAGAGGGAAAAGGAGAAATAGAATTTAAGGAGAGAGAAAAAAGGGGGAGAGAGAGATGCACATAATAAGGTAAATACACTCATATGCTTTGGATGCTAATACTAGAGGGCAGAATATGTTACCTGTACAGGGTACAAACACGAGTTTTAGCTCATTCTGTCTATTTCTCTCAATCACACAATTTCATTGCCTCCCATACCTCCTTTTACGTGAAATGACCAAGCACAGTACTTTCAATTCACTCTTTTTTTCCCTTCTAGTTCCTTCATTCCTTCTTCTTTCATGTTGTCCTCTCATCCTCCATGTTTTTCTTCCTTCCTGCCTCCTTTTCTGAACTACACACCCCAATGCGTGATGAAGCAGTGTGGTTGTGTATGTGTGTGTGCGTGCGTATGTAGTGAGTCAGCTGGGGTCTGTCCCCTCTCAGCAGTGTCTGGCTTTAGGTCATCTACCCTGCATGCAACTTTAACTTTGCTTTCATACAATTGCATGGATGCGAGTAGGCATGCAAGAAAGCATGCACAGGCACATACAAACACAAGTGACTGCTCATTTATAGCACACACACCTTTTGCATTTACATACATGTGCATGCACACTGATGCATACAGCAATACGGACACGCTATCAAATATGCACGCATTTTCAAATATGTCCAAAACCACACACTCGCACTTTAAAGTGCAGTGTGTGAGAGCAAGAGGAACAGTAGGGAAGAATGAAAAGGAGAGAGAGTGAATGACAGATGCTGAAACTGAAAAGACAGCAGAGAAAATGAGTGGAGAATTTCAAGATTAGAGCAAACGTGAATATTCAATATTTTGCTTTGAATAGAAGGCACAAACAGCAAAAGCTACATGTGTATTTTTACAGTCAACAACCTGTATCTCACACATTCCTTACCTTCCTTTCTACCTGCATCCGAACATTTCTTAAATCCTCATGCTTTACCCTTTTCACGTTTTATTTCTATATTCTAATCAAGCCTGTGGATCTGTTATTAATGTAGCATGTATTTGCTTATTAACCATAAAGCTATTTAAATTAATCAGTTAGTACAGAATATCTGATGCCAGCCAGCTTGTTTTCCATGTGAATCTACTTACAGGACCTTCAGTCGACCAATTCTAAAGTCTATGTACTTAATGAGCAAATACTGGTGAAGCTACTCTTTCCCGCTTTAATCTTCCCTTTGCCAATTCCACAGAAAGCACATACAGTAACCTTTTCATTAATCTACAGCCACATAGACTGGCTTAACTGATGTTTTCCATTCAGCAACACCACATCCGCCCATCACCTGTTTCTGCAAACAACCTTCTTTCCCTGTTAGAACTCCATCACACGGGGGTCACCTGTATCAACCAGCTGACCAGTGACCTAGCACTCTAACCACTGAGGCAGTGGGACAGTGAGCAGGCGGGGTTTAACTTTGAGTAGCCTCTACTGATGGGATGGACTTGGTTCAGAAACCCAACCAATGACATTTAAGCGTAGATCAGATCAAAATAAAATGATTCATGAAAAAAATGGTTAGTTCAGGTCAAGTCCTCTCTGTGGATTCATTACTCTCTTCAGGACACAACCAGGTAAGTGGAAAAGTGTTGAGGGTAATGATGATGATGGCGATGATAGTGATGCTGATTATGTTAATGTTGATGGAAATGTGACTATGAAGGTGGTCATATAGCTTTTTGTCTGGTTTTAGCTTGTCTTGCTTCTGTGAAACCTTTTGATTCAACAATGCAAAATACAGCAAAACAGACATATTACCTTACCTTAAAGAAGCATTTTCAAAGTCTGACACTGTGGCCCCCCCTTAGACAAAGCTGTGACAAATAACAAACAAAAAAATATAAAAACAATGTCAATTGGACATTCTGAGCCTTATTAATATCGCAGAAAATATTGATAGTGCAACATGAAAAATAATTTTGTGGCTCCTATTATTATTCTTTGTCTTATTTCTATCTGGAGAATGGTCACCCTGTAAGTTTTGGAACTGCAGTTTGCATAATTTTGGGTCTTTGGGGATTATGTAAACACAAAGTACAATGTTGCCATGGAATCAGTGAGATAGCTGTGGGCTTTTTAAGCCATTAGTTTACATTTTGCCAAATTCGCACTATTAAAAGTATGCCAAGTTAGCATTAGTTATTAGTAGTTCCTGTCTGTTTGAAATGTACCCGTGGATGTGCAGACAACTAACACTGGATTACTTTGATGTTGAAGAAAACATAAAACCATGATGATTCTCAGGCAAGTTCTGGAATTATAAGGAGAGTCTTTTTTCTATGATTTATATGGATGTTTATTGTTGATAGACAGGGATAATTATATCCTCGCTAACCGTAAGTCTCACTGAATGTAAATGTGTATTCTGTCTGTCTGCTCAGAATTTACTGAGTTATGAGTCCAGGAAGGAGTACAATTTTTGATGCAAATTGTGTGAATCGGGCGCCAACAGTACATTATTTGCCTCCTTAAGCTGTGTGTCACAACCACTGCTGCAGCAAGTGCTGACCATATTGGTCAGTTGGTGAAATCAGGGGACTAAACTACAATAAGCAACTTCACGGTGTTTTAAGAACATTGGCTTGCCATCCATGAGGTGGAGTAACGTAGGTATGGAGTATGTAGTTATGATATTAGATTATATGATTACTATGGATAACATAGTATGATACTAAGCACATATACATACAAATGTATGCACATGTACATAATATACCTTTTAATGTAACAAGAAGGTTATGGTGTTTTAGAAGCAAACCAAGTTGATCAAAAATAAACTTCCTGTTCAGCTGATTTTCTAGCCAGACTGACTTTTTCAAAGAAACTGGCACTAGCCTCTTGTGGCATTGTTAGTAATGACAGTATAAGTCATTGGAGTATACGACCATGAATCTCCAAATGTACACAAGCCCTTTCACAGCTTTGGCAGTTATCACCCTAACTGTCACCGGCTATGGGAGTCAATAGAAGAATGTGTAATCTATTATTCCAGCACTGTGGCTTTAGAAATAGTCCCAGTGCAGTATTACAAGTGCTCTAAAATTAGTGTTTATGACACTGGCATGCACACACACACACACACGCACACTTTCACACCCATGAACAGCAGGTTAGGTGGCATTTAGTCTGTCCGTCTTGGCTAGAGTCTTGTGTCATGGGCTCTGTGCTTCAGGGTGACACCAGTCCTGGCTGGAGCAGGAGGAATGGGCACTGCCGCTGCTGCTGCTGAGTGGAAACGCAGTATGCACACACACACACACACACACACACACACATGCATGTAAACACACATTCGGTACAAGCCGCACACACACATACACTTTGACACAGAAGGCAAGTAAACTGTGGTATAGCGAGGGAAAGAGAGTAGCGATAAAAGGTATTTTAAAAGAAGCTCTGACCTTTCAGTGGGATCGAGGCTGAAGCCACTGGGTGAATCATTGGGCCACCACACTACTCGCTGAGTCACACAGCGTGGCAAAAAACTCACAGAAACTTTCTTCCGTTTGCACATCATCTTTTTCACATCTCATTCAGCATGTTTCTCCCTTCTTAACTTTCTCTGTTGATCTTCCTCTCTGTGGCACTCTCTGCACCTCTCTCTGTGTGTTACTTGTTATTACTCTCTGTTGCTCTTTCAATATATATTTCTATTTGTGCATGCTTCTTCGTGATTTCCTTGGTCTGGTTGTGTTTTCTCTGTCGCCCGGCCTTGTCTCCATAGGATTTGTGTCTTCTACTTTCTTTTGTTAGTTTCATCCCCTGTCCAATTTTCTTATTCTGGCTCTGTCTATGATGGAATGGTCATTGTTCCCATGGTGGGCTGTTATTGAAGAGGAGTATTTTGGTATATAGTTCATATGGTTGTTCACTTTTTATTCTTACTTCACAGTTTCATGATTTGATTTGGTCTGCAGCACATAGTTAGAACTAGTACACTAGAAATGTACCACATCAAGTCAAATTCCTGGTAATCTGTAAACTCTCCTTGGCCTGGAGAAAATGCAACATGTTTTGTTGATTTAACCACACAGTCAAAAGGATTTTTTTTGAATGTGGGCATTGTGTGTGTCCACTCAGTATTTTACTTTCTACTTTCCTCTTTCTCAACAGATTAATTAACCATTTTTAACTAATGCTTTTGAAAGAACCCTTGCTAGTCTACAAGTATTTTCTAGACAGGATTCTTTGTTAATGACCATGAATTCCACTCATTGCCCAAGTTACAAACATAAAAGTTTCTGGTTTTTATTATACCAAATCTGACTTGACATGCTTGACTCACTTGAGATGATGTACATTGTATGAGTAAATTATAACATAACATTAACAGTTCCCATCATTAAGGAAAGAACACAGCATTTCTTCACTTTTATAAAGTAAGCACCATAAGTGCTCTCCCCTGTTATATCTGGTTGCTCTGCTATGACTCCATCATGTTCTTCTTCTGTGCCACTCCCAGACTAACTCTTCTACCTGCCCTCTCTGTGTGTGTGTGTGTGTGTGTGTATGTGTGCATGCAGTATGCAGTCAGTCCTCAGTAAATGCAATTGATGGTCACAGGGATACATATTGGTTTTCAAAGATTATTATTAATACAATTTCTTTAGCAGCAATAGATCTAGGAAGTACATCTTTACAATATTTGCTCTGAATATCAACAGGTTGCAACAAGTCTATACTCTAATGTCTACATAATATGGTAACAGTAAAATGGATATATGAGTTCCTCTTTTTTCAGATCATATAGCAAACCAGCCCAGAGCAACATCATTACTGTCAGCTTTCAGATGATGTCTTTGGTGGTGATCTGATGTATTGATCTACTGAACATCAGCATCCTGAAGTGTGGTGTTTGACGTCATCCTAGCAATTAGTGAAAAAAAAAAACATCCTTGCCTTGTCTCCAAAACCCTTGCTTTGTTAAGCTTCAGACATCCATCTTCCCACTGTGAAATCTTTTTAATTTATTGCATTTGACAGGTGGGCTTAGAACAGAGAGTGAGAGATCACTTTGCATTTCTGTCCCATCACATCCCATCACCCTCAAGTCTCCATAACCTGGAAATCCAGTGTGGACTCATGCTGAGTAGGAAAGAAAGGAAAGGTAGGAAAGGTGCTGTTTTCTAATCACATTCACAAACATTTCTTTCACTTTCCTTTTATAACTATTCTGATTGGTCAGTCAAGTAAACAAACATACACCACTGCTATAAATACAATAATGTTCTGAATTCATTCAATTAGGAAGCAACATCTTGCTCATCATGAAGGAATTATTCACCATTATATTAGATGGAAGGCAGTCCTATGTATGCTTAATGTTTCTCTTTTATAGAAAATGTAGTAGATTGAAAGTGCTCTAACTCAATGAGGGGGCACCAAAAGTGGGGGCTTACACAAACAGAATCATCTGTCTTTTGGGGAAGTGGTGTGGAACTCTGGAAACTTTGCTGGAAATAGTTCTTAAAAATGTCTGCACCAACACAAAATCAGGTCCCTTATTATACTGTCTTTTGACAGTACATCAATTTACCAGTCAATAGGTCCACCATACAGATACAATGGGTGGTGAATTAGCACTTGCAAATGCATGGCATAGACACTTATGAAGGCTCAATTGCACACATAGACACATAAATGGCAATGTGACATTTTCATTAAACAGTGAATTTGGGAGGCTTGTGATCAAGTCAACGTGTGAATGCTGCTTATGTTTCACCGTTCATTAGTGAACACAGATGCATGCATAGGTGCTAGACTGAGAAGATACTGCTCATATTTAGCTTTCCTCCCTACATGGGTTGACATATATTTGTACTGTTTATGTTGCATGCCCAGAGCAGGCACTCACACTCATGTACAAGAATATTAGGTAGACTTGCACACAAAAACTCATGCAGTACAATGCTTCAGCTTGCATGCAGAGCATTCATCTGCTCACACTGCCAAATTTCATCTTCCTCCTTCCTCCATGCAGCATGATGTACTGGTTTTCTGTGACAGATGGAAATTCTTTAATCAACCATAATCATTTCATGTCACCTCATAGCAAGAAGGCTAGATTTGAACCCAGCTGGAGTTCTCATGTTCTTCCCATGGTCACGTGGATTTCCTTGCACTGACAGTCCATATACATGCAGGTCAGGTGAACACGATCTGTGTGCATTTTGTTTGAGTTTCTTCTGTATTAAAGAAAATGTATTTAATATAGCAATTTGATGGAGCTGCCACAGATGAAACAGACATGAAATAGAACATATTGAAGGGACAGAGATTTTGAAAAATTACCTTAAGGTGAATGGGTACATTTTTTTGCATGAATAAATAATTATTATTGTCTCTAAACTCTAAATAGAAGTTGTCTCAGGGTGACCTCTCAGAGTACAAAAGGGTATAAAAGACAATAAATACTATTGAACTTGAATATGTATTGTCACATCCAACACTTTTCAGAGAAACCCATTCAGGTAGTCCTTCCACTGTTCCAGTATCAAACGGTTTTAAAACGGTATACATGAAGGTTGCTGTCACATGTTTTTGTTTTTTTCTTGGGAAGTGCTTTTATTTACCACGCACATTAAAAACTGTTAATCTACATTTTTGTACATATTTTCTTGTGGATTTCATTCTTCACGTGTTTGTCTAGGTCTTTTTATAAATTATCTTTAAAACAATTTATTCAGGTTTGCTTCACTTGAGATGTGATTAAGTATTTTACAGGAGTACAAGAGTAGCCTGGGTATTTCATAGTAATATTTTTCTTTTTGGTGGGATTTGTTGTTTTGTTTTCCTTTTACTTGGTTATTAGTCGAGATGCATTTCAGCCTGTAAATGCTGAACACAATGCATGCCCACAGATTGGGCCTTAAATGAAGTGCACTATTGTGTGAAAAATGAAAAGCAAGATGAAAAACCTGACAGATGACATGACCTTGTGTCTTCAGTGGTAGGTACGGCCCTGGAAGCTTAATGAATCCGGCACATTTTGAAATACACAAACCATGGCCTTAGACCTTACATTACTGGTCTATTTTTCTAAAATCTATTTCCAGGTTAAAGCGGTACTGAGTGTTCACTTTAATACCTAGACTGAAGATCGACATTGTGATTTGCACATTGTGAGCTGTCAGTAGCTATCTGGGGCATTCACTACCAAAGGCTACATGCTTAAAAGTAAAAATGTTCCACTTAAGTGATATATGGCGCTGCTGAACAGTAGCTCAGTGAGTTTAATATGGTGCTAACACTGTCAGGGTTAGGGGTCTAAGCCCCACTGGGCCCATCTTCCAAAAATGTAAGCACTCATATAGCAGCAAGGAATTGTGGATGAAACTAATTTAAAGGAGAACATACAGCATTTAGTGATCATATAGTTAGACGGTACATAATTAATCTATGGTTATACCTAGGATATTGATTTCAGGTTGAGTTATATAAGCAGAAATAATTGGCATAATTGCCAAAATAAATTCTCAGTAACACACTTGGATATGACTAGCACAGCAGTGGTGCACCTGCAGAACAGCAAGATTTCTACTATCAAGTGTAAAAACTTGTCACGGTTCCAGCTTCTCAAACGTGAAGTTTTGTTGGTTTTCCTTTTAATTATATGAACATTTTTGAATGTATTGTTAATAAAGTTGAGGTCTGAACTGTTGGTTGGACAAAAAATGCATTGTGAAGGTGTCACTTTGGGCTCTGGGTCATTTTGACAGCATTTCGCACTATTTTCAGAATTTTTGCAAACCAAACAATCAATCGATTAATGGAGAAAATAATCAGCAGATTAATCCATAATGCAAATAATCAAATAATGAGCTCCGTCTTAACCAACTACAATACTAAAATCCTGATTTTACTTTAATGCATGAGTAATAATAATCTAATGAAATACTTATGTAAAGGATCTGAATACTTCCTCCACCTCTGCGCTGTAGCAACTGTATTCTGCTGCAGCAATGTTCTTTAACCTTAAAGTAAAAGAAACATTGACAGTGGCACTCAGTGTTTATGGTAAAAAGTTATTTAAGTCAAGGTATAAGCTCAGAGCAATGAAACCTGAGCACACAATATGTATCTTCCCCTACACACCAATTGCTTGCAACATACAAAGCTGTTACTTTATTGGAAACTGAAAGGACAGCGTCAAACTGTTTCACTTGAACTTTGAGGCTCAGCATAGATTTAAAGTGACATGTTACACTAGCATTACTGCGTCAATGCTCTCTCCATCAGAAAATATTGTCTAGATGCTACACTGAGTGTTGTGGTGTTGATAATATGCAAACATGTCTCAGGCTTCTCTCGTCACACGATGTGAATACAGAACACCACAAATACATTGTTAAGGCCAAATTAAGTCCCATTTCTCATGTTGCATGTAATATCTGGAGATACTGAAATCCATGGTTGTTAGTAGAATAAAATGAATTTTGTTGGTTACATCAAATTTTACCAAAGAGCAGCAAGCATGGCAAAGACAAAGAAGTTGCGTGTGTATGTGCACGTAAGCCTGTGTTTTACTGTATATAGTCCTACAGCAGCAGCTCAGTAAACTAAATACTGAATGTCACAGGACTTATGGATGTTCTAAATCCAGTTTGCTTATGTTGCCATAGTAATGTCATCTAAAAAGAAACTCATGTTATAGTTGTAGACGTGACCCCGGATAGCAATTGATAAAAAAAAAAAAAAAGCTGATGTAGCAACATCCAAGGGAGGGTTGTGCAGTTTATATTCTATATGAACAGGTGGAATATGCATAGTAATAGACAGGCCTATCGGTCATGTTCTTTGCTCTCGCTGTGCATCTAAAAGATTCTCATTATCACTATCTCACCTCCAGTCAAATATGTAAATGAAATAATTTGACTCACCATAAGGAGCCTAGTCACTCCGAGTTCTCATTTGATCTTTATGAGGAGGAGAATACGATTATTATCACCTCCACTGCTACCAGATTATCATCATATCGTTGTCAGATCCACTTCAGAACTAATATGAAATACTGAGGTGGGTTTCATTACCAATCACATACATTCACACAATCTCTTTCAGATGAATGGGCTTGACTTAATAAGAAGATAGTGAATGTGTGGATGTTTGTGAGTGTGTGTCTATGTGTTTGTGTGTGTCCGTAGGTCTGTGTTTGTGAGCAGCAAAAGAGACTGTGTGTCCATCTGTATTTTAGAGGAAAATGAGTTTGTACAGTATGTGTGTGTCTAAGTGTATGTGCTTGACAGTGTGTGTGCTAAGCAGCAACAGGAGGACTATTGTCACAAAAAAATAATACATCTCTCTTTCTTTCAAATTAAATTTTTTTCTCACCACAGTGCATCCTATTTTTATGACTGAACAGGCAAAAGATGTAACGTAGATATGGGAAGGCAGAGAGGTATGAAAAGGTGAGGAAGCTATTGTCCTGTTCCTCATGAATACTTATTTTTGATTAAGTTCATCTTTCTGATATTTAAAGTCGTTTGGATAAAAGTGAAGGAGAGAGATTTTGGTCCCCCTCAACTTTCAGCTTCATGGTCTCTTTCATATCAGCTTTATGAGAAAGCTAATTATTTAGCTCACTGTTTATTTGAGGATTTTTCATTTCAGCATGGTCCAGCCATGCCAGTGAACAAATCAGATGAAAACCATTACCATGGATAAAATATTCCTATGTTAACGCTGGTTTGGTTAGGGGTTAGTACTTGTACCTAGAAATTCTGTTTACATACTAAGTTGTTTTCCCATTTATGTTGTGGTGACGTAATCATTGCCTGGATTATGTTAACCGGCAACATTTGTTTTTGAGGTGGTCGGGTGTGGTGATGGGCATACAAAGCACAGTCCCATCTGTGATTAGATGTAGGCAACAGGATCACTTTGGTTAAGGTTAATGAAAGATTTAAATGTGAATACAGGAAACATGTGTCTCTTGCTTCAAGTCACTGCTAACTTTTTCTATTCTAACCAAGACCCTGATCATTCTCTAAGCATAACAAAGTGCTGTCGGTGTCTAAACATAAAAATAAAAAGCTTTAATAGTGCTATAGATATTGTATTGCAAGATTTTGGCAGAAAACAAATTAAATCTGTTTTCACTGAACATTTTAGGACTGGCCAGATACCTGAATTGCGTAACAACTTTTCCTAATTATGTGTATAGAAAACTAACACATCAGTTGTAGCTATAAATGTAATTTCTAGGCGACAGGGTTTGAAGTGTGTGTGTGCAGATGAATATCCATGAGCGGATGCATTTGTTCACATTTGCTCATTTGAGTGTGTACCTGTGTACACATGCATGCCTGTTTCTGTTTGTTTATTATGTTTCCGGTTGTAGCACATTATTGTGCTCAAGTCCTACCTATCTGTATCAGGCATTTAACAGGCAGTTTCTAATACAGCGGCTTCCCTTGTAATCCCAGTCCCAATCATACAGCCGTTCATTTTTCAAAGTAAACCATTGTGGTTTAGATTTTTGAATGTGACAGCCTGTTTTTCCATTTATTTCCATCTCAACCAAAAGAGAGGCTTAAAGAGTAATTAAATTAATTTATTTAACATAGAGTGCACAATAGGAAATGTTGAAGAAATATCATCATCATTTTAACGGGGTAGTGATGTTGTACAGGACTATCCCCTCAATGGACTCTAGACGCTGGTGGTGGAGGTGCTGGTGAAAGGGTGAAGAGCAATGGCTGAAGATCCGAATGGATGTGATGTGGAGCAGGACTTCTGATGAGCTCGGTAAATGGACCCATGGGTGCTGATTAGGATGAAAACTGGAGGTGACTGGGGTGGAGGAGGGTAGCACAGCTGATAGCAGCAGAGAAAGGAACAGTTTTATAGTTGGACAGCAATGAGATGGAGATCAGCTGATTGAGTCGGAAACGGGAAAAGGGAGAGAGAGAGAGAGAGAGAGAGAGAGAGAATAAATAGACTGAACTTTCTCTAAGCCTCATTTATTTCACTACAGTATCAACCTGGAGGAGCTTGAAACTTTACTTAAGTGATCTATCACATTGAACAAAGATATGTTATTGTTATTTTGCATTAATACTGTAGGTGCAACACACAAGAGTAATATTAAAGCAGAGATGGTGTTCAATGAGCTGTCAGAACAATGAGATTATTTACTGTATGGAAACAAATGGAAGGAAAAACATTTAAAAATCTTAAACACTGTAGCATGAGTTGAAAATGGTTGCACTTATGACATATAAAACTTTGCCATGGTCCTTTAATGGCATCTGTGTAATGTAACACATGCTTCTCTTCACCAGCTGAACTAAATTCCAATCTTTGTTCTGTTTGCACACAAGCCATTTTATTTTGTGTCTGCTGATGTTGTGTCTTGTTAATAAGGGGATTCCATAAGTTCACAAAACAGAGAGATTCCATTCTTCACCGGAGAATTTATACAGGACTAAAGCAAAATTGTAATACCAACAGAGCCTACAGGTTTATATTACTACATCGCTTTTCTTTTCTGGCATCTATGTAAGGCACTTAACCCTCAAATGCTCCAGAGAAGCTGCTCAGTGGTAATGTGGCTTTGCTGGCCATGTGTAGAGCATTGCTGAAAAAGCACGCATAGTCAGTGAAGCTTGCCGGCTAGATTAAGGCAACAAATAAAAAAACAGGCTTTCATTTGACCTGAAATAGCCTCCAAAAAGTCCAGCAGTGCATTGCATTGTGCCTCCTACAAGGGAGCAATCCAACCATTGTCTCACATTAGGTCTAATTAATTAGCACTTTACTATGGTATAAATCCCTAATGGAAGCTCACTGACCTTGGAGTTATTTTCAGTGCTCAGGAGGCAAAGGCAGCCCTCTCTGGGTGTGTTTATCATAAAATATCTTTTCCATTTTGTTTCATATTGTTCTGTCTGTGTGTGTGCTTGTGTGTGCATGCAGTCACGCATTAGCACTGTGTGGGTAGATTGATTTTGCAAGGTGTTAAATGATGAGTGGAGGCTAACAGAAAAGATTGATTACGCATACTATATTAATCTACACTATTGCCATTATATGCAAATTACAAATTGTGAATTTAAATATTGTGAATAATGTGGCATGGGTGATAGTCTGGCTTTGCTTTAAGTAGTTTTAAACTCTCTTTAACAGTAATTACAATGTTTACAGTTCACATGTCACAGAAACAGTTTGTCATGTGTAATGTGTCACTAAATATAAAATCATTGGCTTTGTCATAGTGTTACAATTCATATGACAGTACTGTGAATATGTATTGTGGTGTCATGTTAGTTTTAATTGGTGCCCATCTGTGCTTACAATTCATTTGCTGTGTTATTACCACATGTGTCATCTGTTGCTCAGAATGTTGTTTCAGCAATACTTCTAGAAAATGGCGGGATGTTATTCTGTTTCCCAGATTTTTTCCAGTAAACATCTGCAAAATACACATTAGTACAATTCCACAGTGCTGTGGAACATTATACGATGGTGAAATTAACCAGTCACAGAAAACATCATGTTCACCATCATTTTGCAATTTTCACTTTTTTGAGTTTCAGTTTCAATGTAGTATGTAGAAATTGTGAGTGTAAATAAGTAGTTAATAAATTGCTAGTGAACAGAATTTCAGCATATCACCCTAACAAATGCACCCTGATTCAGTCCTTCTTGGTAATTGTCAGCAGGTGTGGAGGTTCCAAAAGTAGAAACCGAAGTGTCCTGAAAAGGGCAGCCATTCTTTCATAAAAAATTACCTGAATACTTCCATTTGTTGAATGTGGACAGTTAAAGATACATTTTGGCCAAATGTGCATACCAGGTATTTGTCACACAAAAGAGAAACTATTAGATACCTGCTAACATGAACGGACACTCCTAGCGGTCCTCTATGTTAAATATCAGTACTAATACAGGTGAAAGAGAAGTGTGTTCCTTTTGAGATATGTGGTTTTGTCTTTGCCCTTCTCATCAGTCCCCAGTTACCTTTGTAAAGATAGCCTGTAATGTGTAATATCTGTTACTAATGGATCTTTATGCTTCAGACAGCTGCCCTGGCCTAATTATTTTCTCTTGGTGCCAGATACTGTGTGCGAGTGTACGAGGGAGAGAGAGAGTGAGTTAGAGGGTTTGATTGAGTCTTTAGCAGAAACCTTTACTTCAAGCGAAAAGCATCTTTTACTTTTACACGTGTATTCCCTGACAAGGCGGTTGGTGTCACCTTGACAGCGGAACATACTGAGACATCAAGGAAGCCACAGCTGCAGATAATGGCTTTTCTGTGTCCAAGCGAATATGGATCAAACCAAACAGGGGAAAGCACTTAAATGTATCCCACAAATCTTTTAATGAGCAAAAATCCACTCTGCTTTTAAACCTCAAAAGTTTGATCTTGTGTGAGAGCTATTTACTTGCTCCTTGTCTCACATTAGTGCTGGGATTTGTGTCAATTTACAGATAGCAAAATACACATACAAGAGTGAAGGTATTGTACTGTAGGTTTCTCAAGAGAGCAATGCTTAGCTAAATACTTGTGATGTTAAATATTCAATAGCAAAGATGTCTGTGAAATAGGAAGCTTTGACTCAGATAATACCAGCCTCAGCCTTTAGAAACATTTATACAGAGGTAGCCACTGTGAGAATGTCTCATCATCCTGCATTTTGCCTGCATATACCTTTCTATTATCAATGAATTCACATGCTTTTACATTTTTTTAATTATTCATCACAAATATTCCCACATTGGGGGCTAGCAGGTTTTACTATGTGTCAAATGTGATAGCTCATATGATATCCCAGACAGCACCTTTCTTTTTTTATGAAATTCTGCATTTTTATTCCATATTCTGGAATTAAAAACTACACTAATTTGTCTGATAGGTGTGATATAATTACAGGTCAGACATTTTTATTTTTTAAAGGCGTTAATTCTTACAGCATAAATGTGGTTAACATAAAACCTGCTACACACATAAAGCTATGCTTACAAATGACACTGATTTGCATAATGGAGCTGCTATAGGTCAGACCTTTAAAGCTACGCTGTCGATTTTCAACCTCATTTCCATGGAGGCTATGCTAATCTTTCAAAATGGGCTCAATTCACTACAACTGCAACAAACTCTCTTGTTTGTTCATTTTTCGCCGTCATTCCTTAATACCACTACAAAATTTTAATTCAGTCCATTAAGCACTTAACTTGCTAAACTGTGTTTTTTTTACCTCACTGTCTGTACTGGACTGAACAAACTATAAATACTAGGAGGCAGTGCCACCGTTTGGTCATAAAGAGTCCAAGATGCATCAGTTAGTAGCTTACACTAAAGTTATTTTTGGCTCTATAAGTGTAATGTTTGTGAATCATTTCATCAACAGCCTAAAAGAATAGAGTTAGCTAAAATAATTAGTCTTTCAGGTGAAGTGCTTCACATCAAGAAGCATTCAGATAAAAGTCCTCTTAGTGATCCAGAATGACTCTATCATCTTACTATATCAGTGGAACAATTCCTTAAACATCATGCTATCACAGTGCTGTTGCTTTGGACCAATTACTTAGTTCATTATGCAATAATTATGTCCTCTATCCTGCTCTAGTCCCAGCCTCTCTAATGTGAGAGGTGATTTGGTTTGCCTCGAGGACCATTCAACTGTGATAGTTATATAGCAGGAAGTCACACAGGGCTTCAGAGAGGGATAGGCAGGATGGGAAGTACCAAGGGTGTGGCCGCCACACATGACAGGTGTTTTTCTGACTTTTAGAGCGCTGTGGATGGTTGAAGTCTGAAATGGTTGCAATTGTGCTGGTTGTATTGGTGTTGTGGAGAAGTTAATGGGTTAATTAATCTAATAGGTGGTATCCTAAGATGTCAAATAACAAAATACTAATGTTTCATAGTTCCAGATATTTCTGTATTGACAGGCACTCCACTAAGATACCTTTAATTGTAACTATAGCCACGTTTATGTCACTCGTCTGTGTATTTTACTGTACTGATTCACCTCTGACAGCCTGTGACAGTCTCTGCTTGACTGTTGTAATTAGCTTGGTGCCACTTCCTCAATAAACTTACTTTTTTAAAACATAAAGTCTTAAAAGTAAACCCAGCTCATATTAGGAATATTAAGGTGAGCTGTTTGTAATCGGTGAAAGGATCATACAAGATTGAAATGTTTTGACTGATCATTCTACTGCATGCACAAAAATTGTCATTTTGCTATTTTGTCTTTGAAATAGTTATTTTAGTCAACTCAACTTGCCTTTGTTTGGTTTTCCACTGTGTAAAAGTTGTACCTGTTATACCTGAAACTTTTTTTCGTATCACCTCCAGCGAGGTTCTGAAAACACGTGAAAATACAGCGGGCTGCTGATTGGTCAGACAGAATCGTTGCTATTCACTGCGTCATCATTGCACGCGCCAGACAGAGTATCCTGAATAACCCCGCCATTTTTAAACTCTCCTGTTTTTTTCAGTTCAGTTTGAGTTTCATTTTGCTGCCCTCAGCCTCTCCCGTCTTCTTGCTGTGAAAAACAGCCACATCCCGAGTATCAAAAACAGCATACAGTCAAATTCCTCCATTGTCCTGTGTGTGTGGGTAGCGGGTGTGTGTCGCGTAGAAGATTACGTCACGGCAGTTTCCTGCGGCGTCGCTATGACGACCAGGTACTATTGTGGAGGTACTATCTGCAATGGAAATCGGAGCGAAAAGCGAGCCGAGTCCAGACTAGGCGAGTCAAGTCAAGTCGAGTTGAGCTGGTACTGGTAATGTAAAAGCGCCATATGTGATGTTACTGTAGAGTTTTCCAAATAAGCAGTACAGTATAAATGATGTAAGCATTGATAAAGAGGGACCGCTACGATGGCTAATGTAGATATGATTTTAGCCTATAACAGGTATAGAATTTACCATCAGCATTAAATCACAGCATTAATTTGGTCATTTTAACACATGCCTTATCAAAGGTCCCCAATTAGTACGACTTGAGAAGTTTCATAGTTTGCTTGCAAATCAGCTGTATTTGTAAAGACAGATGGTTGAGCAGATGGAGGTGATGAGCACAATCCACAATCAGCCTTCCATTACTTCCCAGACATATGCTTAATATGACATCTTACAATTACACTGCAACAATGGAGCCTCATTTATCCAAATTTCAGGCACCATCTAGTTGTCAGATTGCTTTGACACAGCAGAATCTAACTGATCCAAATTTTAGATGTTGCTTAGATTGCTCTAACGCCCTCTCTTAATAGCACTAAGAAATTGTGATCACAGTCAGTGAAATCTTTTAAGGATTTTATTGGTTTACGATTCCACAAACACCACACACATCTGCATAAACGATCCATGATCATAAAAGCACATCTCAATGTCCACTGAACCAGATTCACATATCTTATTATTGGATATTTCAAAAGCAACTTTTGAAATATATTATGTTTATATTATATTCTTTCTTTTTCAACAAAGAACATTGATCACTTCAATGACAAACAAAGCTATATTTCATATTTTATAAGAAACCTCCTGTAGAGGTTTCCCTTTTGTCTAAATACTGCTGTGTGATGGCTATATTTTCACCATCATCTTGATGTAGACTTAGAGCCTCCTTTGTGGTGTATGTTCCAGACCGTCCTCCCCAATAATATGGCCGTATAAGTCATCTGTGCAAGCAGCTTAATAACGACCCAAATTTACGTTTAACCATGATCTTTTCCTAAACTTAACCAAGTAGTTTTGGTGGCAAAATCTAACCAAACTGCGACAATTTCACAACGTTAACACCATGTTTATTATTGTTACCATGAAGACAAAGGTCCGGTAAGCCTGTCACTGGTACCAACCAACGGTCGTTTATGTCGTTTTCGGAGTCATTAGCAAACAATCTATTCTGCTGAGGTATGAGGAAGTGTTGGCATAATCATTTAAATTTACATTTACATTTAGTCATTTAGCAGACGCTTTTATCCAAAGCAACTTACATATGAGGAAGATAATGGAAGCAATTATAACAACACAAGGTAAAAAAAAGCGTAAGTGCATCAGAAACTAGTCTGTTAAAGCCCAGCACAGTATACAAAGCTAAGGATAGGAAGGGTTTTTTTTTTTTTATTAAAAGAGATAGAAAGGAAGAAGAAGTTAGTGATTGTCAGTTAGGTGTTGACGGAAGAGATGCGCTTTCAGGTGCTTTTTAAAGGTGGCTACAGAATCTGCTACAGAATAATCACAAGTGGATCACCCACCACAAGAAGTATTTCTTCTGAAATACCTTGGAGATTCATGTCAAAATATACCTGTCCATATTATAAAGACAACTCAGAGGGGTTGCGTTAGAACAGAGGTAATATATTTGATTTGTGAGTATAATATGGGTGAACAACAGTCTATGTGTGTGGTGTGTGTCTATGTTTGCATTCCTAAATGAATGTGTAAATTGATGAGGTTTTGATAGAATGGTTTTAAGTGACTGAATGTATGCATACATGCACAAGGCAATACACTCCCTACAGTTTCTTTACCCCAGGTTCCCAGTGGTTTAGCGTGGTGAGTCACTGATAACATGTGACATGGGTTTCCATGACAGTTTGGGGTCGTCTATGTCCCCACCCCTCCACACTGAGGTACTTCATCATGGTTAACTCCTTTAAAAGCAGAGCTGTTTGAAGGCTTTGTTACACAAAAAGTATGTTTGACAAAGACAAAGATGCAGTGTGGAAGGGAGGGCAAAGGAAGGAGAGAGGTAAAACAGTGAGAAAGGAAGGTTGAAAGAAAGAGTGGAAAGAGGAGAGAAGAAGGCAGGTGTGGATGGAGAGAAGAAGAGAAGAGAGAGAGGGGGTAGGAGTAAAGAGGTAAAGAGAAAAGGAACGAAGCCCAGCAACACAGCTTTAATAGAGCACAGGGGCAGTAAAATCAACAAAAAAGAAAAACAGCATAACTGTAATAGAGAATGCCTGAAAAATTGTGCAAGCCATTGTCATGTTGCAACCATCACTCCATAGCTTTAGACATTAAGAATATCCAGGAAGAGTGTGGATTTTTTATAGCAGTTCGCCAATGTCTCATACATAATCAATAAGGTAAGGCTTTTATATCATTTTGCTGGGTGGAGACAAGATAAGAAAACTGTTTTACCGACCAAAAAGGCTGACTGTCAGACACTGATAGAGAGACAGGGAGATATAAAAGAGTATATGAAGGGCAGATATCCTGACAGACAGAATAAGCCATGTGTAAACGTATTAAATCTAATGGTGTTGGATTAAGAACATAATCAGCATCTTATTGTTTTATTTATTGATTTTTTTCATATTTTAAAACATGTTGTTTCCTATTATTTGACATGTAAATTATCTGTACTGAATGGAGTCACCTGAAAAGGATTTAGGTATTTAGTAGGAAGACCACCATATAGGCACACAGTTAGGGCACACATGAACACACACAATAGTGTGAGGTATGGTTTGGTTATAAGCTGTCCTGCAGACCATGAGGAGATAAGACCACTCCACTTGTCCCCCATTGTGTGGCCGATTTTATCTAAAATGTGGTTTTTTTTTTCCTTCCCCTTTGTTTTTCCATCCCTTATTTATTGACTCTCTCTTCTATATGAAGGTTATACAACGCAGTGTAGACTTGAAATTATCTTGACCTTAGCACTGGCTCTCGAAGCACACACTGATATTTTTCTCAGGGAAAATAACCATTACACTGGAATGAAGCATAAATCAAGTGGTTCATGGTGGGTTTCCTGTGGTGCTAAAAACGTAAGAGAAAGACTGGTAATCATAAAAGAAAGGAACCGAAAGAAAGAAGTGTAAGAGCAGAAACCCTCTACTAAGTATATGAAATATAATTGTTTTTCAGAATCAAGTATAGATCAAATTAATGTAAAATCTTACCATTGCAACATGTAGATTTTGATGCAGAAGAGAATAATTTTAGTTTATTTGCGAAGTATAAAAATGTGGCAGAGGTGCAGAAACACTAATTTGACTATTTAAAAGTAACATTGCACATATGGATTTTCAGTGTGGGCCTGGTATTATAATATCAATAGCATTGATTTATTAGAATAACATAGGATAGATTAGGCACTGTATATCTCTCTTGTTTTCTTACAGTAAAATGTATCTACTTTTGTCTCCGATAGAAATTGTTACATTGATCCTTATTGAGAGGGATTAAGGAGAATCACTTTCATTTAATTCACTTCACCTGTGATCTTTAAACCAATTCCGTGACGTTGCGGTAATTAAGATATCCAGCTGTCTTTTCAATATCCTCCAGTCAATATAACTGATCAGATTTTCCGCTGGTCCTTTTTCCCTCAGCTGTCATCAATTTGCCTGTACTCATGGCCCCTCCAAGCCCCTCCCTGCAAATTACTGATGATGTGTTGGAGTGGGGTGAGGGTAAAATTAAACTCTAACTTCAGTGTGCAAGGTTGTGACGGGTTTTGATTCTTGTCATACATTATATTTGTTTAAAGCTGCAGTGGGTCCATTTCTGCTCAGGTTTGTGGTTCATTTTAGGGATATGAACGATAAACCCAGCACACATGATTAACTAGCCTGCTGGCAGCTATTCTTAGCAAGAGGGACTTCTGTCTGACACCTAACCCTCTATGAGATGGAAATGTGGGGCTATAAACCAAACAACTGACAGTGAACCTTTCATTTCATTTCCTTTAATATTTTTTTACCGCCCTCACAGGTGGGATAGCTGTTCAAATTAGCCAGATCCCCCCAGCCAAAGACCCCGCTGGGCGGCATCTGTATTCATCAACGCCATAAGGCCAGACCAATTCTAATATTATTTTATGGCGATGGCATTTTTCATCCAGCCAGTCTCCAATAACTTCCAACTTAGATTTTATGGCTTAGCTCTTCCTTGCTTTTTTCCCTTTTCTGTCTGTCTCTGTACACTGTACCTCCTGCTCACTCTCACTTGCTCTAACCTTACTATCTCACAATTGACTCCTTCTATGTCAAGTTTTTTACCCTTTCCTCCCCTTTCACATACTTCCTCCTTTACTTTTCTCCTCCAACATCTTCAGTTTTTCATTTATGGCCAGCTGCAGCAGGCTGGGTAATGAAGGCAGTGTTCTAAAGTAAGGGAGGTGCCTCCCGGCAGGCTCACAGCCTGTGTATCGGCAGAAAAATTGAAATAGGATGAGGATGGAGGCGGAGGGGCAGAGACTAGAGGATTAGATGGCCATGAAACATAGAAAAGATCCAAGATTAGAAAAATAGAGAAATATATTACAAGAACAAAGAAAGTCATAGTTGGTATGTGAATGCGTTTCCTTATATGACTCTGTCACCCTTTGTGTAAAATCTATAACAGACCCAAGTGGAGAAAGAAAAAGAGCAAGAAAACTATCAGACATGTCAAAAGATAAATACCTAATCAATGGAGCAAATAAATCAATACCAATGTCACCTGCGGAGGCAATTATTTAGTCCAGATCTGTTTTGTATCAGTTGCAAGCATGTCTCTTTCTTTCAGTCTGAGGAAAGATCCAGCTTGGGAAGAAAAGGTCTTCAAGTAGTGATGGGGTTCAGAGTCAACAGAGACTGAGAAATAAAGAGAAATGAGTTACAGATAATAATGTATTGTGATAGAAGGAAGGGAGTTTGCTGTGAAAGTGTTACTCACTAGTCTTTTCTTCATTGCAGCGTAAAACGCGTCACAGTATTTTCTGACGTAGTATATACTGTAACTACACACATACATACAGTAGACACTATTTATTAATTATATACATCAACATATTACAGTAGCTGAATTTATATGGAGTAATTTTATTGCATTGAATGTGAGAAGCCATTTCTTTATACCACTGAAAACACAATTTAACATTCAGTTGAAAAAAAGCATAGAAAATGTGTTTTCCTACATACTGGAGTTTTTTTTTCTTTTTGTACAAACACAGAATCAGAATAATACAAAGCTTTTAACCTCAGTCCGAAGTGAATCAAAGCATGTGAATAATACAACACATTTACTCCCTAACCCAAAATCAGCTCAAAACATGTCTGTAAAACTTGTGCTCCAGCCTTGGGAAATAATCTCTGTCTCTGTAGAAAAAGTAAGGACGGACAAAAAAGTGGAAGAGACACGAATGGATAAACCATCTAAAGAAAGCAGGAACTAAACCAGAAAATAAACCAAGCAAAAATCTGAAATGGTTATCCGGTGGGTGCATTACCACAAACCCAAGGTGTTAAATTTTGTTAAGAGTAGGCTAGCTCAGCACTTTCTGAGTGCAGCCACAGCTGGTGGTGGTGAGTGCCACACAAATCAGTCAGGAAAATAGGCAATAACCATCACATCCACAGGCAGGTGGGCTTATTCTCTCTGAAAGTGTTACCTAATAAGCTCTGTGAAGAGTTTCTCTGTGGGCAGTTTCTAAAATGACACTTGTAGGACTGTTGGTGGTCTGCAAAGCTATATTTTGGTTACGAGTAGATCCTCCATGGCAGAGTTTGACTTTTGCAAGAGAGGGACTTTCTATAAGGTCACTGGAGGCTCTCCTGCCAACCTCAGCAGACAAGTGGCTAACATGGGAGGGTTGTCAGCTGATTAAGCTCACCTGGACCCTTGGGCTACAAAGGCTGGCCCATGTGTTCACTCTGCCTTGCCCTTCTTACAGCAGCATCCAGCTGGTGTCATTGGCTTTTGGGCTGTTTTGTGATTTGTGTTAACTTTAACTTTAATAGATGACTCTTGTTTTAAGTAAGTCTCTTTCATGGACTCCCTATTTGTCACATTCCCTGAGCTTGTTTGTGACAGTCACAGACATTTAGATCTTCCCAAACTCTTTCTTTTGTTATTGTGGTCATACCAGCTTACAAAAACTAAGTTAAACCTGTAAAACCTCTAAATGAGATTACATTGACTACCAGACATGTACAAAGATAACAGCATGTGTGAGAGATGAGTTGTGATGAGAGTTTTAGTAGCTTTGTCATTTCGTCGGTTAATTAAACGTTTTCATATTTACTCTGTCAGCATTGAGCGTCCTTGGTATATATTGCACCAATATATATATATTATTTCACATGAATTTGTCAAGTAAATTGAATTGTGTTCTGACACAAGCATCCACAGTTGAGCTCATAATATTGCATTACTGTGAAAAACTCAGACTTCACTGTGACCTTCGACCCTATAAAGCCTTGCAAAGGTCATAAAGAACATGTATTAAATTCCCTTATTTTCAGCGTAAATAAATGGTTAATGTGGCTCCCTAATGGTCCATGAGGGGACAACTGGACTACTCACGTCACAAATATTGTATCACGCAACCTCAGATTTCTTCTGAAACATGTTCAACTGTATGTTCAGTTGTTTGGAGTAACATGAAAGGCGGATTTATCATTTACATTTACATTTAGTCATTTAGCAGACGCTTTTATCCAAAGCGACTTACATGGAACATTCAGAAACCGAAGGCGCAGCTTCGGGAGCATTACGGGGTTCAGTATCTTGCTCAAGGATACTTCGACGCATGGCTGGGGGATCGAACCGCCGACCTTCCGATTGGCAGGCGACCGTTCTGCCACCAAGCCACAGCCGCCCCATTTATAAAAATACATAATTGCTTTTATCCCTGTTGTCTCAAAATTCAAATGTACATTTCAAGTGTTTAACTGGTGCTGTTAAATATTCAAGCATGTGGGTTTTCAGTGTCTTGCTCGAGGGCATGTGGTAAGGTTTGTTATTAGCTGCCGCTGATAACCACTGAACCTTTGACCTGCCGGTTTTGAGATGGTAAAGATATTGGATAACACCTTGCTCTAGGTCTTGAAGAACTAATTGTGAGGTGATGACAGTGTTGGACATTGAGTTTTATTTATGGCAAAGCTTGTGGGCTGTCATTACCACACATGTTACTGTTACATTTCTATATATTAGCAGACTTCAATGATATTTGTATCCACAACCACATTTTGCTGATATCCACTGACCTGTCATCATACTTTCCAATCTTTTTGTCATAATTCTGGATTGGCTGGAATTTTAGAGTGATACACAGCTCGAATTACATTCTTTCACTAAAATCTTCGTCAGAGTGGAGCTTCCTGAGCTGATTTTGTACACAGTGCTTTGAATTTGGCTTTGACATTTTAAATATTCCTCCTAGAAACAGAACTACTCAGACTTCACATGAGATCTGGGAAATTGTAAAGAGAGTCAATGTACTGCATCTTAAACCATATACATTATAAATAGAGTAGGCGATTTGGCCCCAGTAGAGGGTGTGGATAACTCCCTTGTGCCTTTTTTTTCAGAAGGTAGCCTATTTTTACTAAACTCTGAAATAATGTATAATTATTACCCTATATTGTCATATAAACACTCAATTTGCAGCACAAAGAGTGCTTTATTTAAAAAATAACAAGTGAGAAAAGCAAAAGAAAACATTTATGAGCATTTTAGAGCACTTTTGGTCCAAGCTCTGTTCTTTTCTGACCTAATCTCTGTCATGCTGCTGTCACATTTTATCTTTCCCCCCGGAGAATATTGATAAATTGTTGAGAGTTATTGAATTTCGACCGAGCGTTTATATTTTAACCCGCGCAGCTTTTCTAGCCTTTACAACACTAAGTGGCCCTGAGTTGAGTCAGTGAGTGAGGTACACACACACACACACATACACACACACACAGGGAGAGTAGAGTTGAGTCAGAGATGAGTCAAAGAAGTAATTTCACATGGCGTGCTCAAAAACGAGAAAAGTAGACAGCGGAAACAGAGCTTTTAACCAAGAATAAACTCTTACATGTCCAATCTTCCCACGGTAACTGGAAAACCAGTATGTCTCATATGCTTTTGTAGCAATTTTTAAAAGCAGCAATGTGAAACGCCACTACGAAAACAAAGCACAGAGAATCTTTTGAGCAGGTTAACAAGGGCGACGGATTTTGGTAATTTTGCTAACAAAGGGGATGCCATCCCCCATTATCCCCCCTCAAATTGCTTGCTGTGTGTGGGACACTCGCTCACTAAGAGGAATTGAGATAATGGATGTAATGGAGGATTTGCAAATGGATGATTTCATTTAGCCAAAGGGAGGCGGAGGATGTGGTTGCTTGACAAATCATAAGCCCAGCCATTGGCTACCTGAAAGTTAACAGCAGCTTTCAAGAGAAGTATCCTTGTCCTCTACTTTATGGTGACCTTTGTGAGATCAGCTTATGGTTCTGATGAAACTAGCGAGAACAAAAATGCAATACAAGTCAAGAAAATACCACAGGAAATATCACCAGACTGGTGATGAGACTGGTGCATTCTGTGTTTTCCAGCCTGTTGTTATCTTGGGAGATTCCTAGCTCATATGTATTTATTTGTTGTAAAGTGAAGTTGTGCCAGAATACCACTTTAGTGTCTGAGCAGGAGTTCACAGAAGTGGTCTAGAGTTGTTTTAATAAAGGCATTGTGCAGATTGCCCCCAAGTCTAGTGTTCGTCCCACAACACAACACAATAAAACACAAGTAATTTGATCATTTAAAGAGTAGCAACAGCCTACGGTGAGTGTATCTATGTGTTTTCCATAATGCTCTATTGCTATGGTCCACAGTGCCCTGCACGCCACGAAGCTAATTAAATATACAGCAAACCAAGACCAAGGGGTTGGGCACTACACATCTGTCGCCCACTGGTTGTGCCCACATTGGTGTATGTGTGTGTGTGAGAGAGAGAATTTTCTGAGTGTGTATAGATGTGCATTGACACAAGTGCAAAATAATCTGCATGCTTTTCTTTTGTTGCCACATTTAAGGAGCAGCTGCACATGACTCCTGATGTCATCATGCTCTTTTTCTTAACCCTGGAATAAAAACAGTGTTCATACAGTAGACTTAATGTATTGATTTTAGCTGTTCACAACATGACCCAGGCATCCCAGTCCACAAGAGGACTAAAAAGGGCATCCTTTATCCACTCTGCTCCCCATAGATAACTTCAGAAGGCACTTACACGGACACAGAAGGACTTGCTTGTTTGCCCTAGGGGGCTGTGAGGGAAGAGATTCTTGTGTTATTTTGGCCTTGAGGAGTTTGTGGGTGTGTTTGTTGGTGTGTGCATATTGTGTGTAGGCATATGCATGTCTGGCTGTGTGTGACCATAATATTGCATAACTGTGTGTAGTTTTGCATTGGTGTGTATGTGTTATTTTAGCTTGGAGGTTGAGTGAGTGAACCATGTCCCTTTACACCCTCTCTGCTGTCACCACCGCGGTGTAGCCACACTGTCACACTCAGGGTAAATAACCATGCCCAAATTAGTCTTTTTATGGGCTAAAATAATAGAGTCACACCATCATGAATGTTTAATACCATTTCCCAGGCTCATTGCTGACAAAAGCATAATTAAGGCCTATACATAACACGCTGGCTCAACGAAAATGCACAATTTTCAGCAAATTCATGAGTGTTAGTTTGGGAGAAGACTGATTGTGTAATTCTTCTTAACACAGGCTCCTGTGCCACAATACAGGGTGTAACACAAGATGCTACTGTACATTCATAGGTAGACTGCAGTGTTCTTCACATTCTTTGTAATTATCAGGAAAGTTAAAGGAAGACTGCAGTCAAAAGTGAAGAGTCGTGTGCTCAGGAGAGTTTTACAGTAACTCTACAGTGAAGCAACTATTTTTATTATTTATTCGGGGTTTTTTTACCTTTCTGTAACATTGAATCAGAACATCTCTCATCTTAGTCGAATTTGATACATATGTATGCTGTGGTATTATGTTCATATGGGGCTATTGGAAGGTGCTATTGAGCTACTGAATTTCATTTATGACTATATTTTCTGGCCACTTTCTTCCTGTTTGCTCGTTTTCATTTTTTTATTCTTCTCTATTTCTCTGCCTGTTATTTCATGTCACTATCTCTACATGTTTTCTCTGTCTTCTTCTCTCCTCATTTTAATTGTATTTAATACTCTTTTTACTATTAAAAGACCGTGTTTGCAGAAATATAACTGTTTTTGAAATAAAACTATAAACTATATATATGGTTTAACTATATATATATATATATATATATATATATATATATATATACAGTATATTAAGAAATATGCCCTCAGACCTTAAATTAGAGGTCTCAGCAACATCCTCAGGGTGCTAAGTCTTTCTAAACTGTAAACAAAAAAGGTGATACAACCCTGGCCGTCAGGCATCTTGGCAGAAAAACAATACAACCCAGCCAACACTCAACAGCAGGCATACGATTCCAAATAATCTTGAAAAGATTGAGATCATTCTAGCACTAATAATTTGAATGGTTCATTTATATTACTATCGGAGGCTATTTGCAGGGTTAAAAAAGGAAAAGACTGGGGATTTTTGTTGGTATACTTAAATCAACTGGGCAGAGAAAATCAGCCTAAATCAATCTTTACTTCTCAACATTGCATTTTAAACACAGGCAATGTTCTCGTTATTTCCAAATGTGGGCCTCGTGCATGTTTTATACCCTCTTTAAGGCGATGTCTATGAGCAGAATGCTGAATAATTGACGAGACGCGAAGCTGGATCAAACGGCAAGCCTGCCTCTGTTTGTGCCTCTCTGTATGCACAGGCTTTTCTCTCTGTATGTGTGCACGCATGCGTGTGTGGTCGATAGCCTATAATAATGTGTTTTCGATGTCTTGTGTGTGTGCAAGAGAAAAAAAGGGACAGACAGACAGAGTTTTGTTTTTGTAGTTAGAGTGATGATCATTTATTACTGCACACTTTGACTGTCTATAGAAACTGATTTTTATATGTTTTCTACCTGAGACTCTCAATATTTTGGGGGCTTTTCAGCTGAACCAGTTTTAAGACATCCAAATGTCCATCAAATATTTTCCCATCAGAAAACACTGCCTTTGTTTTCCTTGTCACAAAAGCTGGATTTATATTCATTGACTTTTATGATTTTATTTAATATTAGTAAGCTGTTGCTTTTTACCATCACATTCAAACATGCTAATAATAACAATATTATGGCTGCATACTAGCATCTCTGTATATCATCAAAGTAGATAAAAGTCCACATTTTATGTACTGTAGCAGTGAATAAAAATAGATGCTTTGGATAGATTTGGGCATGTTATTATCTGAAGTCAATCACTGACAATGGATGTTGAATCTTTTTGATTCAACAATCAGATTTTACTGGAATCTAATTCACTTCCAATTCACTTTGCTTAATTGAAAGTGCTTGTTTTCAACATTTTCTTCAGATTATTTTTATGTAAGGCAGTGTCTTTTGGTGGGTGGATGGGGGGGATTGCCATGAAATTTCACCCATAGTGCCCAGAGATTCCTACTGACTTTGGTGATCCGCAATATTGTTTCTAAAGAAATAATTCAGTGATCCTAGTTATGATTAGAATGTTTTATAATTTAGTTTAAAAATGATTTATTAGACCCAATTTGTTAGACAAAGTGATAATAATGTAAATATATCTTGCATCAAATTATAGTTTCTGCACAATGATTTTCAGCCTCATACGTGACTGAAACAACAATAGACAATTTAAATGTGTTTATTTCTGAAAGACAACAGATTCTCCTCTTTGCCTTTATTATAATATTATCCATGATGCAGACAAAAGGGGAAAAAAAATCTTTCTAATGAATGAAGAACATTTTGTTTAGTTAGTTAGTTTGTCAGTCAGACTCAACAGATACTCTATGAATCTGAAAACAAATACAATATAAAACGTTGGTGTGTTGAGTTGGTTCTGTTATTTGTCGGTTCATTTTGCTATAAAACTGCAGTATGTTGTCATGTAGTACCAGATCAGTCAGATCAGCTGCAGCGTCCAATCAGATTTCCAACAAACAGGTGTGTCGGTCTGATAAAAGACTTCTATGAAGGCCGATCTCAAGTATCCTCACTCATGTCTCCTCAGAGCTCCATCCCCGATCCTCGCTTCTTGCTGCTCAGAGCAGAAATATGAGCATTTGCCTTCTGATGAAATGGAGTGAGCAGCAATTTAGTGTTAAAACCTTTTATGGTTTTACAAAAGAAACTCCACATTCTAAATGTATTCTGTGTTGCTGTATGTATATGTGCGCAAGGTTGGTACTAAAGCAATGCAGCAGCTCCTATTCACCTGCTTACTCTGTGTTGAATAGAAAAAATGTGTTCAGTATGTTAGCTAGTGTCATGCTCTCCCTCTCTATTTTTCTTTCTTACATCAATTTTTCCCCACTCACTATTTAGCAAATTGATAATGGATTCTGCAGTGACCTTCAGTGAATTCCAATGATTATGGTTCTGTTTACTGGCGATAATTCACTTGCTGTTCTGTGCTGTACAATAGATGCTGAACATAGCACAACCACATCCCCCTGACCCAAGCGTCCACACACACCACACACACGTACCACCCCACCCCACCCCACACCTTATTCTCCTCCATTGCACGCTCACACTCAATTGAACCTGTCATCTTCTCTTTGGTCCCCTAATGGCCGTCTACTCCTAGAGAGCTATTAGAGTACAGGACATGTTATTGGAAATCAAAGAGGATTTGGAGTCCAGGGCGTCCTCCTGCAGGGGAAAGCACCCAGCAGAGGTCAACTTGTTACAAAAACACACTCGGTCAACCTTGACCGCTCAGATGGATTGCTTCTGAGTAAATCTCTGTTTCCATCATTGCCATAGCTACTCTGGTTATTTTGAGGGAAATTTTTGAGGTACAACTGTGAGGAACTGATGGCATGCAAACATACTACCGAGAGTCTATTATAGACACTGTACATAATTTACTTACAAATGTTATGTCTGTAAAATTAAATCATTGCCATTTTATATTTTGCCCACATTGTCAGTCAAGATTTAAACCACTGTGTAGGGCTAACAGCAGGGCTGTTTTCTTTTTGTTGCCATGCATTTTCTCCAATGGGTGGATTTGCTGGCAGTGTAGTCACTAGATAGAATAGTTTGAAACTAATCACACTTCTGATTCACATCTGATTCCTTAGATAACAAGCAAACAAAGTGTGTAGAGGAGTGCTTCTTTCTTTTAGTTAGTTTGTCTTGAAATTTGTATTAAAACAACGAACATCATTTTCAAGAGCAAACCTTATACCTGACCAAAATTGCAATCTGTCTAAAGCTTCAGGAAACACCTCAAACAAGTTAGTTCTGAAGCATATGCTGTTGTATAAGAAGGTTTCCTGCATCAGTTTTTAATATAATTCGATGAAATGGGACTTGAGGAACGTCGAAACAAATAGAAGTAAAATACTTGACTGTTTTTTTTCTGATGATAAGGGAATTTCATTAACAGGCAGCTGGTCTAACAGGATCTTGTTGCCTGATCAAGACTGTATGAATCACAGTGTTGACTTGCCCCTCTTGAATGAATTTGTGTCAACCAGATAAGACAGTGTGCTAGAGATGTGCCTTTTTTCTTATTTTCTTTATCTAAAAAATGTAAATGAAGTGAAGTCAAATTTATTCAGGTGTTTGCCATTATGTAAATGTTAAATAGCTAAAACGACAGATAAAGTGGCAGTTTTTATAAGCGTACGTTTTCCAGTTTCCAGCTTCTGTCTGTTTCTGCTGTCTGAGTTTCTTTTAAAACTATATCCAAGGATCCAGGTAGCCTAGATAACTGAAGAAGTGAACTCTGTGACCTTGTAGATTTGAATCCAATGTTGGACTTTCATTGTTTGTGTTGTGTCATTCATATTGTTACGGTATGTCTTTACAGTCTCACACTGCAGGCAACAATATACAATATAACCTTAATGCCCTGAAAGGAAAATCTGTACAAACGCTGCATCTTTTGCATAAAAACAGTAAATAAAAAGTAAAAACACTACTGGCCACTTACTGCTATTTATTTTCACAGTAACAGTGCTGCAATTCTGTAACTGTAACTGTAAACTCTGTTTATGTATTTCCTATTATGCTACATATTCAGTCACAGTAGCAACACAGTATTAAATACAGTCTCAATTACTGAAATTATTTAATTTAACTCACTTTGAGTTAAAAAATAACACAATACCAACATACCACATTTTTATTCTTTGATAATTTAGCACTGGTGAAAAGTAGAATTTTGGTTTTGTTTTTTATTTTAAAGATAAATCTCCTTCCCTTAATACCCCAAATCAACAGTATATAATTCAGAAAAAACATGCAAAGGTTTTCGTGGAGGACCGACATAAATACACAAAATCATTAGCTATTCTGATAAGCTATTTTTGGGCTGGAGAGAGCAGGTGTCACTTTTTATCACATACTATTAACTTTGTAAAAGATATGTGATCTTGTGCTTTATCTACATGTATTTGTCCAAGCTAAGGGCCACACTCTGAGGGAGAACTAAAATGTCTTTGTGTCAGCACCACTGTGTGGTGTCTAAGCAGAAAACAATGCCAGACCCCCAGTGTAGCTTGAAATTTAGAAGCGTAGATGTACATTAAAAGCAGTGCAGTGCAATTGATCTAAGCTGGGTGCAAAGGCAGGACTTTGGGGAAATCAGAATTTTCATTAAAGTTTCATATTGTATTTCTGTACACTTGCAGAATTATCTTGTGTCTCTGTTTACTTAAGGGCCCAAACTGAGCAAAGTTAGACTCACCCTGGGAGCTTGGATTATAAAAGCTCTAACAACAAAATTGTCATGTGAAAAAAAGGCTGCAAAAGTATTGTCATGTTTTATCCGACCTCAGTAAAAGAATTCTGAAATATTAGTTTTTTGTGCACCAGTTTGTTTAATGTTAGATTTTTGCACTGTACAAATATACCAGATTCTGTTGATACTGGCAGCATTAGTGAATTATGTTTTCAGAAGTATGCTATTAATATGTTATTAATGTTATAAGAATCCTTTTGTCTGTATATAAACATACAATGTGGAGCTCTGAGTGACTCTACAGTGTTTGTCCATTTACAGGTATGTGATGTTCTTGAGTATCTACTTGTCTGTATCTGCTTCTGTCTGTCAATCTGTCACTTTCCACTTTCTCCACATGATTCACCACATTCATAGTGTCATGAAACAGAGAATGACAACAGTTAGTCACCCTCACTCACTCTCTGACACACACACACATTACCGGGGCATTAGTGAGGATTCCCTCTGCGCTGCAAATGATCTGTGAAAATCATACAGAAATCCTGTGCCAGTCTTGGACAAATACACACACACACACACACACACACACCTCTGCACTCACATATTCACAAACTGAAGTATACAAAAGGTACTTGCTCTTTTGCCAGATCTCTTTCACACACACATGCACGCATGGCAGAGCCAAGAGGCAGCTATCAAAGATAGGTTTGATGGCCTGTTGCTGGCAGAGGCTTTTAGAGAGACTGGTGGTACCTCGCTGTCTAGTTTCCTGCTGGGCCTTTTGTCTCAATCTGTGGGTTGTTGTTTTATAAACGATGGTGTCCACGGGGAGATGACAGGAATGGAAACAGGTGAGCACTTCACAGAGCACATAACTGAATCACTGAGAAAATCTCAAATAACAGACACAAAAATATTTCACTGCATTAGAGTGAGCAGCTTAGCCAGATCAGACATATATGTATATATATACATATATATATACACAGTATATGAAGCTCAGCAATAATGACATGCATTTTGTTCTATTTTACTACATAAAGGTGGAGATGTAAACTAACTCACAATAGGGTCAGTTAAACACAATGATAAAATATATTTTTTTAACCACAATTAAATGTCTGAACAACATTCGAATAACATGAAAATGTATGAATCTTTACAGCTTGTTTCCAAAACCATAATTTTCTTAATTAAAGACGCTTCTGTAATTCAGTGGACTTCAACGCAATTATTCAGGTCATTGCAAGGTCTGATCTGTTTTGCTATTGCAAATTCATTTTGCTTAGTTTACCACAACAAACATGATGCATAGAATATATAGAAATGTGCATCGAAACCTTGCTGAGAAACATTTCAGGTGACGGTCGCAGTTTGGTTAGGTTTAAGCACCAAAACTGCTTCTTTAGGTTTAGGAAAAGATTATGGTTTGGGTTAGAAAAAATACGTCCTTGAAACAATCAACACTGACTATTGGTTTCACACTTGAAAAAAGCCCATGTGAAAGTCTTGTGTTTGACCCATCCATCCACCCCAACGTCCTCCCTACACGGACTGTGTCACTCTTTGTATTACATTCATCCTTATTATTTTGAAAGTCGTGCTGTCACAAATAAATGGTAAATTTGTGTTTATGTACACGCATTTATTAAAATAAATTTCCTGACTATTTCACGGACTGCCTTGATACTGGCTTGAAATACGACGTCAAAGGCCTTCAGCAAATTTTAAAAAACCTGCTTTGATGTTTTGTTAGTCTATTGTGTAGATGATTTGATGGAACATCTGTTCACATGATAGTTTCAGTGTCTTAACCATTCTGACTCATCCTTCTTTCCCATGGCATTCAGGCAAGGCTTCTGCACACTGTACCTAGCTTCAAAGCATGCAAGATAGTTATATCACATCTTTCCATGACCCTGTGACTCACCTTTCATTTGAAAAGAAAGCTGAAGACTCATGCAACGACTGGTTTTTATTTTTTATTTTTTGGAGTCACAAAAATCACCTGAATGAGTTCAAGTGGCCTCTGTGTTGTTATGTGCCAGTCTTTTCCCAGAGCTCTTACCCTCAAACCACAAAAAAAACCCCCAACATGTTATGCGGAGGCTACACACACTTAGATGTATGTCCAGATGGGAGCGTGTGCATACATGTGCCTGTCTTTGTGACACAGCCCTCATGTGACACCTGCACCCTTTTCCACAGCACTCTCTAATATCTCAACCAAAAATACATTAAATACAACTACCCCCTCCTTCCCCCATCACATGGGCCCTGCTACGCTCACAAGCACAATGGTGTCAAGGAACATAGTATCTACACTCCTGTCTCACCTCTTTTCTATAGCTTACAGAAAGTGAGCGACAGAGAAGAGAAAAAAGGAGGTGAGAAGGAAGGAGAGAGGTAAAATTAAAAGGCAGGAAATGGGACGGAAAGGCTACCCTGGCATTGGCAGAAATTGTGTCCATGATGTTTGAAGTTCGCAACAGTCCAATTAGGCTGCAAAGAATCAGGATTACACACACTCACACACACACACACGCACGCACGCACACACACACACACACACACACACACACACACACACGCACACACACGCACATGCAACTCTGCCCTGTAAGAGATAGAGGCAAGGAGCGAGCAGGAGAGGATAGAGAGGGAGGGATGGTGATGAGGAGTGAAAGTGGCAGTGAGTTTTGGAGAGATGGCAGAAACCAGGGGAGAGCAGCCTCCGTGCTCATGACAGCAGCTGAAATCCTATCCACTGGAGGAAAAGGGAGATGACACTCCTATGAAAGAAATGTGCAGGGAAACGAGGCAAGTGAGGGGGAAAGAGATAAAAATGACAGAAAAAATATATAAATATTGTGTGTGAGAGAGTCACAGTTAGAGAGGGGAATGGCAAAACGCACAGATTGTTTGGGCATTTGTGCTCGTTAGAAGCTGTGATCAATAAGCAACTGTTTGGACAGTTTTGGTCAATGTGGGTGGGAAATTCAGCCTAACAAACAGCACTTGTTTGCCCTTATTTACAATTGTGTCCCAGTTACCAAATCCCATCCTTGCCACGCATAATATTGCCAATGTTTTGCACAGAAAAGGCGACAACTTCGCACTAACTGAACGCTATTTTGATTACACATACTCTGAAGAAATAGTGCTTTTATAAAACTCTACCTTGTGGTTTCCTTGCGGTTCATTTTTGTGTGTGGCACAATAAGGTCTTAATGAACAAGCTTCTGGGGTGTAATAACCAATATCATTCCCCTGCAGCAATATGTGAGTCTTCATGTTTTATCTTGATTTCTGTTGCCTTGCTTTGTTTTGCAGACCTTGACACACCAGTTCTGACGGTGCACCAGACCATCAGCGATGTGCGTGGCAGTTACTACCAGGAGAAGACGGTGTTCCTGCGCTGCACCGTCAACTCTAACCCTCCCGCACGATTCATCTGGAAACGTGGGAACATGCTCATCGAACAGAGCAAGGACAACGGAGTGGACATCTACGAACCGCTTTACACACAGGTACACATGAACATATACACAGTACAGACACACTGCCAGTTGTGCAGTCATTCCCTGCTTTCTGTGCTTCTCTTAAGTGCCTCACTAAATCCTCTCCAATGAATTATATCATTGCCTACTCAGGTTTTACCCTTGTCTTGAGAAAAAGCTTTCACTCTAAATGTGCTTCTTGCCTGTATTTATTTTTTTTCCTACTATTTCTGTCAAACTTCTGTCATTCAGCATTTACATGATCACTGTTAAAGTTCTATGGTTGTGACCCTTGCACTCAGGGTCATAGGAGTCAAACTGACCATTCACTAAACTCCCGATCGTCCGATAGCTGTAATCTTAACTCAGCACGGCAGGTCTGTCAAGCTGTGACATGACCTACTAACAGAGATACTTGACATTTGAGGGTCGTGTCATTTTTTGTTAGCCATTCAAAAACCAAAAACACAACACAGTATTTTGTGATGTTATAGGCAGTGTCTGAAATTAGCACCAGCCACCCACCAAATGTGGGTCAATTGTTGGCAGTACCAGGTAAAATCATTAGGCTATCCGCCACTTGGGCTGACAGGGAAAATGCAGAACAGAAAGACACATTGGCTGCCTTTAAGCCTGCATGCACCTGTGTCACACACACAACACACACACCAGTCAGTTTAGGGAATATTTATGCTGGTGTTTCAAACCAAAATCTACTTTCTGGCTAGTAGCCAGAGCAAAGGGACTCATGATATTCATATGATATAAGATAATCCACGACACTCACAACGATAACTCGATAACTTTTCACCAGATTAGATGTGCAGTGCAGAATATTGCTTGATTGGTATTCCACACGTGTAATATTAATTTATCATTCGATATCAAAGCCTTGCACTGTGCGAGACTTGACAGAAGATGGTAAACTGAGGAGCTGTTGTTAGGGACCATCTCAAAAGTGCATGCTAATAGGCCAAGGGAGCTTAGGGTTAGGGTTAGGATCAATAGCTTGCTCATTTTTCTTCAAAAACAATGCAATACAGCCCCATTATGGCTTGTTTTTTTATGTCAATAGCTTTCTAATTTTTTTTCATACACTTTAGACAAACTATATATTCATCTGGCCTCCTCCCATTCAAGTCAGTTTTCAAGTCCATTTTATTTATATAGCTTAATATCACAAATCACATTTTGCCTCAAGGGGCATTATGTATAAACAACCTCCAGTTTTGAAAGAAAATCATGCAATATGGCTCAACTTGTATTTTTCTTCTTCTTCTAACTCCATTTTTAATTTTCACTGGGACTATTAACTCTTACATGGCTTTTAGTTATATACCTGCCTTACTTTTGAAATTTTTTCAAAGGTGGTGTTCAAATACAAATCATATTTTATTATTAGATTAATTCAGGGACAAGGTTGAAATATTGTATTATTTTGTCAGCAGCTAAACATATAGATGTATGACGAGTACAAATGGCATTAAAAAAAACAACTTAATGCAGAAAATAAAGAAGATTTGACAATTTCAAAGTCCAATATAAATCACACCCACTTCCAGTATAATCCAAATACAGATACGAATACAGATATGTTTGTGACATAAACAGAACAGATACAGATAGTGGCTTTGCTTTACACCCTTAGTAAGCAGACCATAGACTGTAAATGAAGATGGACTACACGTCTCCACTTCCTCTCACTGTATGAAAGTGCTACCAGAGACTGCACAATAGTGATCGCAGTTGGAGCAGCGGTATCGCGGTCCCGCCAATACACCAGTCGCGAGCAGAGCTCAGCTGTCAGTCTTGACTTGACACCCCATTATTGCATCAAAAAACTAATTAAAACCAATCTTATATAAAAACAAAGACTTGAACATACATCAGCATGATAAGACCTACCTTAAATGACAGAAACTATCTTTGAGAAAACTTTATTTGGCGTGTACTTTTATTTTTTAGTTTGGCTCATGTCCTATCCACTAACATGGTGGGGGTGGGGTTTAAGCCTATACTGCAGCCAGCCACCAGGGGGTGATTGAGATTTTTTGGCTTCGCTTTTGGGGAGCTGTCATGTCATTCATCTAAATATTCAGTCTATGATGCAGACAAACAGGTAATTATTTGTTTGATGTCTAACTTGTTAATTATTGTAGCATCGCATGATATTTCTGTCCTCTAGGTCAACTGAGACACAATCAGACAAGCTTTCAGTCAGGTAGAAAGTAGCTGACCATACAGTCAGTCGTTCATTTACTTGATCAGTTAGACAGCAATAGCCAGTAATCTAACCAAATAACAAAAACTAAACAGTACCCAAGCTTGATCTCCCAGTCTAAGTGGACAATTGTTGCATTAGCACAACTGCTCCCTGTTTCTCCACTTATCAAAGCATCACTCAGCCACAAAACAGAGCCCCTTGAGTTCAATTAGCCATCCAGCAGACTCTTCGCAGGGCAGCGTTCACTCAGCACCTACTGTAGCAGAAAGACTGTTATACAGTATCAGACACAGTCACCAGTGATCTTGAAAGAAATGTGTGACTGCTTCTGTGTGTCTAAGAGAGTGTTTATGTCTATATGGGGAAGCCCAGAGAAAGCTACTGGAGTAGTAAGAGACATTGTTTCACGAATAGTCAGGGAGAGGGTGGAGGGATTTAGCTTTTTCATTTTTGCACTGACAATCAGATCACTTTCATTTTCCTAATGGTCTGAAATGAAAGCTATTTGAAATTCATCATTCATAGTACTCCACATGTAGATCTGAGATGCTTCAGTTGATAATCAGACATACAAGTGTGTGCATGCATGTGCCTGTGTGTGTTTATCTCAGTCTTTGACCCAGTTTATCACAATGCGGCTCATCAAAAATGTAAGTGACTTTACGCACGATTAAAACCCAGTTTATAAAAGCCTAGAATATAAAGCTCTGAGCGTTCTCATTGGTGTAATGTTACGTGTTATGCAATGGAAATGTGGGCATATGAGATTTATGTTTATAAGTGTCTTTCATATTAACCTCATAAAAAAGATTATGTGGTGAAAATATTTTTGAAGAATGTAGTATTTTAGCATGATGGTGTCATGTGTGTGTGTGTTTTTGTCCCATCTAGGGTGAGACCAAGGTGCTGAAGCTGAAAAACCTAAGACCCAAGGATTTTGCTGATTACACGTGCCAGGTGTCCGTCCGCAACGTGTGCAACATCGAGGATAGGTCGGTCACCTTCAGGCTCACAAATGCCACAAGTAAGTTTTTTGATTGTTCTTTTAAAAACCTACTGAAGACAAACAAATGCTTGAAATGCTTGTGTGTGCACAGACATGTACATGCCTTCACACAGCCAAGATTCTTTCCTCTGCTAGCAATTTCTTGCTTTGACTTTTGCACTCTCTTTCTCTTTCTTTGATTCTCCCATCTCATCTGAGTTTTCTCTGCATGCTCATTGTGTCTTGGCTCAGGAATCTCTCGCTCTCGGTCTCTTTCTCTCATTGTTAAAATGTCTCCCTCACTTTTGGAGGAAATAGCCTTCTCCTTTCATCCTCTCGTTTTCTCACTTCCTTTAAACTCTCTCTGTCTCCCTGGGTCTTCTTTTGCTTTTTTCCATGGGTTTTCCCTCTGCCATTTGACTTTCCACTCAAATTTGCTCTCAGTCTCTGTATCTCCTCGCCTGCCTCCCAGTGTGCCATATTGTCTATCTGTCTTGTTTTTCTGTTGCTGAGAACTCATGTCAGGGCCGTCAGCTGTAATTCAGTTGTCACACTCCCTGTTATCTCCAATTCACTCTACACCCCTCTGTCCATCTGCACGCCATCGCCCGGCAACTCTGTTACTTACGACAACCCTGTTGCCGATGACAACCCTGTCAGGTTTGTTACGGTCAGATTGATAGACCACAAGGGAAAGCCCCATGCTTGTGAGGTATTTTTTAATATCTTTTTCTACCGTGGATATTTTTTCTTTTTCTCTCCATTTCTTCTGGCCTCATTTTCTAAATGCCAGCCAGCCCGAACTCGTGTTCGTAAATCTTGCTAGACAATTGCTTTGTAGCGTTTTTTTAGCGTAGTGTTTTTCAAACCCATTATCAGATATATTTCATGCCTTTCAGTAGTGTTAATGTGGAATGTCCTTGTTGTCAAATGTCACGAAACATGCTTGCATGCATGTTTTATACATGTTCAAGAGCCATTTGAAGATCAGGACTTCTGGTCTTAATCCAGTCTTGAAAATGTGGATACAGCAAAGTTGTAAAGATTGCTTTAACTGAAAGGAGGCTTTAGCTTAGAAAACCATACCTTTTGGCCAAAACATAGTTTTTCCAAACTTGTAAATGAAAGATTAATATTCCCTAAAAGCAAAAATTTGACATTTTGAGAAATACACTTGTTTGCTTTCTTGCCCAGATTTAAATGAAAAGATCGATCAGAACCAGCAAAGCATACCACTTTAACATCACAATGTTCTTCAGTAAGAGCAGTAATTTGAAAGTTTGGCTCTCATTGTATTAAAAGTTCATGTATAAATGCATTAGCAAATATAGTTGTAAGAAAACCAAATAGAAAATAAATATACATTATACAATATACATTAATGTTTCCTCTGTATAGCATCTGAGTCTCACACTAAAGAGTAAAGAGAGAAAAAGTTTGTTTTTTTGAAAAATTTTTATGATGGCCATAACTGTCCATGGCTTTTTACTTTTTATTTACAGGCTTTGAACTGAAGGAAAGGTTATCAATTGAGCAATAAGGCCTCTTTCAGATAAGAGATAAAGCCTCCCAGGAGTCTTCTAAAGTGAGCTGAAGGTGGAGAAGATAAAAAAAAAACTCTATGATAAAGTTTAGAGGAGAGGAAGCAGAGTTTGGCATCTCTGTGAAAGACTGAGAAATACGTGGTTGCAGACAGATACAGAAAGAGGTTGAAATGAAAGACTCGGAGTGAATCAGACAGAAAATGAGAGATGGACATGGCTTGCTGAAATGCTCCAGAAATCAGAGTGACACTAATGAATCAGCTACAGGTGAATGTACTGTAGCTCACATGCATGCAACACATAGGGCCAGAGATGATAAATGATGGAGTATGATAAACGAGAACTGCTTTTATAGAGTGACCAAAATGGAACAAAAAAAAAGCACGATAGGAGGGTAAAACATCTGCAGACCTTACGTACTAATGTAGATCAAGACTGACTAGCTGTGTCATGGTTTGGATTTATTGGAACACATGAATGGCCCTTCATTGTTTTAAATAATTCTCAAAAGGTGTAAGACTAGGGCACTCAGCACTGCTGTACCTCATGTGAGTAACCCTAGGTTACCAGCTGCATTAACATGTTTCCCCAAACTATACATACCTATACATACATTACCCTAAACTTCACATTTTCCCAACAACCTCTGAAAACCCTACTATGCCAACGTTACTCTGCTTATTTAAAAAAAAAAAATTCAAGTTAGCTAATTAGGTAATTAGTGGTGTGCCTGAACACATTTTAGCCACAACACATAAGATAGAGAGATGAAGAGGCAGAATGGAAATAAAGTAATATACAGGTAATCCAGCTACAGGAGACAAATAACACCGCTTTTCAGACAAGTCTAAACATAATGATGTTATCTCATAAAAAAACTCAGATCTCCAAAATAACAAGACAAGAGTGACAGATGGGGAAACACACAAAAGAAAGAAAATTACAAAAGAGATTGAGATCAGAGAAAATGAAATAGATACAGAGAGGGCAGAGCGAGTGGAGAGAAATAGACAGATGGACATAGAGACAGAAATAGAGAGATTGTAAAAGAGGAAAACAAACACTGAGTTGCTGCTTTGTTTTTTATCCTCTATAATATTTATCTAATGAGCATATTTTGTTATTCCCCACTGAGCTCCCTTTTGTCCTTGTGGCAGCAATCAGTGCTTAGATTAGATTCATCCAACTGGGTCACGCTATCACTGCTGATTCACCGCGCTGGGACAAGGAGATTGATTGATTTTTCTATCATAATCCCAACCTGGGATTTTAGTACTGGGCTCCTGCCCTCCAGTAACTGCTGGACAGCGGCCAAATCCTCTTCCCCTGCCTCTCATAAAAAGAACACGGCGGTAATGCTCTGGAGCTTGTCATGTTATTTAAAGTGGTGGAGTATGGGTGGAGGGGTTAATGGAACAAGGCCTTTGACGTGTGGAGGGATGGAGCAACACCGCATTGGATTGACTTCCACCATAACTGATTGCAGATTTAGGATTTTGTCACATATTGCTTGTTTGAAAGTAGTAGCAAAATGCACATGAGGAGATAATAATTTAATAAATATTAAATGAAATCAAAAGTCATGCCTCACAAAAGTACTGTTGTATATTTCATAGTTCTGAAAGTCAGGTTGTTGTTTTTTCTTCATATCTTAACATCAGCCATGAACACATGCTTCATTTTCCCCTTTCACCCTGAGGGAAGGTCTAAATACCACCACCGCACATAATGGCCTGCTAATTTTCTATGTAGCTATATGACACTTGCCAGTTTTACTGCAAAACAGATAGAAAGAAGACAGGGCAATGTTTTATTTTACTAAGTTAATTTGAATCTATAAACTTGTACCATAAGCTACATTATTAATCTGGCCCAAAATGTTTTCTAGTGGTGGGCTCTTGCAGAGGTCTAGTTATTATAATGAAATCTGAAAACAGCAAGGTGTCTGGACAATAGATGGGTATGTATAATCTCTGAAGTGAAATAGTGCAGTGAAAAAGAGCTGCTCCATACTGTATATAAAAAAGGAGAAATTTGAATTTGGCCTTTTATAACTTTCACATTGTAAGTAATTGTCCCGTTTAGATAACTCTTTTCCAGAAAATATACATTAGAGACTTTCTGACAGTTCCAAAGTGCTGTGCCTTTGATGAACTTCTAAAACTCTTCTTTATGCTGCTCTATGTGTCAATACAGGTGATAATATTGGAAACACTGAATATTGTTTCTCCTCTGTTCTCTTGACATAAATAGAACAAAATGCTGGATTACAGAAAAATTAAACCGTGCAACGAATTCTATTTCCTATTCATGAATAATGGCAGGTATGTTGGATGAAAGAAAGAAACAAACACACAAGCCATGATTTAACGCTGTTGACAACCTTTGAGGAAACTGAGTCAGCCACTAAATCTGAACAATGGGAGTTGACTCAGTCTTTTATTGATTACTGTAACTCTTACTATAATATACCTTCACAATAATATGACAGTCGTACAAGTGTGCAATATATATGATGAGATCAATAGGTGGCAAATCCTATTGCGTATGAATTCCCCCTTGAAAAGTTTAGGATCAATGAGCAATCTGCAATAACCTTAGTACTGTAAAACCTCTGTGGTGTGATATTGTACTGCATCTGTGCAGTCAGTTTTATGGAAGGCTATAATCCATTTCTGAGAGTGGTCATGCAGAAGAGGGAGAGAGGCAAAATAACAGAACAACGAGAGAGATAGCTGTTATTTAACCAACAGATCATGTGTGTATGGGCTGGGATATGACATTTCTCCACCAGTCTCAAATCCAGTCCAGTCAGGGGATCAGGGTGGGGATGTATAGCCACACCACTGGCAAGAATCAGTTTGCTTGTAAAGTCACTGGGCTTTAACAATGTCAGAATTTCACTTCTATGCCCTCCGCATTTGACCTTTCCAGTTTTAAAACATATTGCTTTGATTAAACAAGTGAACAGGCTTCTTTTCAGCAGTGCTTTGCTTCACGTTCACAGAATTACACACATTTATACCCATGAGCTGCACTATACAAATGTTCAAAAATTTGATAACAATTGCGGGTTTAAATTGGCAACACTCTAGTCACAATGTGCATCTTTACACTCTATCCTAATGCAGTCCAAGTCATGGTATATATCAACCTGCTCTGACCTAAAAATAGTCTTCAAACTGACAAGTTTGCAATATATTAAGTGTAACCAATCAAGCTATTGTCTTATTGTATTTGTGAACCTGAAAATGCATAACCAAGCAGGCTTGACGTTTCTTTCATCCTGTGCAATTGCTTGCAAGTCCTTTAAGGATAGTTGATATACACATATGTTCATCCAGATAAACAAGCATAAGTGGATACACACAAAGGTCCACTACGTATGTACGCACAGACACACTCATGCTGATGGCTCAGTATTTAGAGAGTGTCTAAATACACAGTGTCAAAAGCAAATAATACGTACGCGCACATCACACACTTTCTTCCCACCGTAGGCCTTTTTTTTGACAGTAGACATTTTCACCTGTCATCACATTAAAATCACAGGTGTTACTAATAACTTTGATGATGATTAATTACACCAGTGCTTTTAGTGTGACATGTCAAATATCTTGTTGAGAATGGCATATTGTCTCCTTTTTCCAACTCTGCTACTTTATCTGTTATTCTTATTATTGTTTTGATTTTATTTCATGATGCAATTACAATTTCGATCAATGTCCTCAGTTGTTCATTTCCCATTGAACATAAACCACACAACATCTGTAAATAACTAGAACACCTCGAGCTCAGAGTATTGGATTGGCTACAGTAAAGTGCACTCAAAATATTCTGGGGTTCATCTCCTCACCTTCCTTCAGGGTATTCTGCCTCTGTGTATAGAGATAATAACCACCAATCTTCCATTTCCCAAATCACACACGGAACATTTCCTCCTGTTGGCACCGAGGATCAACAGCCATGTTTTGGTTGCTAGTCGGCCTCGAAATCCCTAGGCTTCTAGGCCTCACCATACTTTTGACTGACATAAAGGTGACAACCACTGTACCTGGGTCCCTGACAGCATACACCTCTATCTAAACTTTTAAGCTTTTATATCCGGCTGATTTCGCCCCAATAACCACTCTGCCTTTGCCTCATAGATGAATTAAGTCCTGAAACAGGTCACACTGCATGGTGGTGAGAGAGAAAGCAAGTGATGGAAAGAACGCATTGGACAAAAAAAATACAGAAAGAAGACAGAATGAGGATCAGGTATAGAGACGGGGACACGGGAAGGTAAAAACACAGATATTGAAGATACAAAGGTGACAAACCGACAGAGAGAAAAGGGAGAGAGGGAGTGGGAAACCATGAGTGTAGAAGAGAGAGGCATTTGTTACCTGGTTGTAAACCGCTGTGCTGCACATAAATCCCATTACTTTGGGAAGAGCGCTGGCTGATCCCACTGTTACCGTCACCCACGCATGCCCAGGAAATTGAAGCTATAATTCTCAAATCCTCAGTTCCTCCCTCCTTTGCTTCACATATAGTCTCCTCTCTCTTTTTTTTTTTCTTCTTCCCAGACATTCTTGCCACTGTACTTTTGGCCTTTTCTGTTCTTGGGATTACATGTTTAATTTGTTTAGTTGTTTATTTATTTGTTACACTTGTTTATACTGTTTGTACACGCTAACATTCACCTATAGCTAATGTAGAGTCTCCAATTAACCTGACGTACACATCTTTTAAGTTCATGTAGGACACCAGTGCACTCAGAGGGAAACCACATGAGCTGCATACATTCTCTGTTTGATTATTGGACTTTATAATGCCAGTATAATCAATTATGACAACATACAGGCCTTTGCTACAATATACAGTATCCACATTTGCCCGGATGCTTTATTTTTCTGTAACTGTATTTAACAAATTGACAAATAACAAAGCAACACAGTTGCCATGGAGGTTCATTTAATACTTAGAAAGCTCTTCAGGCCTCCAGGGGTTTATTTTCCAAGTGTTGTGATTTGATACAATGGAAGTGGACAGTGCTATTTATGTGCTGATTGCAGTTGTTACACCAGTGAAATTTCTTGTCAGCTTGAGAGCCATCACTAGTGAGGTTAGCTAAAGCGATATCTCATTAGTGTGTGTTTTTGCATGCGCATTTTTGTCCCGATTAAGAGAGTACAAGCCTGTCGGTGTGTGTGTGTGCACAGCGTTGTCTGCATTCTTGTATTAGTAGAAACATGCATCTGTAAACTAGTTTGTTGAGCGACCGTGCACCTCTTTCATTACGGCGATTGCAATCTGTTAAAAAAGAGATTAGATGAGAGGATGTACTGCATAAAGTCTATTAGAGGAATGAATTGCTTCCTGTACTCTGTGGGGTCGGTCTCTCACTGAGGATTAACTCTCTCAGGTCGATAAAAGCCTGGAGTCTCCTCCTTCTTGTCCTCTAGAGCCCATTTAAAAGACCCCGTCTGGAGTATACTCCTTTGAATTCTCAGAATGTTGAACAACTCAACATGTTTCATGGTAAAAATGTTTTGTTTACAAAATGAAAATAAAATAGTAACACTTTCTAATACCCACATCCATGCTTAAATAATGCAAAATGTATACACGACAACAGGATTTTTTAATCTTTTAATAATCTGAGGTAGATTCACTCATCTGTTCTGTTGGTTCTGAGCAACTCACAACTCACAAAGTATTTCAGTGCCTTGCTCAAGGGAACATCAATGATAAAAATGCATTAATTCATATGTATCATCAACCTAATTGATAATGGCATTGCATTCATACTGGATCGTCATTTTTGTCTTACAGCTAATTTGAATGCATTGAATGCATTACTTAAACGTTCATTAATTAATGCACCAAAAAACATACCACATTGAGCATTAGTAATTTCATCATATAATTTATTAAAAATGAGCCACAGAAGGTTTGATATACAGATATACATAAGATGATGTGATCACAATAGGTTCTGCATTAGATAAGGATAAGGATAACCTAACCCTGGTATACCCTTATTACCATGTACCTTTGAATTATGCATTGATCCCTAATAAGACATATTGACATTGAAAGAAATGTATGTCATTTTTCACACATTTCTTCTTATGAGAATATATAGTACAAACACATAAATGATATGTGGATGAATAAACGTCTCTCTTTTGGGGAAGGATCAGTCATCAACTGACCTTTCAACTATCATCCTCGCTGACTACAGAGGTACTCAAACAAGACCCGAGACTCAAAATCTGCTAGGACCCACACTGACACAGAAAATCCAAATGAATACTGTATCAAAGGATGGAAGCGTACAATATGGTCAAGGCCCTTTTATTTTCTCATGCACCATTTAGGCTGATAGTAGAACGAGGTGACTGGCCCAGATGACAGACGGGACATAGTGCTGCAAATAATTCTTTGCTCAGGTTGCTGTAGGCTCACCTGGTTCTGACTCTGAGATTGGATTTGTTATTTTCTACAAGCATCTAAACCTATTAAAGCATGTAAGCCTCTTTCATCTGTCTTCAGCCATTGAATTGGAATGAATTCACATTGGCAAATAAAATAGGTGTTTACCACTGTAGCTCCAGCTCTTTATTGTGTGAGTGTGTGTGTGGTGTGTGTCTTATATATCAAGCAAATTAATTAATAAACAGAATAATTGGGGGTAAACTGTGCGACTAGTTCAGTAGCCAAGTTTATTTATGTTTGCTTTGATTTTATCTCTAAAATGAAAACATTTTCTTAAGAGAGTAATGTGTCATAGCTCCATATGCTAAGAAATATAGAGTTATGACCTGCTGCATGAGGTCATACAGGGCTGCTATGGAAAAACAAACATCATAATCCCCTGTGACATGGCAGGTTGTATACATGCGTATTTAAAAAAAGGGACATTTGGTCACTATAACTTGGCCAAACAGAGAGAAGGGGAGTTATATACATATACACAAATTCGCACCAGAGAGCTTAACAGTACAACCACAGATTAGTAACTTGTGGCCAGTGAAGCAGCTGCAGTAGAGAAACTGGGGTTTAACTGTTTTGCCCCAGGGTGTTTTTGCTGTAGTTGATGAGGGAGGGGGAAAATCTTTCTATATTACTCTACCAAAAAGATTTTTGAAGCCACTCGAGGGATTTAAACAGATGACATTTTGGTCACAAGCTCATTTCTCTCAATGTTACCCTTCTGTCACCGCATTTAAGCCTTGTGGCAAGATATGCAAAATCCTATTACAAGATGTTGCAGATAGGATTGGCACCTACAGTATGTGATTTGGAGCATTTTGAATGCCTTTACATCAAACAAGAAGGTATAACCACATGAAACAGGGTTTTCACCATCATTAGGCTGTAGGGAAACCCTGTTTGATGCTACATATTCTGTAAAACAGTAAAATGTTGACCACAGAGATTTTTAACAGCACATACAATGTGCCAGAATTATTATGGCCAGAGTATGCCACTAAACCTTTTTGTGGTTTTTCATAAACCACAATTCCCAGCCGCCACTTGACAAGAGTACTTTTATTGTGTTGCAGGTAGTAGGTGTGTTTACTGAAAAAGCCTTGCAAAGGGATGAAATAGTCATATGTCTGCACGTTTCAAAAACAACACAAAATAAACAAACAACAAAAAATAAACAATCACTAATAAACGGTTTAGTTGGATCGGCTTTTGTTTTTTCATGATACTCATGTTGCATTACATAATTTTTGGCCACAAAACAAGTGGTCAGATAGGCTACTGTACGCAGACTTGACACACTATCATCTCATAAACCTGCTATGGCCAGCATGTTAGCAAAGAGATGCCTACCTACACATCTAGCAAACACAGAGCAACATTATCACTCCATTGGAGACATGGGTCTTGCCAACTGAGTGCTGTACGTAAAGAATGCTCTACTTTGATTTTCATTTTCAACACCTAGAGCTTTATGTATGCGTCAATTTTGACTGTCAATGGTCTAGCACTGGGCAAGTAACATAGCCTATAGTTGTTTTATCAGCACTTGTTTTCTGAAAATTGAGTTGATGGCGGTGAGACTGAACCATACAATAGGGCCTATAGGTGGGTTGTCATTTTCTGTCGGTTTGTCACTAGAAACCCCTTTTCACAAAACGAATATGCATTTGATTCTGTCTCAGTATAAAAATATAGATGTTTGGACCAACAAGCATCAATCTATCAATAAATAAATGTCCACCTGTCTTTAAATATTCTTGCAATGTTCTGGTGAAACTTGATGTAACAGAACACAGGCAGAACCCACTCTGACATGGCAAGTCAAGCAAACCCTTGAGTCTGTGTTGTATTGGGTGTATGAATGATTGATATTTTAACATTAGGGGCGGCTGTGGCTTGGTAGCAGAGCAGGTCATCTACCAATCGGGAGGTCGGCGGTTCGATCCCGGCTTCCCCCAGTAATCTGTCGAAGTATCCTTGAGCAAGATACTGAACCCCAAATTGCTCCCCGAAGCTGCGCCTTCGGTGTCTGAGTATGTGTGAATGATTAGTTTAATTTGTACTGATGGGCACTTAGCTCGTGCCATCAGTGTATGAATGTGTGTGTCTGGGTAAATGTGATTTGAGTAGTCAGACGACTAGAAAATACAGTCCATTTACATTAACACAACGCCTAACTAGCTTGTTTGCTGAGTGCAGAATATCACATTATATGAACAATTTCACACTGTAAAATACATTATACTCTTTACACTTACACTTATTAATAGTGTTTCAATAAGTGACAGAGCTAGCATGTAATTTGCCTCAGTTGTGCTGAACAGCTAGACAACCACATCCGCTGGCAGAGTTACATTGCACACAGCCACCAGTGCCGTTTGCCTACTGAGAAAGGGTACCTTGAGTCACTAAACTTACACTACTGGATTTAGGACAAGCAGAATCAAACTCTACACAGACTTTTTTAGACTAGACAGGTCATTATGTCGATACAAGCTTCTGCACTATATTTGTATTAACAAAATGAAAAAGTAAAAAAGTTTCACAGACAGGAAAGACCTGTTACATCATCAGCCTAATTGATGCAACTTAGCCATCAGCTGGCACATCTGGTTTTTATAAGCTGTTGTTTCCTGACTACTTTATCTGCTCATGTTTTTAACGTAAAAACCAAAAGCTTAAAACTGCAGCAATGCCTCTATCCTGTTTTGGAGTAACTTTGCTCTTAAGTGTGCATGCAATGTACTGTGCACACACATATAAGTGGATTTCCTGGTTTACAGACAATGTAAGAGAATTGTCTTATGAGTATTAAAGAATCAAAATAATCTCTGTATTTCATTTTCACCTTCTATTTGGTAGTTGTATGCACAGTACGCACTGTATGAGCCCGTTATCAGGCTGTGTGTTGTACATACAGGTATCACTGTCATTGTGGGTGTTTTTTTCCCCTCCATCTCTCGAAACCTCCTCTTAGATGATTGATAACCTTTTTTTATTTTGCCCTCTCCTGCTTCAGTCTTGTCTTTTATTCTCTCCTTCCAGTTGTTCAGTACTTTACTGTGCAGTGTGTGTGCCCCTTGCTACCTTTGCCCTTTTTTTGTATTTTGAAACTGCTAGGGACCAATCGATCTATGTCTGGCAACAGGATTTTCTCCCCCCCCCCCCCTGCAGTTGCATTTTGGGTCAACCTGTCCTTTTCCTGTTAGGTCAGTCATAGGAAAATGATGCAGTGGCTTGGGGAAGATATGGGCGATATGAGAGCAGGGGAGCAGGGACGTGAATTACCTTTGGTTTACTGATTAGTGTGTACTGAGAAAAGGCTGCAAATTCAAACACGCTCCCATGAATGGACAATGACTCACACACACACTCTGTCGGAAACAAAAACACTAAGGCACACATTTGCACTTATACACACACTACATCATATTTACGGTCAGAAGAAAGTTATAAACAGCTCCTGAGTTCTGATTAGGTTAGAGGTCTTGACTGTGTATTTTGGGATTTACACAGTGAAGTAGTGATCCTCCATAGACAGCTGTAATCATCCCCTCTTTGAAACATCCATAAGTGGTTCTGAGCATTTGGGAGTTCATTTCTGCTGCAATACATTGGTATGCGTTTATACCAGTGTATGTCCGGTCCTGAAGTAACACAGTTTTCCTGATTTTGACTTTGGCCAATAAAGCAAGGATTGAGTTGGATACCAAGTAAACACATTTCCAGTAACTTGCTGATAAAATAGAAAACCAGTAGCTGTGGTTTTTAAAGACCAGGGTGTCAAACCACTAATTTATAAAATGTTCTTGTGAAGTCCAGAACCTCATATTGAATGAGTTAGTGGGACAATTCTGTTTACTTAGTAAGTTTGCATTACATACATTATATTACATACACACACACAAAGTTATTAATGCACACACACGCACACATTAGCATCTATAAACCACCATAAACTTAGTTATTTTTCATGTAACCACAGAGAAAGTGGTTTGCATTACTAATAATATCTCTCCCCCCCCAGCTCCCCCAATGATCCGGCTGTCTGTGAATGAGACAGTGGTGGTGGATCCCGGGCAGGATGTGCTCTTAACCTGTGAGGTAACCGCAGGTTTCCCCCTCCCCACTGTGACATGGTCGCGTTACCCTGGACCCCTTCCCCTCAGCGCCCAAGTTCGAGGGGCAACGCTGATTATGCGGGCCGTCACACCGGCTGACGCAGGCTTCTACAACTGCACGGCTGTCAACAATGTGGGCAACCCTGCTCGCAAGAACGTCAATCTCGTTGTTAGAAGTAAGTAACGCGTGTGTGTGTTTGTGTGTTTGTTACCAGAGGACAGAGGGATAGATGTTGGGGAAATTAGCTAACTGGGATGATTTGAAGATGATAGTGTGTAAGTGTATGCATTATTGTATTTCCTTTTGATAGCTGAGGGGACAGTAAACAACATATTATAAAAGTACATTCAGATTTTAAATAATTATTCTTGACAAAGCAAATACACACACCCCCGATAAGCTACATATTTTAGGATTCTTGAAAATATTTAATTAAACCACTGGCTGTATAAAGTCTGTCTGTGAAGTCTGAAGAGCCGTTGTGAAGCTCAAAGTGGGCGGCTCCGGTGGCTCTGGTTGACATCTTGGCAGTGCCTGACTCTAGCAAATCCAAAACTGGGCGATACTCAAACCGATCACGCCTTTAATTATGCTCAACTTTAAGCCTTAATATCGTTTAAACGGGTGAGTTTTATAAAATTCCACCCCCCTCAGTTGACATGAAAAGGTAAATTAGCTATAGAGACCAAAACTGTGTGTTGTACCAGGCTGTAAACATGTTTATTTCTGCTATTGTTTAAAGCTAAAATTTTTTCTTTTACCAAAAGTGAAAAGTGCCATCTGTCCTGTCCTTGCTAACTTTGATTCATTGACTGTAATATGCGATTGTGAACCTGTACAAATGTATTCATTTGTGTATGTACTGTATGTGTCTGTGTGGCGTGTAACACACGAGCAGTTGATACATCATTACAGAGAGCTGATGTGAATCTTGTCAGAATAGGCGGGTTAAGTATTGCTCTTTTTCTAATTCCTCTGCCATTAAAACAGAAGCCTTTCATTCTCACTCCCCTCTGGCTATTTTTAGTCCCTTTAATCATCTTTATTCACTCCAATTAGTTAGACTGGAGTGGAAGCAATTAGTGACAGTCTCTTCAGTTAGTTAACACTGTAGAGAACGAATGCTGGATGGGTTTCTCCTGTTAGCTTAATGGGCCTGAACGCATCGTCACACCAGCACAGGTGGCAAGACGGTGAATGAGACACACACATACACACACACACACACACACACACACACACACACAGGTGCGCTCGTGCATAAGTCTGCAGGTAGGCAGGTGACACATTTGCACATGAATGCACACACACACACACACACACACACACACACACACACGCACACACACACAATTGTCTCCACACTAGCCAGTTAAAGTTGCAGGATCATGTTAACCATATCACGGCTTCATGTCCATGGCTCCACCCACGTATCTTGTTAACAAGCTCAAAAAACGGGTTTTAATCAAGCTCTCCTCTCCTCCTCGCTGCCTGTTTCTGCCCATAGTGGGGAAACAGAGAACTGTTTTGTATTCAACAAGGAAATCTGTTGGGGAAACGAAGCCTTTGAAAGTGAAAATTAAATGCGACAGTGTGAGAGTTACTCTTTGTCCTTGATTTTGTTTCCCCCCTCCTACTTATCCCCCTGTTATTTTATTCTGTATCTGCCTCCTTTGTCTCTCCCTCCTTCACAATTTGCGTCTTCCACTCTCTCTCTTTCTTTCTTCTTCAATTTCCATTTTCTTTTGGTTTCTTTTTGTCATGCTGCCCCCTCCTTATGCCTCACACACTGTCACATACTCATCTACCGTGCTGCATTAGCCGTATTCCCCCTCCTCCATCCATTTTTTTACTCTCTCCTTCACCCACTTTATTTATATCATTTAATTCATTCACAAAACTTATTTTCAATCTCTTCCATCAAATTAAAATTTAATTTATATGTAACAAACGTTATTGACATGACATACATAAATATGTGCTCCCAAAGTACAATTTCAAAATACAACAAAGGTTATGTAGCAGGTAAGTTTCATGGTTTTGGGTTTGTGTTTGGTTATTTCCTGTTTTATTTTGAAATAGTCTCCTTCCCTCATGTGTCTTCTTGTTTGCTTCCTGTACTTGATTGCTTTGATTGGTTTCACCTGTGTCCTGTTATCCTGCTCTCACCTCTGTATTTAGTCTCTGCTCTTCCTTTGTCCTGTGTCAGTAAATCGCTGTTACTGTGTTGGTTCTGTCTGCCTGTTCTGTTTTGGATTCATGCCTGCCAGTTACCTGTCTGCCTGCCTGTAATTTTTGGAATAATGACTCTAGTCATCATCTTCCTATAGCTGTCTGCGTTTGGGTCCTTTCACTGTTGCCTGTTGCTAACACACAATCCTGACAGTAAGAGATTAATAAACGCAAAATATGGTAACATTTTATTTAATGGGGTGCGCATAAAACTGATATGACACGGTCTTAACCATAACATGACACCTGTCATGAACATGAAGGAGTCTTTATGAAGGTTTATGAGATTATAATTGACATTCGGTCAATTATGTCACTTTTAATGCAAAGTTGACATTGTTTGATATGTCTTTGTTATGACAAGTTGACATTAACATGTTTATGACAGGTTATGTTTTCTTGGTTAATGCCAAGTTGTCATATCAAAGGAATTATTGTCTTGGTTAATGTAAGTTGCCATAACACATACATCTCAAAAAATGTCAACTTTGCATTACAAGTGACATAATTGACTGAATGACACTAAATAACAACAGTTATAAACCTTCATAAAGACTCCCACATGTCCATGACAGGTGTCATGTTATGTTAATGACGGTGTCATGTCAGTCTTATGCACACCCCTTCAAATAAAGTGTTACCACACATATGATACTGACACAGCAAAATGACACCCATCAACAATGCTGAGCACCATAGATAGTCCTGTGATATTTCTCACCAAGTCATCTGTGTCACCTCAGTGCACCACCATCTCAGTTAGGACTTTCCGGTAGCTTAAATTGTTTTTGCCATGGCAGCAAAACAAACAGGAGATTACCCTATTTGCATACATGTGCACACATTTTGCAAATGCATCTATTTGTGTTATTTGCTCATTGTAATGTCCTCACTATATACAAATAATAGCTACTCAACAGCTAACAGTGCCCGCTTGTAGAACCTGATACAAGTGAATTTGTGAGTGAGTGAGTGACTTACAAGCTAGTTCCAAGAGGTGCTTCTCCTCTAAAAGTAGCATTCACAGTGAAAGATTATAGAGATTAGGTGTTGGTGTTGCATAAGTAAATGTCCCAACAATTGCTCTTTTTCTTTATTAATTCTTCATTCTGGCCTTTTCCGAATCATTTCTCAGTGAGCAGTTAAAATATTTTGCTGGTGACCACCCTCCCCCATTCGTTGTTTTTAAGACTTCACCACAGCCAACCTCTCACACTGTACCATTTCTTTAACCATATTTTCTCTCTTCTTCTTCATCCCACTACCACCACACACAGCGATGAGCAACTTGACCTTCCAGATTACACCAGACTCCAACAAGGACAGCGAGACCATCCAAATGGGTCGGGACCTCAAGCTGTCATGCCACGTTGATGCCACCCCACAGGACAAGGTGAACTACACCTGGTACAAGAATGGCGCACCTGTCTTCAACTCGGATAGCCTGATCTTGCTGCGCAGTGACCCAGACATGGCACCCGGCACCAGTAGCTTGGAGATTGTGGACATGAAGTTCAGAGACTTGGCTACCTACAGCTGCGTGGTGAACTTCCCAGGCAGCAGGGTGCCGGAGCTCCGTGTGGATGTCAACATCTCTCAGAACAGTGGTGAGGTTTTTCTTTTTTATTTCAATCTCTTTCAGACTGAGACAAATTTTCATTTTCAGTGTGTGTTTATTTGCGGTAGTGAAATAGTTAATTCGCACAATGCTAAGGAAACAATCCTTAGATGGGCCAATACTTTTTTCTGTATTTCTAAATTTCTAAATTCAAATCTAAATGCCCCAATGGATGTGAATAAATGCATGTATGTATGGTCAGTAGCTTCACTCAAAAGTGTATTGTGGGAAATACTGGTTAGAGGTTAGTCAAATGCTTTTAGTTTAAGAAACAAATAAGACATGTTTGAGATTATAGGCTTGGAATTCATTATTCAAGATCACTATATCCTATAACACACAATCAGTTTCAAGTTGTTTTAAGCTTAAGACTCCTGTAGTGTGAGCCTTAGCTTCTGAAAAAGTGGTATTTTCTTCAGACAGTATATATCCCCCTCTCTCTGTCTCTCTGTCTCCTTGTTGGTACTACACAGGGAATTTGAAAATTAAAGTGATGTATAACTGTGTTTCTGTGTTTGTGTGTGCATTCTCATGTGTGGTTAACCATAATGTTAGCATTCAATACTTTTTTTCTGATCCTATGTAGCATTGAAACTGTGTAATTGGCCAATAAAATATTCATTTACCCACACAACTTAGGAAGGTTAAAGGGAAACCAAATATTCCAAAAAACTCTCAAGGTTTTTCCTTTATATACATATACATACATCTGAAATTTAATTATATTAAGTAACAATATATCAGATTTGTCTTTGGCTTTTTTTGTGAAGCTACTGTTGTAATACAAATTGTATGAAGATAGTTCTCCTTTATTGCAGCAATTTGTAAAGAAAAGTTGTACTTTTCAAACGGAGTATTTTTTTTTCAATTTATGTAGAAGTGAGAGAATAAACCATTTCTCACTATTCCTTTCCCCCTTTCTCTGCCCTTCCCTTCCCTCCAGTCTCTCCTCCAGTGCTGTCGGTTCCACCAGGAGGTCAGGTGGTCAGTGTGCGAGAAGGAGGTAACGCTGAGCTGGTGTGCTTGGTGGCAGATGGAAAACCACGTCCACCTATACTCTGGTCACGGACAGAAAAGGACCTGTTAATGTCATCAGGGAAGACCATGGAAGAGACACCTGATGGACGCTTGAGGCTAAAGAACGTCAGCCGGGACATGATGGGGCTGTACCGGTGCCAGTCTGCTCCATACAACGGGCTTAACATCAAACGCAGAGAGGCACAGGTCCAACTCAATGTGCAGTGTAAGTGTGGATCAGATTATGTTCACCCGAGAGCTCAACCTAAAATGACTTGAAACACCATTGTTTCAAGCAGCAGAAGGTGGTGGCTACCTGTTAAGAGTACTTGTGTCATCTCTTGCAGTTCAGTTTGTCCAGATTGGTTACGGCTGCTTTCAAATACGATTGTTGCTGCATCTTGTCTCCTACTAACATAAGACCAGATAATATTAAACTTTAATGATCCCTGGATAATGGTAGCAGCAAAAAGTAATTGTAAGTGTAATGTCAGCAGTACAAAGAAAAATGCATTACAAATGAAAATTAAATAAATGAAACAGAAAAATACACAAAACATAACCAGAATATATGCAGTAGCAATGTGTAAAATAAAGTAATAAAGATTATAGCAGGTAGAGAATATTAACAGTAACAATGACAGTACCCATACAGAGAAAATGTTTGGTAGGCATCATATTCAATGAAAGTATAAAAGCTCAATGTGATGGGAGTTCAGTTTTCTAAAGGTACCTTTGCATAGACCTCCATAGACCATCTTTGTTGCTATGGTTACGTATATCAGCGATCCATTAAAACACTGCACTTTTCTTTTGCCCCACCCTCAATAATGGCATAATCTTCGCACTTTGCTTAAAACTCTGTACCCTAAAGTCAGATAAGGAAATGTATGGTAATGTAAAGAGTTTAAAAAGGGAGAGTAAAAGGAAATGAGGACACACCTTATGGCTTAAAGGCGGTTTTCTCTAAACCTACCCCTTCCCCTCTGTGAGCACTCCAGTGGGGTCTATCATTATAAAACTCCCAGAGGATGTGCTTTGAGAAAGGAATAGGATCTGTCTTGCTAAAGTAACACATAATTTCAACACCTTTTTCCCTTCCCACGAGGTTATCTACTTTTACTTACTTCTGCAATGCTTGAGTACTTACCGTACAAAGAAATGGCACTTCTGACTATTGCTCATCTGCCTGCACTGAAACTGAACAGGGTGAGAGAGCATTATGTGTAAGACAAACTTTGTACTGAAAACTACCAGCTATAAATATACTTTAGGCATCCTCGTTTATCTAATCAAACTATACAGAATCACTTGTCGCTCAAACCGATATGCGCTAGTTTTGAGCACTTTGCATTACTTTTCCTTGTATTTTAGAACAAAATCATATTACTTCTGCTGCCAGGAAAACAGCGTAAGTATAGGTAGCAGGATGTTACAAATATTCCATCCATGAATACTATCACAAATGCATGAATCCATAAACTATAACGGGATGTTCCCCGTTTCTATTGGCACATCAGGTGGGCAAAATGAGTGCGCCATATAGAAGTTGTGATCAGCAGTAGTTATTAGATGTGTCACGAATGTACTGTATGGGTTGCAGCCTGCTTTCTTGCATAGCAGCGTATCATTGCATTGGCAAGTGCTTGGTTTAATTTAGTAAATGTATGTTAACAGGAATTCAGTATTCAATACACGCCTTTCAGCACACTCCCAGTGTGGCATGTGTACAGGGTCAAGTTAATAGGCGAAAATACAAGAACAGTACATGTAAAAAACATAAAACCATGCACTAATAGCTCAGAAAGAGAGGAAAAATAAAAGGCCTGGGCCTGTATTTATCATGCAATTTAGAGTAGGAAAATGTGTCATACCCGAACCAAAATTCCCAGATTTACTTAGAATTTGGTCTTACTTTTAGCCACAGGACTAATGCATTTTTTCAAATTTCTTAGGAAAATCAATCTAGCAGAATAAATATATTTTAGACCCTGGGCTTATATTCCTTCACATATTTAAATATGCTCACATTTGTAAGGGGCCAAAGTCATTGCTACTCTAGCTACATTTATTTATTTATTTGTTTATTTGTTGCCAATCAAGCAAAACTGCAAGAGAGAGACCTGTTTACTTCTGTGGGTAAAGCAATTAAGATCCTGGACAAAATCAGCCACTATAAGTTTGTATTACATTTTAAAAAATGAGTTGAAAGAAGAACCAACTATCTGCTTTTCTGAGAATATAGGGCCTGTAACGACCAATTTCCCACTCTGACATACTTGATGAAAACACACCCAAATCAGTCTCCTCTCCTCTCCTCCTCTCTTCAATAAGGATTTACAGGGCTTGCTAATGCAGGCGGGTGCGGAAGGGCAACACTCTGTGAGCTCCGCTGTCCACGCTGGCCAAGTCTGATTAATGGACCAGGTGGCCACCCCACTCTGGGCAGAGCGATGACACAGATACATGAGAGAGAAACAGGGTAAAGAGAGAGCTTGAAACAGGGAAGCAGGGTTAGGGGTGGTGGAGAAAGGGAGGAGGGCATGGTCAGGTGTTAAGAAAAAAATGTTGTGATTGACAAGATACAGAGCTGGAAAAGAGAAAAGAGAGAAACAGGTTGGCAGATAGAGAAACACCATAAAGAGGAGATATTACTGTTTAGCTACAGCCAACAAAAGTGTGGAAAAACAGATTATCTTCTCCCACTGCCCCTCTTCATGGCCTACTCCCATCTTACTTCATTTGTTTATTTTATCATGTTTGTTTTGCCTCCTTCCATTTATCAATGTTGATTGATGTGAGGGAAGGATGCCATCATTTATTATGGCAGGTATAATTAAGTGGATATGCGGATTCTTGCCACTCTAGCCTTTCCCACTTCCTCTTTTTGCCTACGATCCCTTCTTTGCTTGCCCACTTTCCCTCCGAGAGAGGTGGCTGTTCTTCCTCATTGCCATTCTCATCATCATCAATCAGCTAACTGCTGGCCATGAGAGAGGACCCCTCTGTCTTGTCATTCCCTTTCTGCATCCTGCATTCTTTCCCCACCTCCCATACTCAATCATCAACTTCTCTCACTTTCACACCACACTTTCCCTATCATTTGTCTTCTTCATTGTCTTTGTCTTTAAGAGCTGTTTCTCTCTCCCTTCATCCTCACCTTACTCCCCACTCACCTCTCCCTCTCGCAGTCTCATATAAATTGATTTTAGTCTTTGTGTACTGTAAATGTTTGGCTTGGTCAGTGTTGCATTCCCTGATGGAATCCATTTTGCATCCAATAAGACAGATAGCGATGGTGTGTTTACATGGATTATGGTCTTATGACTATGAAGCATTGCAGTGTGGTGCTGTGAGTCCCGAATGAGTAGCATATAAATGCAGCAATGCTCCAGAGAATTAGGAAAGTAAAAAAATTGAACTAACCCCACAACTTCAAAAAGTGAAACCTACTGCTAAGAAACATACATAATTGTTGAAATTAATCCTTAGGGCCAGGTAAGGGATTGTAATAACTTGTCTACCAAATGCTGCTGGGGATGGAATGATTTATAAACTGCTCACAAACCAGCACACAAGACACCTCCTCCTCTTTCCCTCCCTCCTCCCTACTTATATCACCATCATGCCACAGTTTGCCAGCTTTCCAGCTTTTCTTTACCCTTGCACCCTGTTTCCAAAGTCAGATAGCCATCAGTATGCATATGCATGTCTATAAGCAGGAGCAGGGTATGTGACCATACACTAATCAGTCCTTAGGATTACAGTATGGCCTTTGACCACTCACCAATCCCTCAGCTCTACCACATGGCACTGTTGTGGCTGCAGGAAGTGTAGGGAACAGTGTTTTCATGAGGTCAAAAGACACCCAGCAGTAAATGACAGTTTAGATTCTACAAATAAGATGTATATATGTTGCATCCACATGCTGGGAGTCTAGATTAAAAACAAACAGGCCCCACAAAAGCGGACAGGTTAAATGTTATGGTGGTATGCAGTCTTTTTAGCATGCAGGTGCTTACTCATGTTCCTCTGACTGGAGTGCAAGCACAGAATGGTAAACTGTGGATTTGGTTTGGCTGTGTATACCTCAATACCTATATACACAGCCACAACCTATATAAATAAATAAAAGCTTTAAACACAGAGAGAATAGATGTTTTTGCATAAGGGCTTCAAATTTCAAACAAAAATTCAATCTTGGCAGTGTTAACTAATTTTAAAATGTGGAAGCCATGTAGCGTTGTGGTTGTCTCCTAAACATTCAAATGACAATGAGCTGTTTCCCATTTCAAAACTATTTTAAGTATCAATCAATAGCACCTTTCATACAGGTTAGTGCAATTCAAAGTTCTTTAAAGATCACTGACAAGCTGATAATAAGACAATACAAATGGAAACAGGAAAACAATTTGAGACTAATGTGAAATAAAAAAGTGAAATAATAAAGCTAATAAAATACACAAGCAACAATGCAAAATAAAATAGAAAAAAAGGCTACAAAAGATTTTAATATACATTTTTAATTTTGTATTGTAACATTATAATAAAAAGCCAAACTGAATAAGTAGGTTTAAACATCAACATGATTTCACAGATCATTGATTGTGAATGTTCCTTGCTGAATGTCTTTATATTATTGTTTTCATTGATCCTGTGATGGTTAATTCTGCCCAGAGGTTTCCACATAGTTTCAAGCACAATAAGAGCATCTCTCTGTTTCAGTCATCTCCCCTGCTTCTTATGTTATCTTTCTATCTGTCTCTGTCTCTTTCTTTCCTCCTTAGTGCATCTCATTCGTAGTCCTATCTGTCTAAATTACAGGCATAATATAGATTAGACTATAATTACACATCTGTGTCTGATAAACTTGATTCATAAGGGACTCTAGTCATGCTGCCTCACCTCTGGGGGCCTTAACACCGGATATCATCACCATTAGTACGACAATACCACCATTAACATCTTGTCTATATCTACATGATTAGCCAGGGGTGAACTAGCTGTCTGGTGATTTGTGGCAGTCATTTGGCTGCGTTGTGCCTCGGCTCACCCGAGGGCAACAGCAGCTAGTTAGTCATTAACCGCAGAGCCACACATCGCTGCTGACAGGTTAATTACACCTAGTAGGGGTAGGTTAGCAGCAGGGATGGGGTCGTGCCTTGGAGAAATGCTTGATCCCCTGTGGCAGTAACAGTTGCTCTGTGTCATATGATTTGTCAAAACTAATGTTTTCTGATGCTGTGAGGAAATTTACACAACAGAGAACAAAAGGATGACCAGGCAGAGAAAATGAGACATGGATGATGGTGATGTATGTCCATTTAGCATTATTCACCTCTCTAAGCTCAGTCTCTAAGACCTAAAATTCCTTCACAAAATGTTCTGCTTTGCTTCATCTCCATCTCTCCCTTTATGATTAATTTGAATAGATTTTAAAATGAAACATGGATTCACCTCATCACTATGCTTAATCACAAAGTGTCCCTAATATTTTGTAAAGTCAGTGTATATGAGGATGTCACTTTTAAGACATCTTCATTGCTGATAAAAAATGCCTTGAAAGTAAATACCTTGAAAAGTGTATAAAATATATTAAAATTATATATTTTTTATATTTATATGTATTTTTATAACAGAACATTCCCCTTGATATACAGATGCAACTAAGTAAAATTTACAACATAATAAGCACACAATCAACTGAGAAAGTAATATAAACGAGAGGTGAATTTATTTAGATGATTAAATTATTAATGCGGATTATAAAATTAGGTATTCGTTAGTTTAAAAAAATCTCGTTTTGTCATAATCAGTAATAATGTGAATCCTTTTAATAATTGACTGATGTGAATATTAATTTAAATGCATTTTCTTCTGTTAATGTCCAGTCAATTCAGAGGGAGTGACAAGAATGGCTGTAATCAGTGTGCATGATCAAATACTTCTCAAATCAAAACAAACATAAGCACTACCATTACGTTATTGGTTGCAGTAAAACAATGCAAAGAATGAATGAATTAGTTAAAGGACAATATGTACACACATTGTTATGACATGATTTTGCTTCTGCACCTCATACCCTTTTATTAATTGACACTTTAATTAACAAATGTTTTGAATCAACTAAAAACTCACAGTTCTGTTGTCTTCGCAGATCCTCCCATGCTGGACCCAGTCTTCCAGGATGTGCGTTCTAGGAACTATCAGATGGTGACCCTGAGGTGTACGGTCCTACGATCAAACCCGCCACGCATAACAGATATCCGCTGGCTTCGTAATGGCGACTTCATCCGTATGCCCATGCCAGACCTGAAGGAGACGCCAGAGCTGAAGTTTAAGCTGGAACCCACCAACAACGGCTCTTATGAGTGCCGAGTCAGCAATAGCGCAGGAACATCAACATGCACATTTAATGTCTCTGGTGAGCGAACAGACAGAGACAATGCTTTGTTATCCATTTGTGGAAAATAATCTATGTATATCCATCTATCTATTTTTCATCCATCCATCTTATATTCATATTCAACATGAATATGCAGTTATCTTCGTCAGCATAATTTATCAGTAACATTTTGTTCTCTCTCTCTTCCTACCCTATTGCACAGCACAACCCTACAATGCCGAGTTCTACTTCGACACACCCAACCCTGTCCGAATCCTAAAAGGAAACAACTATTCCTACAACTTGCAGTGGACACAGAAAGATCCCGAGGCCACAGACCGTATTATAGGCTACTGGGTTAATGTCCGAAAGGTAAACTACTACTACTACTACACAAATTCTAAAAGGTATACATTCCACACACACAGACACACAAACCTGTGAACGCATGGGTACTCATGCACAGCTCAAAACCAATACACATGTACATAGGCATATGCTTTCACACAAACTTTCATGTACTGGACTTAAACTCTGGTATATGCATGCGATCTGGAAAACAGGCAGGTACATGGCTTGACAAACAGGAACTCACTGACTTTGTTTGTTAAATACTCATGAGACAGACATTGATCAGTCTGCCTTAAACCAAGACAAACTTTGGTCACCTGCTTTTGTTTGCAAGTTTGGTATCATCTTGACAGAACAGGCTCATGACTGGTATCAAGAGACAAGAACACACATACGCACAAGTCTGTATGTACTGAAGTGTCCATGCTAAGTACACATGGGGCTTTATGAGCTTGGGGAGTGTCAGGCGTCTGCAGTCAATCAATGGAGACCTGCACAGAATTACAACAATGCCACTTCTCCTCTCCTCTCTTCCATTTGTAAGGCTCATAGGTTTTACATTTATTTATTGAAAAATAACACAATTTCTTTAAAGAAACAGATCATTCTGATTAAATTTGTACCCAGATTTCATGTTCTCATGTGTGGGTGGAAAAGTTGTTGTTTCCAAGAAGACAAATAGTCAAATATAGTTAACGAAAAAACAGGCCATGGACCAAATTTGATTTTGATATTTTTTGTATTTATGGAGAATGTGAGGTCCTTCACAGTAACGCTGACCCATTCGTACACACATAAACTGGAGAAACTGTGACTCTGATGGCAGAAGGATGAAACTTGAGAAACAGTTTGAAATTGATACCACTGTGTAAAATTTATTTAAATATTACCAGATAAAAGCTATTCTTAAAATGAAGAATCAAACATCAGTTTGATTGATATTCCCTGAAGTGTACAGCAAACAAAAACATGATTTTAGATAATAAATATAAATAGAGATATATGGAATATGAGCTTGAACATCAATATAAGTATTTTGGAAAATATCACGTTCACTTGTGTGAACATGTAAACTTTTACAGGAAACAAGAATTATAATGTCGCCATGGATACAGTGAGTTAGACTGTGGGCAGCAACGTGAGCCCTGTTTGATATTTGTTTACATTGAAGTTCGTCTATGAACAGCTGTATTTTGCTGTATACCTTTGGATGTACTCACAACTATCACTCAATTACTTTGATAATAAAGAAATCTTAAAAACTCAGGCAATTCTCTGGCAAATATACACTAAGTTACAATGTGTACTGCAATTTGAGTCTGGTTTGTTATTTTCCAAAATACTTTGTTGACAAAAACACTTAAGGTAATATTCAAGCTCATATTTATTACATTAAATCAGGTAAGTGTATTTGCAGCAAGTTTATAAAGTGCAAGACATGAAGAAGTCAGCAACTTCCTGGTTACAAAAGTAGGACATTAAATATCAAAATCAAATTCTGTCCTTGGCCGTTACTTTTCATTTAAAATTTTTACTTAAGCATGAAATCGAAAAGTATCAAAAACAAGCCATAATTTGTTTTTTGCATTGGATTCATTAATACATAATAATTTATTGTTTTTTCACTATCCAATTTTGGATTCCCTATTGAATATGAAAAGAACAAATGATACACAGATTGAACTGTCTGTTGTTTCTCAATATTAAAAATAAATACAGGTAGATTAGATTAGATTAAAATCAACCCCAGGGACCTCTATTCTTCAGTTTTTACTCCTTCTCATCTCATATTTTGTGTCCTGTCTTCATGTTTCCTACTTTTCATGAATAGCCATGACATCTCCTTCAATAGTCAGCTCCCATCACTCAGATTTGTCAAACACAGGCTTCATTTCTAGCGTCCAGAGATGTGAAGATGAGTGGGCAGCTCTAAAAAAAAAATTAGAGGGCTGCACCTGTGTTCACAGAACTGAGGTTACAGTGCCTATTGCCTAACCATCATTTCACATTTTCAGAATACAATTACTTTGCTGTCACAGCAAGATTTTAGCTTTGAGTGCCAGACAGACAATGATGTGTTTACTTCCGTCTTTGTAACCACAACCTAACAAGACCAGGCCGTCACTGCCAACGTCTCTCATTTAGCCAGAAATTCAGTCCAGAGACAGAAGAGTACATTTTTAATGGTATTTTCATGTTTAAACGTGTCCTCAAATGATTGACTTTGCTTTGATGTGACTTCATTTTCACAACCCTGTGAGAGGTGTTAAATTAGACTTGCAGTCACAAACTTGAATTTAGAATAAAGTACTTAACATTTATGCTCCCCTTAAGTAGATTTTAAGCCAGTAAACAAATTAGATATACTCAGGGAGATATTATTTATACATTTGTCAATTACACAAGTAACATGTACGCATAGCTATTCCATAAAAAATAAACAGTGTCTAAAAACCTACAGACAAATGCTATCAGTATACATTTATATTTATATATTTCAGAAACCCAGAGGGTTTACTGTTTCTAACCCCTTCTAACAGTTTTGGAGCCCTTTGAGCTGGCCCCTGATCTGAAGTCGGGAACCTTTGTCCAATATAGGAGAGCAACCTCAGGCCACCTTCTTGTTTTGTTTCAAACATCTATTCATAGATTACTGGCCTTGAGTCAGAAGACAGGAAGGATAATAGTGAATTATACACAACTGGCTGGGGGTGAGTGTAGGTCTGTGTGTGTGTGAGTGTGTGTGTGTGAGACACTGAAACAGAGGGAATGCAGGGTCTGCCAGCTTGCTTTTGTGCGGATGAATAGCTAATTCTCCTCCTACTTTTAAGACTTGGCAGCTTACCTCATTAAGTAAGACTCTACAGGGAGACAGAAAATGAGCACTGGCCTTCCTAAGATGCACATTTGATTGCATGCCTCAGCTCTCTAAAAAATGTTGCTCTAACATTACCTCTGTCTTGTTCCTTCTCCTTTTGTCCTCTGTCCTTTTACAGATTCTTCTCTCATACAGAGCATGTCTTCTGTTTTTTACTTGTTTCTTCTTCTTTCTTTGCCATCTCTCAGTTCTCCGTGCTTCCACTTGTGCTCCTCGCTCTCTCTCTCTCTCTCTCTCTCAAGCTTTGCCTTTCCTCTTTCTGTTTTTCCGGCTCTGAGGTACTGTGTTATAAGCGCATACTTAATGCATTTAATGTTGTGCGAACCATGGCAACTGAAATAGCACTGATAAATAGTCGCTGCGAGTTGTTATGCTGACAGTGTTAAAATAATGAGTTGCTTTAAGTGACAGTTTAGGACTACTTAAATGTTGTTGAACTTTAATTTCATTTCAAGGTTTTTACCTGCATGTTTTTATGTGTGAATTAAGAGAGCGAAAAAAAAGCAGAGGGTGAGGGTGAGCAAGGAAGTGAATGAAAGGGTGCAAAAGAGAGAAATAAGATGCAAATTAAAGAAAAACAGCGAATCTCACTGGTCCTCTCGACTATTAAATAGAGTACGAGAACATTCAAATGTAATACCATCTCAATTTCACAACCCATCTATTTCTGCAACACTTTCTCCTGCTCATCCTCTTAACACCTTGACACTATCTTTTTAGCACAAATGATGTAGGGGGGTCTCGGGGAAGACATGCAAACACAGAGGGGAATAAAGAAGACTTAGATCAGTTCATGTAGAGCAGTGCTCTTCACTATAGGTCTGAACACACTGCTATAGCTTTGCTTATACGCATTAAATGTGTCCATTTGCTTCAACTTTTGCATTTTGTTATTGTTCAAGTTGGTGTTTCTAGTGTGACTTTGTATATATTTATGATTTATTGTGCCTATGTATTTATATATGAATGGCCTCAAATGCATATTTACCAGTGTATGTCCATTCCTGTGTGTGTGTGTGTGTGTGTGTGTGTCGTCAGGGATGGTTTGCTCCCTGACTCATTGCCAGGCTGTGAAATCCCCGTTTACACTTCTTAATTTAGTTTCATTCTCCCTGCAGGGGGTTTCCCTGTGTAGGAATTAACAGAGTTGACAGGCCCTCCTTGTTTCATCAAGCTGTCCTTACACCCCTTTTCTACAACACAACCTCCCCGCCTAAGGCTTCTTAAATGTGTACCTTTATTCGTGAGTGCTAATTAAAATGTAATAATTTTACATTTTTGCAACGAGAGACATATTTACTAAACCTTTTTTGACTCATTTCAGACACTGTTTTTTTTTTTTGCATAGAAAGATTAGGTTGTCTGCCATCAGAGTCTCAATTAATGCAGTGCTCTTCTCTCATGCATATGCATTTACGGGGGTATCATGTAAATATGCTGGATTCACATTTGCTTAATTTAATCAAATTTGTGTGAAAATTCTGCTCTAAAAAGCAGCTGCTGATTTGTTCACATATTATGGAAGGTTGTGTATAGGGAAGAGGGAATTTAAGTAATCTGTCCTCCATAGAAAATGTATTAACACAAAACAGGAGGCCAGTTTGCTTCAATATATCAATTGAAAAACAAAAAAGGACAGCTGCTTGAAAAGGAAAAGCCTAGAGTAGCCAATAATTAATTTGACATCTGATCATTTTACGAACAAAGAAGGGAAGGAAGTTATGAGTGGGTGGTCATTGAACTTGAAGTTGATCTTCACCAAGCTGCTAATGCAACATCTCTTCTTCCATTCCCTTATGGTGTGTTCAAACAGAAAGCAAGTGAATTTTCGCCTTGCATCACTTGCATGAATTTGACCGCTGCTGTGTTCTCTGTAAATGTTTAATACCTTGGGATTTTATTATCAGAGCTTGATAACCTTAACGTTTTTGCAATTTTCATCCATGTAAATCTGGCGTATACAATAATGAGTAGGTTCTATGTGTATTTAGCATGTTACAGTATAGTGCCTTTGAAATGATGACTATCCCGATACAGAGAGACAAACCTTAAGTTCACAGGGCATGTATCATAGCAAAATGTACATTCTTTACACATGTACTACAGACGCACTAAAATCAGATGCCAGAATATACTCATGAGTTTGAGTTTCTTTTAATCCCAAATTTCTGCTTCTTCAGTTTGAATTCTTCATCCTTATTGTACCTTCCTCATTGCTTTTTTCTCCTTCTTCACTCCTCCCATCTCTCAATCATTCCACCTCATCTCAATATCGACCACTCTGCTTGCAGCTATGGAGTTGTGTATCTTGTGTATCACTGAAGTTGTGCAGCTAGCAGCTGACCTGGCTTCAGATCATAACCACACTCACTGAGACACAGTCACACGCAGTCACACAAACACTCCCGTGCAAACACACATCTCCATTATCATATATATGAGAAATTAGAAATATTCATCATGAATTAGAGTTGTACATTAAATCAAATGTATGAATAATTTATGTACATAACCAACCCCACTATGCAGATATACTCGTATATTCACACACAAGGCCAAAAGAGAGCACGTAGGCCTATGCAAGCATAGTTTCTCAAACATAGACGCAGACACACGCACCCGATATCAATGAACTGCTGGATCTATTAAGTGAGGGATAACGCCTGAAAAGGTGTCCATTATCAGGAATTAATGGATGATGGGGAGGCCAGTAATTCCTGATTATGGACACTTCGAAGGGCATTAACCCGCTTTTACCGTGGTCAGCCAAAGAAAAAAAATGAAAACCCTTAATTTATATTTTAATGCAATTTGCAATCCCAATCTAAAGTTTTTCACAAGCAATACATCAGTTTCCCTGGTAACACCTGAGGGTTTGACTAATACTTGGAACCAGTAGGCAATTTGAGATGGGACGAGGAGGGATTCCATTCCCCTTGTTAGTAAAAAGACCAAAGTCCATCCCATTTGTTAACCTGCTAAAAATATGCTCTGTGTTTTAGTGGAGCTTCACATTGCTGCTCATAGAACCCTTTGACTCAACTATGAGCTAGAAAGCTAACCGTATCATAGCAATATTCAAAGTCAATAACATTGCGTACGGTTGACAAATAGTAGATAGAATTTGACAGTATGTTTAACAACACGACTAACTAGCTATCCAGCCACGTCACTGTCCCCAAATCAATATCAAGTTTTTCACAAACAAATTATTGGCCATGTGTACTGTATGCCGCAGGCTGAAGTAGCAAGTGAATAGCAAATGGGATGTGAGATGATTGCTTATGTGATACAAAGTTGCCATCCTGTGTTGTTCAGAAGATGAGGCACCGAAGGACTGCACGCAGTCTTGTGAAAAAGATATGCAGATCTTTAGAACTGTGTACACAGTTTCACTGGAACTACTTAGGCTACTAAGTGCCCATTATCAGGAATTAATTGACACCCCGCAGCCAATCAGAATCGAGTATTCCCAGGCCATGCTATTTTAGAGGATAAATAGAAAAATGAACCTCACACTCCATAGTGTTTGAAGAGGCTGCCTCCTCTCGTGCTGTCAATCCAGATTTCTCTCAAACACACGTCACTCTGTCTGTTTCTGGCTGCTCCATCGCTTTCACCCTCTTTCACACATTCTTTGTCTTGTTGTCTTTTTGTTGACAGTCTGATGGAGACACAGCTGAAAACACTGTCTGGGTGAAATTCCTGAAAGCTTGTGGCACAGACACACACATGGGCCCACATACACACACATGTCAAGAGAGGTATATGGACTTCCAAATCAGTCTATCTAACAACCATCTCTCTGCCTCTTTAAATGTGTCACTCACTCACTCTGGTCACTTTGACTGTCTCCTTCTGTTGGTCCTTTCTCTACCTGCTGTATATCTTTCTCACCCTCCCCATGTCCATTTTCCTGTCACTTAGACACACACACACATACACCCACACATGTTTACTTATGCCACTTTTGGGGACTTTACATGGACTTACAATAATTCCCTGGAGACTTACCCTAACCTTAACCACAGCCCCAAAAATCAGTTTTTTCACAATTGGGGACACGGCTTTTGTCCCCAATTGGACAAGCCGTACCCATTTCCCAACTGGTCTTTAGTCTGAAATCTGTCTCCAAAAGTAGCCTAACACACATTATTTCCTCTGACCTGGTGAGGGGGGCAGACAGAAACAGAGGCAGGGAGACAGAGACTTTTCCCTGCGGTGCAGCTGAATTCACACTGAGTCACACTTCAGCATCTCATTGATCCAGTGTGTATTTCCGGGTCCACGTGGTGTATGTGTGCATGTGTTTGTGCATGCTTTTAGTCTAGTTAATTTTTTCTATTGTCTATCTCCCACACACTGTAAAAAGGACCAAAGCAAGCGTATGCGTGTGTATGCAGACCCTGTCCACTCATGAAGAAAGCATAATTCCACTTATCTCTAAAGCTCAGACTCCTCAGCGTTATAAACGCATCTCTCCCTGCTAACACACACTCTATGCATATTACATGAACATAGCTTTTCTTTCCTGGTATATTTCACATAATTATGCATATGCTGTGTGAGCAGTGTGTAAATGTTTATATGAATGAATGTGAGCGTGTACTAAAGGGGCACAATACATTTTACTATGTGACTGCTACCATTTAAAATATTATACACTGTATGATAATGTATGAGTTTCTGTAGTCAGTTATGTTGGCAACTTGGCAAATCTCTTACAATGCAGATACACTGGAAGCTTGCAGTGTTACTGAATGTGTCAATAATAATAAAACTGCTGAGCAATGCACTATCAATGAAAGAGTGACTCAGAACCTACCAAAAGTTGTCATATTGCCAATTAGAAAAGCCAATCAGTTAAAAAACTAATAGCAGTGGTAGTAGTTCTGAATTAATCCAATACCACCTACAGCACTGGGGATTACTTCAGTTGCATCAACCGTATGTTCCACCTTACTTCATTCCACAGCCTCTTTGCTGTTAATACAAGTGGTCATTTAAACTTTTTCATTATGAGGTTTATGCTAGGTCGATTCCAGCAGGAGTGATGTGATATATGCAGTGGTGGAAAGTAACTGCTTAGATTTACTCAAGAGCTGTATTTAAGTATAGGTTTGAGATACTTGTACTTTACCTGAGTTTATCCATTTTATTACTTACTTACTTGCTTTATACTTCTTCTCCCCTACATTTCAGAGGGAAATATTGCATTTATTACTCCACAACATTTCTTTATATGGTTATAAGTTACTTTACAGTTTAAGATAAAACATAAAAAAATTTATGATAATATTATAAAATACACCACACTACATACTGTCAAGATAAAACCATTGGTTCCCAACCATTTGGCTTGTGACCCTCTACAAAAAAACAATGTTTGGGCCACATTTTAGATGTATGTGAGTTGTTAGCAGTTCCAACAAAGAGACCTGTCCCCTCTTAAAAAATCCCCAAAAATTAAAATGGACATATGTATCTGAACTGTTCTCCCATTAATTATCTCTTTCTCTAAAGGTAAGCCTTTGGAGTTGCCCAACCCTAGGTGGGAACCACTCAACATAACTTGCTACTTACACATGAATCATCATAAACAATCTAATAATATAATATATAATAATTTTAGTCACATGGGACATTTTGCTGCAGAACAAGTACTTTAACTTTTGATACTTTAAGTATTTTTTCCTCATTATACCGTTGTACTTTTACATAAGTAGGATTTTGAATGCAGGACTTTTACTTCTAATGGAGTATTTTTTTAATTGTTGCATTGGTGCCTGTGTAAATAATCTGAGTACTTCTTCCAACTGGATATACCAGTTTTTATGATAGTCATCATATTTACAATAAGATAAGGCGTAAGCTCACAGAAATGGATAGAAAGTCTGCATTTTACTTATTGCTTGCTTTTTTTCCCCTCAGAAATAGTTCTTTCCTTTTCTCCACTCACTCACAGACACACAGAACACCTTCACAGTGATCTGTGAACAAAATTCCACCCAAATTGTTATTTGTTCAGAAGCTCCATTTGGCACTAATACTACACATTTACCTGATAATGGCTGTATCAGGACTGAGAACAATTTAGCAAGAAGGGGTCCAGGGCGTTACTCATGAAAACTTCAAAGAGACACATCGTTGTTTGAGAAATCGAAACCTATGACCTTTCCTTGATTTGACGGTCTCTTAAACCAAAAGGTCGGCTTCATGACTTTTGATTAAAAACGGCAGTGTTCTGTTAAACAACATCCCGCTGCTAAGTCCTTGGTTAAGTCACTTCTTTCTGAATTGCTGCCAATTACAGTGATATTTAGGCAGTTAGCTTATGCTGCTAACCAGAGTGATAATTCAGTGGGTGCAATAGAAAAATGCAGGATTACTCCAAATATAGTACAAGCACACATGAGTCCTGTATGCAAAGGTCATAACCTTAATGCACTCTAATATTTTTGTCCTCACAGCAGCATCATAAAATAATTGTTTGCTGGGAAAAGGAAAATGGTAGGTAAAGAACAGATGGGAGGAGGTTTTCGAACTATTGATGTGACTTAGAGAAGAGGACATATTATTTGTTGGGAGAAATGTGGTTTATATTTAGAAAAAAGAACATTTCAGCTGCATTGAAAGGCAGTGCAAGGATGTTCCATGACTGGCAAGAGAGGGTAAAAGGTTGGAGCAACTGAAATGGAAACAGCCAGACTGGCACTGAGAAAAGAAGATTTAACAGCCATTAGTGGCATAGTTCCTGGTGAGGAAGGGAGGATTTGATTCCAAGTACTGTATATGTTGCCGAGTACAAACTTATGGTTGTGGCTGCCTGTGGGATTTACACAATAATTGGAGTCATACCAAATCCTTTGCAGCCTGAGCAGGAGTCACCATGGTCTTGTCAATAGAAATGATCAGCTCAGTCTAGCTTAGTTTGAATTTGTAGTGGTGAGCAGACATTCAAAGGGAATAGCACCTCAACTTGAGTGTCAGAGGACAGGAGGAAAAGTAAATTTCACTGTGGGGATGTCTGAGAATACAGTGCTGTAGCAATTATAGGGAAAGGTATGGGATGCATCCATGCCTCTATGCCTTACCAAACTGTTACTCTTTGGATTGGATGAGCTGCGTAGAAGCAGAACAGCAAGCATGCACATCTTTTTTTCTTGTTACATAAATAAAACAAAATTGGAATGGACAAATTGTTATGAATTTTTTATGTTGCTTCTTTTTTGGCCAATATTTTGGCCATAATTTAAGGTCTATCAACCTTTGTAGTCAACTTTCGTAATTTGTGATTATTGAAATTAAAAGGGGTTTTCAGTGCAATAAATCAATCAACAAATTAGGTCATATGCAACAATCCTATACATTGTTCTAAATTCATGGTGCAAATTAAGTGCACAAACGTTTTATACTCTGATTGCTCACAATGTAAGTGCTCTGTTCCCATACACACACATGCATGCGGGCACACACAAATCACGCACACACATGTATACACACTATTCTGCTGCATACATTACATTACTGATAAAGTCATGCTGTGGGTGTACTAAGGTGTTATGGTAGAGTGGCTGACCTAATGCATTAGATTGAGCTCACTGTCAGGTCTTTAAGTAGCTGGGATCAGAGGCAGATACACAGCTAATGGATCCTTCTCTCTGTGGGTGGAATAACACAGCAATAGCTCTATTAAAGGTGGTGCTAACAAAAAACACCCCTGACTTAACTTTAAAAAAAAGAGAAGACAACAATTGGACTAGATTAACACCTTAACCATTTTTATTGTAACCATTCCTGTAATGCACAGCCAATTCAACTGATTTAAGACTGTTTCAGATTTAGTGTCGGTAGGTTATACAGTGCTTTATCATAAATGACTGAATAGGGAGAATTGAAAGAAATGTGTCTTTAATTTCCAATATCAGTAATAGTTATTGAGTCCATTTTGTGGAAGCAGTGGGCAATAATACATGGTGTTGGAAACCACATAGCTTGCTTAGTTCAATAACACCGGACCAAAATGTGTGTTTGAGAGCGGGAGACCACCTCTGTGCTGAGATTAATGTAGCCTTTGCTGGGCTTCAAAGCATTTAGTGTGAAGAGTTTGTAGCAAATTATTCTTTTCACAGCAGCTTTACTTTGTTTTGGGTGAAAGATGAGATTGAAAATGTATGCAGTCCAAAATAGATAAAAGTCCTGAGGTATGTTGGCTGGCTATATGCCCAGAACACTCTGTATGCCCCTACCTAATTCCATTGACAATTAATGGAAATGTGAGGAAATATGCACATATAAGGGAAAGTAAAATGATATGATGATATGGTGATCAATAGGGTGTTTTTAGATAAATTATTGTTGCTTCTACAACACAGAAAATATGCTTTAATCACAGCAGACGGTGTTGTTACCAAGGAAAATATGAGCCGATCTTTAACCTCGAGTTTGACTTAATTTGCCTGTTTACTTAAAATTCTCAAGTGAATGACCAGTGTTGTACTGTAGGAGCAGTTAATATTACAGTGAAAACCCTCCAGATGGGAGATGAGCTTGAGCTTTGTGTTGTCACCGGGGGTAAGTTTCCCATCACTTGGTTGACTTCCTATTGGTAACAATCTGTATAGATGAGCATATCAACATGAAGTGATAGAAATGAGGGTGAGGATGGTATCATGAAAGTAGGGGAGGAAAGGAGAAAAGATTGGAGGTATACCGGACAGTTTCAACACTTCCATATGTGCCTCAGTTTCTGCCTCTCAGTCAGATTAGCAGCATTTTCTGATGATCATCTTTTTTTGTGTACTGTATATATTTATCTTTACAGTATTTTTTTGCAAACTTTGTACATATTTTTGAGTATACATCTTAACATGTCTGCATCCTCACTGCTTATGTATGTGTCTGTGCGTGTGTGTGTGTGTGTGTGTGTGTGTGTATGTTGATCTGTACAAATCCAGAACAAGCAGAACCTGCTGTCGAAGCAGATAGACCTCAAGGGTAAGGAGCCAGAGAAGGGTGTGCTGATGTCCCACACCATATCAGACCTGAGAATCCCCCTGTCCTATGAGGTCCGACTGGCCCCCATCACTACCTACAGCACTGGGGACTACGTCAGTCGCATCATACAGTACTCAGAACGTGAGTCTAATTTAAAACCATTGTTATCCAGCATCTTTTTCTAAAGTCATTATCTTTCATATCCATTTATGTTCTTTCTACAAAACATAGATAAGTGAATTGCGCATATCTGAGTTGATCAATATTATTTTCCTACAGCCTACACCTACCCAAGACCCTCAGGTGAGAATTCTCTCTTAACTACCATCCTCTGCTCCTCCACATTTCTGCACAGTCATGTTGTGACCTGATTGATGACAGGGTGGTGAAGTTAGGAAGACATGTTGAATTTTGGTGCAAGCTAATTTAGCTTGTATGCTGCAAGCGATGTCAGCACATGTTTGTCAAGGCAAAGTTTGCCATGACCCAGCCTCCGCCTTGATTAAATCTTGTTTCTAGGGAGGAGAGTGGGGTAACAGTAGGATGTGAGAAAGCAACTGATGGCTGGAAGCAGGTCCATGACATTTAAAATGTCATCAAAGAGTGCCACTGATTGGAGGAAATGAGACTGGTTAATGCCATATGATTGGTTATGTTGTAAATGGGCTAAATATTTGAAACTCACTTGTTGAAACTATATTATTAAAACTGTTACATAACACCTTAAATGTGTGCCTCCTTGTTCTCTCTGTTAGCACCCCCTCTCTCCGTCTCACTCTCTTGCACTAAATCCAGCTCTCTCCCTGCCTCGCATCCTCTCTCTTGCCATCCCTCTTTCTTTCTCAGTCAATTGCATCTTGTCTATTTTCTTCATTAAGAGATATGCAGCATTTTTCTGGCAGGAGTGGCAGTTGGCTCCGCCAGGGTGAGGCAATTAAAACAACAGCAGATTGGAACAGACTGGGAGAACAACAGTGCAAATTGAAAGGAGTGCATGTAGTGGAGCAGGGTGTGAATAGTAATAGATTAGCTTCCTGAAACAAAGAAGCACACACAAGCCATCCGCATGGGGAGCACGAGCCATATGCATCTGCAGAGGACTGTGTGAGTGTCCGGGAAGCCTTCACTGAATATGTCAGCTTGGATGGTTTTCAATAGTTGTTGTTGTACTCGCTAGCCTCGATTTTCATTTGTTTGGCAAGTCTCTGATAATGACAGAGCCCTCCAGATGGGCTAATGACAGTGACAACACCATAGAGAGAAGCCCAACAAGAGACGTCAGCATCAAGGATAATGACAATTCGCTCACAGAGGTCTTTCTGAAAGTGTTTCTTTTTTTTTGTCCTTCCTGATATATGTGGCAATATTCCAAAAGATCCTGAAAGATTATTTGTCATGTGAGGATGCATCTGATCATAGCTTCCCCCAAACTTTGTTGTGGGAATGAAGCAAATTAATATACTCGAAAAGTATTAGCAGGCAGTGAAGACAGTCAGATAGGAAAGGTAGACCTGTGCATCAACATTTAATGCATGCACAACATACATTAAACCCCTCCCACACTGTAAACATGAGTCTCAGCGCTCACATTCTTAACACAACAATCCATGCATTGACAAAGCTGATATGTTCACTGTTGCTGGGTTAAATGATTCCCAATAAAAGATAATTATACCCTCCGTATCAAGAAACTTTTAATTTATATCAGGTGGTCTGCTGCCGCATCATTAGTTCACTGATTGTTACATTGATATATTTTATACTATATTCTTGAAATTGGACAATTTAACAAATGTTGTATTTGAAATACCCCTTGAATAAAGACTAATAACAACCTATAGTGTAAACAACTTGCTCTCCACAATATCGCCAGGCTACATACCTTGTTTTGTCAGATATCTTACGTGTTCAAACTGTAGAATTTTTTGATGAAGGTGTTTTTTAATTATTTTAATTATTTAATATTTGTTGTCTTTTTTTACATTTGACATAGCCTGATCTAATCATAGATACCTCTAAATATTTTTCCATGTGGGAGTCATAATTCAGAATATGCATAATATGTGGAATCCACTTTAATTTTCACATGATATACCCTGCCTCCTACATTGCCACTTTGTCAGTAATTGCCTGGCTGTCTGATCCTCACATTTGAAGTGCAAATTGCAGAGGTTATTATATAGCTATATCATTGCCATTCATTTCCTGGTAAAAATGGGTGGGGAAACAGAATGTCACCTGCCTGACATGTCACTGATCTTATGTGTTTTCCTCTCTTGTTTTTTCTCAACACACACACACATCCCAGACCATGTGTGTGGTTTTGAGGATGAGCGGATCTGTGGCTTTTCTCAAGACCGGAGTGATGTCTTTGATTGGACAAGACAGAATCACTTGACACAGAATCCCAAGCGATCTGCAAATACCGGCCCCGAGACTGACCGCAGTGGAACCAAGGAAGGTGAGGAAACTGGGCTTCAGTTTATGTACAGGTTCAGTTCTGTGTATAGCACTTTTAATAGCGCAACAGAACTGTATTGCACAATGTCAAAATAGTTCAAAATTTAAGAAAACAGAAATATATAGAAATCCATTTTCACTCATAATTAAATAAAATTTTGTGTTGCTTTCAAGACTGTGGACAATAGAGTGTTGACTTATTGGTTTTCAGGGTACTACATGTATATTGAAGCATCACGGCCGCGTGTTCAGGGGGACAAGGCTCGTCTGCTTTCTCCACTTTTTAATGTGACCTCAGTCAGGGGCCCCAAGGGCTCCGGCAGAGTCCCATACTGTGTCTCCTTCTACTACCACATGAAGGGCAAACATATTGGTGAGTAGTACAGAATAATACTCATAAACATGCACACACACACATTGTCTTCTACCACATGAGAACATCCATAGAATCAGATGGATAAACAGTAGAGAGGTTGCTGACACTCAATAGTATCGTAATTCTCATATTGCTGGGCTTCTGTCAAAAGCTGAACTCTGTGCTTGACCCACGAGCTTGTCAGACACAACTTCAGAAGGGGGGTGTTACCAGAGTTCTGTTTTCTGTTTTTGCTTATGACTTAGTGTGTGCGTTTGCAGGTGGCTGAAGGGGGCAGTGGGCGTGTGATTTATGGCAGTGGCAAGACACAATCAGTCATTTAGGGGAGCTGTTCATCATAATATGTTCTGTCACGCAGCTAGAATGCATACATCTTATAACCTACAGACCTGCACACACCCCTACACACACACACAAAAACACGCATACTGTATACACAGGCATGGACTCTGACAAAAAAACACATAGTAAAACTTGCAAATACATGAAGGCACACCCACATTTATTCACACATGCACACAAACATGCACAATGTTGATTTATGTGTTTATAGCCCAAGCATACAGACTTCAATATAACATTTATTATATTCTGACCGGTCCTGTCTTCTAAGGATGTTATAGTGTATAGAATGGCACAATGTTTGTGTGCGTATGTGAGCGCACACCCAGATATGATTATGTAATAATTATCTATATTTAACTTTATAAATGAGAGAAAATGTGTTTTGTTTCAGACATGTTTGAGGTTTCATTATATATGATATGGAGAAGCTCACTCAAGTCACTCGCTCCAAGTTCAACAAATGTTTAGCCCCACTTGCGGTATGGCGCTAAGGATGGCAATGTCTGTTTGTCGGTCGTTTAGTCTGTCTGTCTGTCACTTTGGTGACTGAATTATTATCTCAATCAACAACACTCTGATGGATTCCTGTGAAATTTTGTACTGACATTCGTGGCCCCCGGAGGATGAATTCTACTGACTTTGGTTATCCCCTGACCTTTGGTCTAGTGCTACCATGAGGTTGACATTTGTGGATCAGACTGAAATATTCAGAGAACTCTCTAAATGATGAATTGACACTGAATTTAAAACTGATATTCCAGGTTCCTACTACTTATATTGTGTAACAACTTTGGTGATCCGCTGACCTTTCCTCTATTGCCACCAGCAGGTCAAAGTTTTCACTGATGCTGTAATATATCTCAACCTCTTCCACTCAATGTAATATTTTCAAGTATTATTTTAAGGCAAATTAAAGAAAAGTGAGGTAAAAAATGTAAAGGCTATTGTTTGTGGTTCACGTTTGATTTCAATGAAGGTTAAATAATTTTTAAGAGCAAAGATAAACTGGGCAATGTTAGCAGCTACCCATCAATATACTTTTCAGAGAAGCAGAAGGGGAGGCTGCTGAGCTGAGGAGGCGACTGCAAGTGTGAAGAGCCAGGAGGAGGAGGAGGAGGAGGAGGATGGAATGGCGTTGTGCTATCTCAGTGGTTGTCTCTGGCTTTGTACGATACCTTTCCTAAAGCAGCTCTTAACTGATATGCACCACGGCAAGACTCGATCCAGACCTTTGTGGCTCCCATTGTTACATCCAGTTCTAACAGTGTGGGTCCTGCCATTCTATGCTTTGACACTCAAACACAGTTTGTGAAAAACTCCATGGCACAGTTGACAATTCTACCTATTCTACAAGCTTCTTAAAGATGGCACTCCTCAATGTCAGATCCCTCTCTAATGAAACGTTCATTGTTAATGATATTTTATGATCTCATAGGCTTGATTGTATTCTCCTTACTGAAACTTGATTTGATGAAACTGGTAGCAAAGAACTGATTGAAGCTTTACAATCTAACTTTTGATTTTCACACTGTACCAGGCCTAACAAGAAGTGCGGTGGTGTTATTTCAGATATTTTAACATATAAAAACATCTCTCGTGAGTAGGCCTACTAAGTTGTTCAAGAATGTTTTCAACTGTGTGTTAGATGATGTTCTTGATATTGTTAATCCCTCCCTACTCTCTGGAATCTTCCCCACATGTCTCAAACATGCTACAAAAACTAAAGACCATTCTCAAACCTTCCATTCCTGGGAAAAAAATTTGAAAAGGTTGTTTACTGACAATTACATATGTATATGTCATACAACAATTAGTTTGATGTTTACCAGTCTGGTTTTAGAGTTAACCACAGCACAGAAACTGCCCTGGTCAGAGTTGTCAATGACCTTAAAATTAGTTCAGACAACCATAAAGTCTCTATTCCTGTTCTTCCTGAACTCAATGCAGCCTTTGTTACTGTGGACCATTTCATTCTTCTTCAGCGCCTTGAACACTGTTTAGGCCTGAGAGGCATAGCTCTGTTTCATCTTACCTTACTGGAAGATATTTCTCTGTGTCTGTTGGCAACTTTGAATCAGATGAAGTCAGCATTGAGTCCCACAAGGGTGAATTCTGGGTCCACTTATTTTTGATGTGTATATGCTCCCACTTGGTTCCATCATTCAGTAATACAACATTTCATATCACTCATATGCTGATGACACACAGTTATGTTTCTCCCAACTGCCATAGCCCACTGAATGACCTCATCCAGTGCATTGCTGATATCAAGTATTGGCTGGCCAAACACATTTTACAGCTAAATGAGGACAAAATGGAGATTATTTTAATAGGTCCCAAGGCTTTGAGGCACCAGATTCACTCTTTGTTATCTCCCTTGTTGGTTAAACCCTGTGAGCATGCTAAAACCTTGTATGTGATTTTAAATGCTGATCTTAAATTCTGAACTCCCAGAAGCACATATATCTCCAAGACTGCTTTTTATCATTTTAGAAATATATCATTTTAGAAAGGTGGTCCTTGCTTTTATTTCCAGTAAACTAGATTACTGTAATGCACATTACATAAATGTTACATAATCTCCAGCTTATTCAGAATGTTGCAGCCAGAGTTTTGACTAAAACCAAAAGGTTTGAACACATCACTCCTATTTAAACTTCTCTTCATTGGCTCCAAGTTAAACAGAGAATTTATTTAAAAATACTTCTTGTTGTTTTTAAATCGATGAATGGCTTAGCTCCTTCCTACGTTGCTGACATGCTCACAGAATACTCACTGGTCAAATCCCTTAGATCATCAAGTAAAGGTCTCTTTACTATACCTAGATTCAATTCTATATTCTATACAGAATGCTTAACCCACTGAGTTCAACACATAACTCCGTGCACCCTTTAATAACTTTTAGCTAATTGTTTTGGTTTGATCTGACTCATATTTAGACAAACGGCTGCCTTCAAATGGCTCTCACCAATCCCCCATAGAAATGGTGGAAGCCAATTTCCAACAAGGGACCTCAGACTATGTCTATGCTACGGCAACACATTTTTAAAATGTTTTTTTCGCGTGAAAAACATTTAAAATGAATGATCACAAATCTCTCTGTGATCACCTATACTATGTTTTAATATAGTCAAACTCATGATATAGGATTATGTATCTTTTTCTTTCTGTTGTCATACAACGGAACAATTATGACATAGTGACTTAGCTCGGTCTCATAAACACTACATGTTAACTAGCTATCATTCCAGTAAGAGGTGGTAGGCCAAAGGTTGAGTGAATATTGGACTTCAATAGACAGCCAGAAACATGTCTCTAATGGGGTATTCATTCTGCTGTGTCCCTGCTGAATGTGTAAGTGAACAGTTGTTTGCTAACATGCTAGCAATAAGCACTTGATGGACCAATACTGTATTAGTGCTAGTTTGATGCGAGTTTTGGAGTTCACCCTAGTGGTGAAAAATAATTTATTGTACCTTCAAAATTAAGAAAACAATTCTACTTCCCTTACATACTTCTGGTTACCTATTGCTTTTATCTTACTAAATTATTTGGTTAAATGTATGGTTATTTAACCTTTGGTATACCACAGGCACTGTGAGTTTATTGTCCTTGCTCCTTCTTACCACTCTCTATCTTCTCTTATAACAGATTCCTGCACATCACAATTTAAAGCACTTGAGTAATCTGTAGAGGATACTACACCACTTACTTGAGCATTCGCATTGTGCATTTTGCTCAAAGAGCTTGTTGGTGTTTCACTGCAAAAGCAATGAGACAAGACAATGCTTTATCAGTCACAGTTCTTGCTCACGATTAGTACATTCTGTTACCAGCTACGCCCAGCTCTGCCACAAGCCCTCCCTCAATTTACTCTGTTGTTCTTCCAGTCTGTTCCAATCTGTTGTCACTTTAATTGCCTTACCTTGGCAGAGCTCACACTCCTGCCAGGGAGACACAGTGTGACTCTTAATGACGAAAAGAGACAAGATGAGGATAAGACAGAGGGGGTCAGTGAGAGGAGAGATGAGACCAGAAGAGCGAGTGGAGGATGGGGTCGGCCTTGGAAAGAAGAAAGGAGGGTTACTGAAGAGAGTAAGAGAGCAAAAGAGACAGACTGAGAAAAATGAAGTGCGACAAGAAAGGAAGAGCAGGTAAACAAGCATGAGGAGGCATAGAAGGGAGGTAAAAAGGGCTAGAACAGAGAGCTGAGGAAGAGGTCATCAACTCGTTAATGTTCAGAGGTAGTGATAGGATCCAAGAGGTAGCGCTTTATTCTGAAGTACTCTAACTAGTTTTAATGTACTCCACTGTATAGTGTTAAAGTGTTGAAAGGGCTGTATATGTTGAAAGCAATGTTGTTAGGTACTTTGACACAAAGCAATTTTTAGAAATGCTGGTGAAATACTGCTCTTTTTTAACCCACATATATGCTAGCAATTTTGTAATCATAAGGTTATGTGAATATGAAACAGGTAAAAGTATCTTTTGAGGATTTTGCAAAATGAGGAAAGAAAGCATAATGCCCTTTGACTAGTTTGGATTTTAGGTGTGAAATAGGCCGGCGCTGCAAATAAAGACTTGCCCATGTGATGTGTTTTGCTATTCACCTTAATGTGTTTCTCTTTGGGCTTTCTGGCAGCAACAATAAACAACATTTAATTAGTTTAGTTTGGCATTGGGTAGTATTTTAGACTGGCTTAGGTTTGCAGAGTGCCACTGGCAAGCTTACTTGGAATCACTGGATTATTTTCAGTTCAGAGTGAGGGAAAGTATATTAGAGTTTGAGGTAATTTAAATGTTGTACCTCTTGTATGTTGTCTTGGATTACACTTTTATTAACTAAGATATTTAATTAGTTTGCTGTACGAATGGTCTGTGTGGAAGAGGAATGTGGTGATGTTATTTTATACCTAATAGCAATATTCTCATTTTCGGGACAACAACTTGTTGTCTAGCAAGGTTTGATTAAAAAAGGATTTAGATAAACCTAGATTTTTCCCTTTTCTTGTTTTCCTGAATTGGTTATTTACACAGAACTTTGAATTACATGCTTTGGCTTGGTGTTGTGGCAGAAGCCACACAACGGACTGTAATTCTCAGTTTTGTGTGGACAGTTTAGCATAGCTTCGGCTCGAATTAGCACGAGAGCAGAGGCAAACAGTACATTTAGCACGAGAGCAGAGACAAACAGTACATGAACCCTGTTTAGGTGCAGTTGAGGGGCAGAGGGAGGAGAGAACCAGTTGGTACCTACTTCTAATTATCAAAAGAAAATATAGATAAAGGTAGAGTTCTGTCTGTGTGTGTAGTTGTGAATCTCTGCTGTGCTCCTCACTCATGATTCTACAGACAAGTAGCCCTGACAGAGCTGTGCCTTCTCCTCTGCCTCTCTGACACTCTTACCAACACACTCTGCTTTACCTCAGTCCAATCAATACACTACTTATCAGAGTTCTCTTTCCTCTTCTCTCTGTCCTGTGTGTGTGTGTGTGTGTGTGTGTGTGTGTGTGTAGGTGGTGATGGTCAGGGTGCAACAGAGATAAGAGGAGAGAGAGAGAATAGGTGGTCAGTGAGGAGGGAGCCAGATATGTGGAGGTAGAATGAGAGAGTGGGCCGAGCAGGTGAAAGTCAGCTACACCAGAATTAAGCAACGCTTCTCTCCATTGTATAACTACAGGGTGCCCAAAACCTTTCAAATTTAATGTGATGAACAGTTGCATGTGACAGTCCAATGTGGCTATTGCAGGCTACAATCAGGTATCAATAGATAATCTTTACCATGAGCATTCTGCTGTTTGTACATGCATGGAGGATGATCCAAACTGTAGACCACCATGCAAACTGATCCTGCTGTTAAAGCAATAGTTAAGGGAAATACACTTATTTGCTTTGTTGTTAGATGTAGTTAGATGTGAAGATCAATACCACTCTAATATATGTCCGTTCAGTAGGAAGCCAGTAGGCAGTTCGCATAGCTTAGCATAAATACTGAAAACAGTTGGTAACAGCTAGCCTGGGTTTGTCTAAAATCCGTCTACCAGCACCTCTAATTAACACATCATATCTTGTTTGTTAAATCTGTACAAAAAGTAGCTGACACATTTAAATCCCAGCACATATTTGAATTAGTAGATTTACCTTCAGTCATGTTTCATTAAACCAGTGTCCATATATACTGGCAACTGGAAAACATTTTCCAAATGTATAGACAGTCGAAGGCTAATTAAAACTATGTTTATTATCAGAGTTCAGAGTGATAACTAGATTAACAGTTTGCTTCCCACTGCTTCTTTTTCTGTACCACAAACAGACATCCTCAACATGTTATTAACGTCCCTGTTTGCCCCCATAAACAGTACGCTTTCCCTAGTCACACCTCTCTTGTAACAGAGTATAAAGTTGATTTCTGCCAGCCTGCTGCCTATTTCAAGGTTTGAAGAACATCAGCTCATACACACAAACGAATGACAAGGATTTGTGCGCATATGAAAACATACTGTACATCTTCAAGCAAATTAATACTTTTATGTGCACACACACACACACACATATTTACAGTATATAACACACAGATACTGTGCCCCCTGCCTGCGTATTTGTTTAAGAAACTCGTGGTTGGTTAATGTTGCAATTAGGAGCTGGCTGTGGATCGTTAAGAAGATGAATGATTCTCTCACACCTTAGAGACCTGAAAGAGAGAGAGAGACTATTTGGATAATTTCCTTATGGCTCAGTGCTGTCATTCTCTCTAGCTTGTTTGTCAGCATTCAGGACAATTGATTTTTATGTCATGTTTCTGCAGTAGTTACATATGTTTTTTTTGGATTTAAACATCATGTGGTAGTGAAGTGTATACTGGAAATAAAACGATTTGCTCTTCAGCTCCTTTCTTTCACTACCTCCGTCTGACTTTCTTTCTTCCTTCCTCCTTCCTGGTGTCTCTTTGGTCCATTAATGTTAGTGTAAAGTCAAACTATCCACTGGACTGTCAATGTAGAGTTCAAGACATATCACTACTCGTCCAAGGGCCTTGACATTTTTAATTTTCACCTAAATTTCATCCACATACAGTATCTGACCTCAGCGCTTCACCCAATACGATGCAATACAATGTTTTTGCATATAGAAATGAATGCAATTTGAAGTATGTGGTGCTTAAATGCAGGTCTGGCAGTGCGTTCTATTCTTTAGAGTTTGGTCACCTAGATTTTATGGGGAAAAAACCTTCTGTTTCTCTTGTGACTGTAAACAATCAATTACATTTTTGTAAGTACATTGGAATCTATCATTAATTGGTCACTTACCATGCCAAAAAGGAATAAAATCACTCTCGCGCACCTTCTCTGGATCCGTTCCACATTGGTGGAATGATCTGCCTGCTTCTACCAGATCAGCAGATTCTGTAGCCACCTTTAAAAAGCACCTCAAAGCGCACATCTTCTGTCAACACCTAACTGACAATCACTAACTTCTTCTTCCTTTCTACCTCTGTTAAAAAAAAAAAAAAAAAAACCCTTCCTATCCTTAGCTTTGTATACTGTGCTGGGCTTTAAAAGACTAGTTTCTGATGCACTTATGCTTTTTGTTACCTTGTGTTGTTATATTGCTCCCATTGTCTTCCTCATATGTAAGTCGCTTTGGATAAAAGCGTCTGCTAAATGACTAAAGTAAATGTAAATGTAAATGTATTGTGCTCAGTGGCATTTCTAGAGTCTATTGGGGCCCTAAGCAAAAATCCCAGGGGGGTCCCACCAACCAGCGTTTATCATGATTATTATGGTTATTTAAAATGTTCACATAATATTTGTATGTTATTTCATTTAATATAAAGAACATTAAACACCTTGTAGTTTTCAAAATATAAAAGAACAATAAAAACCTAAATAAAGAATTAAATAACTTCAGGAACTGATATAACAAAAAAATTCAGGTTATTTGGTGGCATAAAGAATCTAGGGCATGTGTTATTAGTTAAAGTGCAATTTATTGAACTTAGCGATATCAGTATCAGCACTGATATTCCTATGTTGGTGTATCTTCCAGCTCATGACAGGCAGGAGGTGGGGTCGCCATCATCCCGCTGGAGGTGGACACTGACTGAACTGATATGACAAAAATATGATAAAAATATGTAATTCAAAATGCTTTCACACTATAGAATTAATTCTTCAAGTTCGGGATGGGAATGGCATGGGGCCCCTTCAGGGAGGTTTCCTACTGAGATGTCATTGCAAAAAGTCATTGTTTAAATAAAGGGGGAGGGCATTGCGTTCACTGCGGTTGCCACATTTTGAGACATTGCTGTGAAGTAAAGTTTGTCAGCCCTCAGGGCTCCCTAACGGCCTGGGGCCCCAAGCAGTTGCCTGGCTTGCCTGTTCAAGCTGTGACTCTGATTGTGCTTGATAAAGAGGTGGACAATCATGATTGGTAGGGCAGTTTACAGTTAGGATAGGGGCATCTCAGCTGATTAGACATGACTCAGATCATAGCCGATTTGTTCAGTGCACCCACTGTATTTATTTAGTAATTCAATAGGTGCGCCCTTCTGACTGTCAAGACTAAAACATTTGTCAATGTTGGTGGAAATAAGTAATTATGTGCAGGTTGTTATTTTTAAAATGTTTAACCTTGAGATTTCAATAATCTTAAAGTCTGCTATAAGCTTAGTATTCAGTCTTTGCTCATTGACAGTTCACTGACAGATTCTAATGGTCTGTACTGCCTGTGTGTGTGACTGTGTGTGTGGCTATGTGCACCTGTGGGAATGCATTTGTGCATACTTTTCACAGGAACTCTCAATGTGCTTCTGAGAGTGAGAAGCATCGCCTCTGTGGACTCAGTGGTGTGGATGAAGTCTGGCCATCAGGGCCCAGACTGGAAGAAAGCATTCTTTGACATCAGCCCCAGTGGACCCTTCCAGGTAATGGCTTGGCGATTACTTTACTTCCCAACAAAGATAATTGCAAAAACAACAATACAGCAGTGAAGAAAGTACACAACTTGTGCTCTTAAACCAGCAGTATAATGTTTCAGAATATTTCTGTTGTTATAGAAAAACATGAGTACAGCAGACCAGGGGATGTAATCTAACACCTTATGTTTCTTAAAGACTATAATAACGCCCCCCCCCCCCACCCCCCGCCCGTCCCCTGCCCCTGCAGCCTCAATAAGCACCTGAGATATGTTGCATGCAAAGACATAACTTGACCTAAAGGTATGACCCAGTCATCTGTTGACCGCCAAGCATGTAGTGCGCTCTGTACTGTTTGCTTGATGTTGAAAGAACTCAACCTCTGAATTGAAATCAGCCTCCGGCGCTTGCCTCTTGAGGGCTAATTTCCGTCACATGCCGAAACCATTTTCAGATCTGCTCTGGCTTGCTTTAAGAAGAAGAAAAAAAAATTATAAAAATGGAATTATACGCTTTTATGTTCACTGTATTCCTTTATATCCGTTGACTCTCTCATCCCTGAGACATTTCCTCTACTGAAGCCATTTCTTCTCTACTTTGTCTTTTCCCAAGAGGACAGCCTCCACTGCAGCCTAGATAGAACAGGGGGATTTTGTACTCTGGTAGCTGTTGGGAATTAAGGGAATTCCACAAAGAATTAGGCTTGAAACTCTGCTTGGAATTAGATGAATTTCACAAGAAATTCAGTGGAGTTCATTGAGTCACATTTTAAGCTCCAAATAACCAGAGAAAGTCATCGAATTTAGATTTACTTTTGAGTTCCCAGAATCATTGCCACCTCATATGCTGTCAGAGTTTATCCATATACAAAATCTCTCTTCTGTTATTTGGTGGAGGCAAAATATCAACAGGTACAACAGAGAACGAATTCAAGTTGTTAGTTCCCCTGCCAGGACCTGAGCCGCTGCAGCTGCTTACTGTCAGAACATAATCAATGAGAAAGTTTGCCCACTGGATTCAATATAGTATCACATTATTATTTATCAAGCCACACACATTTTGTGTGAAAAATATGATAAATATAAATTAACCCCAAGCTTTTAAATGAGAGACTGGGGTGCATTTTTCTTGTATTAAATGAATGTGGGTAATGGCATTTTAGTACTGAGAGGAGTATTGATAAACGAGGGCCTTTGAGTGAACATTCAGCTCACTTTCTGCTGAATGTCAGCAGCAAGCCTATCCACAGTAAACAGAGGATTATTCGCTTCATCAAGGATGTGCTGATCTCAGGGTGGAGAACAAGGTTTCACACAGACTTGAAATATACAAATAAAATGTATATGTAGCAAATAAAATAAAATAACAGGAAGTTATTAATGCAACGATCCGATGCACTTAATGAAAGGGGTATCAGCCAAACGTTACCAATCCAAAATAAATTAAATATTAACAAAAACAATAATAATTTCTGCAACATCATTAACATTTTCTGAAATGAATGTTGGGATGTGTGTAAGCTAAAATGGTGTGTTAAATTGCTCTTTAAGAAGTAATGTGTAAGAAAAAACAGGAATGATCCCATTGATCATGATTGTTTCCACTCAAAGAGGTAAAAAGGTTTTAGAAGATAGGCTTACATCTGGGCCAATTCCCAGCCTGTCTTATTTGGTTTGCTGTTAAAAGGATATTTACTTACTAATGTGATTCCCTTCAAAACTATGTTTAACTTGATTTGGAACTGATGTGAACTATTTTTTAATGTCTAAAACTCTGACAGCTCAAATTAAGCGCAAGGGGTACAGCTTTCCCCATTTTGAGTTGTACAATATTCTTTTCTTGTCTCAGTTCACCAGAAGTTGAAAGTTTAAGTTTACTGTGCACATTCAGTCAATAGTGGAGGAAAATGATCTGGGAGACATAACAGAGAAAGTGCCTGTGTTTGAGGACTGTCTGTTGACACATCATTGAGGTCCCATCGGCTCTTTGGCAGCTGCATGTGCAGTTAGCTCTTCCCTGTTGGGATGTGGCCGAGTAAACTTTATGACTCAGCCCTCCTTTCTGACTGGACTTGATGCTTTCTCTTCCTCTTTTTTCACTCACTGTGTCTATTTGTGAATGTGTGTGCATATGATATGCGTGTATCTCAGTAAGTTTACAACCCAGCATAGAAAAAAAAAAACTGCCTTGCATGCCTCTTTTCCTAAATCCCTTTCTGTTACTTTTACTTTATTTATATAGCACTTTCAAAACTAAGTTACAAAGGGCACAGGGCAAATAAGATCCAGAACGTAAGATATAAACATGATAAACTAATTTAAAATATTACAAAAAATAGCATCAGATTAAGAAAAAGACATATGATAAAAGTGAGTCTTAAGAAGATTTTTAAAGGAGGTTACTCCTTGTGTTTGCCTGCCTGAGATCTCCAGGCAGGGAGTTCACAGCTGAGGGGTCCAGACCGCAAAAGCCCGGTCACCTTTTGTGACAAGTTGAGATTTTGGAACCATTAGTAGGGCCCTGTCAGAGGATCAGAGGATGTTTCAAAACAAGCAGTAAAATCTTAAAATCATTTCTAAAAATCACAGGTAACCAGTGAAGGGCAGCAAGGATTGGTGGGATGTACTCGCTTCATTTAGTACGTGTTAAAAGCCTGGCAGCAGTGTTTTGTATCAATCTGTCGATGTTTTGCCTACTCATACCAGAATAAAGTGCATTGCAATAGTCAAGTCTGGAAGAGATAAAAGCATGGATGACCTTTTCTAAGTCTGCAGAGGAAATTAATGAGCTGATCTTGATTAGCTGTCTCAGTTGTGCAAAGCAGGACTGCACCACTTCCGTCACCTGAGCATCAAAGGACAATTCTGAGGCAAACATAACATCTAGATTGCAGGCCTCTATTCGAGCATTATTGGATAAGGCACCCAGACTAGAGGAGAGATTATTAATGCTGCTAGTACTGGGGCCACATGGGGTAATTATAATTACCTCTGATTTGGAGTCGTTCATTCATGTTTGTCTTTCTCTCTGGCCGCGTGCTAGGACAGGCAGACCAGTTGGGTTGGTTCTTGCCCTGGTCCACTTCACATGAGGTCGTCTCAAGGCTTATGACTAATGGCTCTAAAATCAACATGCTCAGGAAATAGTCTTAAACTATCCAACTGTTCATACACTCACCCCCACACACTCTCTTTATATATCTGATTTATTATTACACACAAACAAATTTACATGCATAAACACTGCATTAGATTCAGACACATGCACACATACAGACAAACTCTTTTTTTAAACACACATTCACCAGTCTCCTATCCCCCGCAGCAATTAGCTATGACAGGTCAATTAACAGGCTTATTTATGAGCAAGGGATGCCTGCTAGTTGTGTTGTAATGATTCCAGATACTCTCTGTACGTGCATGGGGGAAATTGAATCCATGATGAATGCGGGCTGAAGGCCTTAGCTGGGGGCTGCATTTGCTCTTCATTAACTATGTCTCTGCAACACCATGTTTCTTTCACCATTAAAGGGAAAATTAAGTCTGAAACAGTGGGCATACTGTATGTTTTAGGGCTCCTCTGTGATGTTGGACAGTGCTGATATTATTTAATTTGCATGTTAACGAGTGTCTTAGTTTTAAACTGCTGCACGCACACACACACACACACACATACACACATATTTAGAATTGTCTAGAATTAACTAGAATTGTTCAGTCATTAGTACAACATGATGCACAACCAAGGGTGTATAAGTTGGGGAAAGGAACAATCAGTAACTGTTACACAAACTACATACAAAATCATACCCTACCAACATCTTCCCCTAAATAGTTTTTTTCTGATTATTTTCAGTTTCATTAGCCACCATACTGATGTTTAAAGATGGGTATGTAGTATAAAAAACATTATACTCTTGAATTACTGTCATACTGTATGTGTTCATATGATGCCCTCAGTTGAATTCAGTATGAAAATTCATTATGAAAAACAATTAATTATGGGAAACGGCATCAACAGCAATAAGCAAGGTCAGTGAATGGGCAAAATGCAGGTTAAGGACCAAATGGAAATTTTTTTGATAAACCATCAAAGGTCTGAGTTAGAAACAGAACCTGCCCCCCCAACACAGCAAGAGACATACAGTACGTGCTGATAGATACACACATGAAAATACATGCAGAGACACCACTCACACACAATGAACATACAGTATATACAAACAGTGCCAGGAAAGGCAGACACCAGGGAGAGTCTATGCAGGGTTCAAGGAGGCAGCTTAATTGGTCCTGACACCTTAACCTGCTGGTAACGGATATGATTTATACAGTCAAGAACATAACAGTGAGGGGAACCTTGTATATGTGTTTGTGAGCAAAGTAGGAGGGCTTTTAGAGACACACAAAGAGGGTGTGTGAACAACAGGGAATGAGACATGTGAACGTGTGTATCATCAATAAAGCACTTAATGCATCTTAAATATTCGTGCCCCCCATTTGTATCGTGACTCAGGCAAAGGTAGGTGAAGCAGGATGGATGAATGAGGAAGGATGCATGCAAGACAGGGATCGTCTCCTGGCAACTGAAGATTGCCTCACACAGAATGACTATTTTTCTCTTGTCTCTATCTTCCTTGTGTGGTCTTTCACATAATGTGCATTCATGTACTGTACTGTATCTACTGTACTTTTTGTCCACTCCATCACATGGGTATGTGAGTGCGGTTTTGTGTGCCTGTACTTCTCACTCACATTTGTGCACGTCTATGTTTGTCAAATCCATCCTTCACCAAGAATGTTCTGGAAGATTCTACACCACATTAAGTAATGTCTGATGTGAAAAAGGTCTATAGTGTGCAGGTCGTCACAGGATCTGTCTCTGGTTGAACACTTGCTAATCAGTTAATAAATCTGCTGCCCGTATTGTCTTGTAATGATGGCACAATGTTAAAAACAAGTGATGGCTGTGCAAAAATCACAGTATAAAGTAAAGGCTCAGCAGGCCAAAATAATCATTTGTTCAGATTTGGTTAATAATTTCTCTCACGGCATATTTTTACCCTCTTTTTTTATTCTGTCAACCTAGGCACCCTAAGATTTTTACGACCATGTTAACCTTTATGATATAATAACAAAAGATCTAAAGATAAACTATCCAAGTTGACACAGCTGTTTGTATCCACTGCTGAGAGTTAAAGCAAGAAGACTGACATCACCAAGTAAATTCATTAAATCATTTAAATTCAGGTTGCATTATTTATATAAATATTTCTTGTGCTGTCATTCAATTGAAAACAGTATTTGGTTTAACCTTTTCACTAACTGTAACAGGTATTTCAGGTCTTTAGTTTGCTCTATCAGTTTAAGACTCTCTCTCACAAACAACCAGAAACCGCTGCCCTGTAACAAATAGAGTTGTAAATAATGTAGAGAGCATGCAACCTTGATCCCAGCACCAGCCGGAGGAGGCGAGCTGATAAACATACTTTGTTATTCTCTCACTCCCCAGCTTTCACTTTTCCTCCATTCTTACTACTTTCTGTATCGAACTCCCCAAGGGCCGGATTAAATGAGATAAGAAGGGTGTACCCCATTTCTCTCTCTGCTCCATACATGTCTGGCTCTCCTGAGTTTTCTTCCTCGGCCCGTCCACCCTACTCTCTTTTGGCTCTCATCGCTGCCTCTCTTGCTGCCACCTTCTGTTGCTGTTGTTCCTCCAGCTGCCCAGTCTTCCCCCGTTCTCTATCTGTCTCTCATTCTCCCTCTCTGTCTCTGGGGAGTGCTGGTTTCCTTACAATTAATAATAATGATTGAGCTGTCTGCTGTTGACAATGGGAATTACCTGACACAATTGCTGTTGTTGTGTTCTGCTGTCGACCTTCTTTTCTACTAGATGAAATTGTAAAGAATGTCTCTGTTAAGTTAATTTTGCCAATTGTTTTGGCTCGCTGCATCTAAAACTCTTGATAGTGATGTTTCTGAAGGAGAAGATGTGTTTTGGCTGCTGAGAGGCAAAGGATTGGGTTAGGCATTGATGTTTTTTCACAATAATAATAATAATAATAATAATAATAATCCTTATTTTATATAGCGCTTTTAAAAAGAGAATCTCAAAGCACTTTACAAACATAAATAGATAAAAAGCTAAAGATACATGTGACACAAAAAATATAAAATATAACATAAAAGCCAATCTGAAAAAGTGTGTTTTAAATGCAGATTTAAAAACATTAAGAGAATCCGCCTGTCTGAGCATCATCGGAAGAGAATTCCAAAGTTTAGGTGCACATGTTGAGAAGGCACGGTCACCCATAGAGCGTAGACCGGTAGAAGGAACAACTACAAGACCCGAATGGGAGGAGCGGAGATCTTGTCTAGGTGTGAAAAGAGTTAAAAGTTCCGTTAAGTACTGAGGCGCCAAGCCATGAAGGGTCTTGTAAGTCAGCATGAGAATTTTAAAATCCGAAACCTAACAGGAAGCCAGCGCAGAGATTCTAAAACCGGAGTGATGTGTTCGCTCGTCCTAGCCGAATTTTGCACTGACTGTAATTTGTTTAAGGTAGTTTTAGAGGCCCCAACAAGAAGAGCATTGCAATAATCAATGCGGGAAAATACAAAAGTATTAATCAACTTTTTCGCAACAGAAACAGATAACATGGGGCGCAAGTAAATGATGCAATGCTTGGCAGCCTTTGGCAACTAAACGGTATCCAAACATTTTCATTGCTTATTTACATAAATTCTGATATAGTAGAGACAGAATGTTGCATGAGGAGTGTTTTGTCTAAGTTGTTGGGCCTCCACTATACATAAATTACCTATACCCCTTTGAAACAGAAAAGTTGTGTGATGTTCTACTGAATTCAAATTCAACATTCATTGAACCCATGAGGCTGCTTCCACAGGAGAAAGTAACCATGTGGAGTTTTCTTGTAAATTAGTTTTAATTGATGATTTTTAAATTATTTTATATTTAGTGTTTGCAAAGCTGATTTTTAAAATATTTCAAAGGGTGCAGTTTTATATTCATGTTTGCTTGCTAGGGGTCTTCTTCTTTCTTGTCTTTGTTGGCCCATTGCTACATTTGTTGCCGCTTTACCGCTTAGAGCCCGACGGATGAGATTTCTAAGACTGATATCGATACTGATTTTAGAGGGGAAACAATCACCGATTTTCTGATGGTGGCCGATATAGTGAATTTTTGAGCTGGAATGAAAATTGATCTTTTCTATGTGGATTCTGCATCAATTTTGCATTATGCCTATGCAAAGGTACTCGGAAGGCTGCTTTCTTAAACAAATAACTATATTAATTAATTTTTAAGTTAAATATTCTTCAACACTTATATTGTCAACCAATTCTAGAAACAAACACTCAGAAAATAAAGAATAAATAAAAATAAAATAAATAGCTAAATAAATATCCGTACTGTTGAGTATCAGTAAATTGCTGAAGTAGCAGAAAATGCTACTGGAAAAACACAAGTAAAGTACAGTACCTAAATTGAACTAACGTACATTACTAAATGTACTTAGTTACGTAACATTGCTCTCTACTAAACCACATATTCTCTAACTTACTCTGTCAAGCTCTAACATTCATTATACAGCTTTGTTCTGATTCTGGACCATTATTTAAAAGAACAGAACTCCAATCAGAATTCCTGCTAATGAAAACGTGTAATCTGTAGCAATAACTCATGCTTGCTTCTGCCTAGTCAAGAGATAAACAGCACCTCTGCTATAAATGTTCAAGGGAAACGTTCAATGTACCCAGTGTAAAACTGGGCTCCTGACATGATTTATTTACTTTCCAGCATTGCATCTCACCACCTGGCTAAGAACATAATCATGAAGTCAACACTCAACAGACTCAAACCATCAACCATCATCTGCTGAGCTGGAGAATGATGAAGAGATACTGATGCTTAACTTTCAGTCTGCTACTGACTGACAAACTATCGCTGCCTAGCTACCTCACTAACACTGCAAACAGTTGAGATAAGCATGAGTGACATGTCGGTTGTCAGGGACAGGATTATATTAGAGTTATATTGAAAGGGAGAAATGATCGGCTCATTGTTTATTCACTTTCCAGAAATGTATTTCACAAACTAGTTAGCAACTTACTGTGGACACACTGCTTTGACTCCACTATGTCTGCTCAGCTGGGTAAACGACACTCTACTACATGTGCTGCTGCAGTCTGCTGAGAGTATTGTAGCCATAGTGACAGCCCACATTTCCAAGCATGCACTGCCTAGTGCTGAAAGCAGTTTGTTAAGTTAGCTGCCTTATGTTCCATAATGTTACTTTTTGTAAGTGCTTGTAATGTGTCTGTTCAGAACATGGTGGTTTATGTTGGTAGTTGTCATTTTTGGTTTATTGTTTTAACCATTAGTGAGGTGGCACCAGCTGTAGTTTACCAGTAGAAGTTCTTGAGAGCTGCTTCTTCTCTCTTGGTACAGTGCTTGCCACTGTAGTGGCAGTACACTCTGCTGGAAGAACTTTGTGACACCGCTATATTAAGACAGGCCTTTATTTCTGCCTAATACACTGAAAAGAAAACAGTTTCATATCAGATAACATATACACCGATACTTCTGTGATAGGTCAATATCACCCAACTGATAAATCTGTCAGGCTTGCAGAATAGCTTGAAACCAATGGCAGGATGTGAATCGCTCCACCCGCATGCTCATGTGCACCATTGTCCATGTTCAGGATACAAAAAAAAAAAAGAAGTTCCACCGGTTAAAAAAATAAACAAAGAGTGAACAAAACCAATGAATCAGAAGCTATCAGCAGAAATATCCTGACCTTTGTATGGGTCATGCTCCAACAAACATTGAATCCTACACTTCCTGTCATGCAACTTGACTGTCTTTCATTAGACCCTCCCAGCCTGGTAAACTACGATGTATTTGAAATTCTATTTTGTATCGCAGGCTTTCTCTTAAAAATGTGTATAACCCAACATAATCCTTGTGACACCATTAGGGTTATTTTCTCAGACTTGAAAAAGCTCCTTCAGAACCACTGAAGACATAATACAACTTAAGTTTCAGTTTCACCCATCGACCTTTTTCAGAGAAGTTGGGAAGTCAGGTAAATGTTAAATGTCAGTAATATTACATTAATTTGGCATCTGAAAGGCCTGTTTACCAAAGCTCAATCAAGGTCGAGCAGAGGGCTATAAATCCAGGTCGGATGACACATGTTGACCTTTTCAGATTGACTCCCCATGTGGTTTCAACCTGCATTACTGTGTTTTTATGAAAGGGCTTCTATAGCAATGATATCATGTTCCTTTCTTATGTGTAAACAACAGTTTGTAGTATCAGCCACTATTAACTGGCCTGGAGCTGAACACTCCAGATATTGTGGAGTGCAGTAGTGGGTGTATCCGTGGCAGTTGTTTTGCAGTTTAATGTTGATTGTTTTTCTCTACAGTTGAATTAGTTTTCTACATACAGTTTTCTAAATTACAAGAAAAATATACAGCAATAACCTTGTGTTGTCCATTATCTATTATCTCAAATTCCCCCTTTGAACAACATTCACATGGTTTTTCTAATTATGTTGAATTCCCAGAGGATTGCTTTTTGAAGTAAATGCTATTTTGTTCCACAGAGTGCAGGAGTGACTGCGTATTGATGCTTGTTTCATTTCTGCTTCATGTTGAGAGCATGTCCGTGGAGAACACAGACTTTCTAGTCCTGTGCACAGCTCACTGACTGCACACACCGAAGCCCTTTGAGGTGCTGCCACTCGTCTCTGCATTTCCCCTCTCTTTGTGCTCCGTCCAACAAAAGTAATGATGTCTTTGAGAACAGCTTCCCTTCCTGCCTCTCTAAAAGAGCTGTAGCCCAGCCGATGGCTTGCATTAATACAAGGCTTTTATTGTAAACAGTGGTAGAGCCAACTAATAAGGAAGCATTAGAATTTAAATAGTTTACTGCCTTCTGGCCATGATTGCTGCAAACTGTCTGTGTATATTCAAGTTCTAAATTCATGAAATTCTCTGCTCTTGAGTTTGTTCATTGCATCTTTAGGGAAAACCAAACAGTTTAGTTTGAGCTGCCCATGCACGTTGGAAAAAAAAAAGTCTCCATTATTACATTGTCAATCAGTATATATGTAGCGATTACTTGTGCTTAATGTTTTTATCTTTCTATTGGAACCACCATCTGTCTCACTTCTGCAAGCTTGCCAATCACATTCCTGTCTAAAATCCAAAATGATAAGAGTGAACTGGCCTTGAAGCTGGTTGTTCATTGAGACCAACTTATAAGAGAGGAATTACATGGACACATAAAATCAATGGCGATGGGGGAAAAAAAAGAGGTAACATGTTGTAGTAGATTATTTCTGTCCCCATTCGCTCCTCTTTGGATTACCCAGAGGGCATCTGTGTTCCTCGCAGTGTTTGGTACCTGGGGGCTTGTTGGAAACCAGGCCAACCCACATTTGTGTGCCTCACACTGCACCAACTCTCTTCTTCACTAGTATTTCAAAGCTACCTTTCTCTCTCTCTCTCTCTCTCTCTCTCTCTCTCTCTCTCTCTCTCTCTCTCTCACACACACTCTCACGGCTGTGTCCCCTCTGGTATGTGGACAGCACATCAATGGGAACATTAAAGGTTACAAGGCTCGACAAAACGACACATTCACAACTCCAACCTGACACTTTATTGTACACCCTTTGATCCTGTAGTCACACGCGCGCACACACACACACACACACTCTTGAGCTGTCTGTCTCATTCAGGCTTCCTCACACACACTCTCTGTGTCACATGTTGCATGTTATGACAGGAATTGGGACTTAAGAGAATTCTACTCATATTTTTTAAAGAAGAGATTTTGTTGTCTACCTTTCACAAACTTTGTAATTTTTCTTGAGTATTTGGAAAATGTCATAGTTGAATATCCGGCACATTAGATATACAGTAGAAGCAGCCTTTCATCGCCCATGACCCCTTTTTTACAGCCCACAGTCTCATTACTCTTAGCACTTAGAGAGATGTCATGTGAATTTTAGAAAAGTATCATTTGTTAATCTACATTTTTTTTTTTTTAAGATTATTTTTGGGGCTTTTTTCCTTTATTTGAAAGGGACAGCTGAAGAGAGACAAGAAATGTGGGATAGAGAGAGGGGCGATGGCACTCGCACTGTAACAGGTGAGCTACTCACGCCCCATTGTTAATCTACTTTTAAGTGCAGTGATAGGTTATGCAGACTCTATTTTATTAATGTTTTTAAGGAAAAATATATCCGACAAATATCAATAGTCAAAATCAGTCCTAAAAATGTTCCATGACTGTATATGAAGCAGCCTTGCCACTCTCGAGGCTGAGAAACTCTCAGATATACTTCACCTCAGCAAAGTGCCCAGAAGTGATGCTTAAGTGCGAGGCACTGTTGGCACTGGTGACTCACACTTCAGCTTGATCTGTCAGCAGTGAACCTTAAGTGAAAGGGTACAGGCCTGTTTCCCTGAGCCTTTAAAGAAAAATAAACACACAAATCATATTTAGCAGGATATTGCATTTCTTTGTGCTGTGCCTTTCTGTGTGATATCTTTAAGGAAATAATTATCCTTGGAGTGATTGTGTTTGTTATGTAGCTTAAAGGAGTTACTTGTGCTGTGGTTCTGTGTATTAGTGTATCAAGGCCAGTGTTATTCGCTGGGCTTCCTTCCCCCAATTATTTATTTCATTGTCTCTAATTATTCAATACAATCTGGTGTCTTTGTTTTGACTTGTTTAATGCAGACATGATTGCAAGTGTACAGAGGCAGGCGGGCGTAGCTCCGCTGTCAGTGTAGGTGTGTTTGTATGCATATATGTATTTTGTTGGGTATAGGGATCCTTTAGTACTCTATTAGCAATGCAAATTTACAGAAAATAGGACCACAGGAAGAAAGTACATGAAAATGTTAACCACAGCCACACAGTGAAGAAACAGCATCGTGGCGCTTATAAATTAGGTGGCCGTGGCCTTTTGACCAATTAGCCTCTTCCCTCTACTACCCCTGAATTTCCCGTGCAGCTACCCTCTGCCTAGTAAATCAAATAATCCTTTTCCACAAATGAGCTGACCAGCTAAACCCATCCAGCCTATGCAGCTGAACTTATTTTCTTTCTCCCATCACACCGCCCAATCAGTTTCAAGGTTCTACTAATTCTTTTATTTATTCATTCAAAGAAGGATCTCTCGTTCTGGGACTAAATTATAAAGCAAGTGGGAAAGAGGTGGTGCTGCTCTTGTGTTTCCCTCCCCTTTATGAATTTAATTGAATTGGCTCTCTAGTTGTAGAGGAGGACATCACAAGACACAGAGAGAGCAACAGAAGGAAAATGATCATGCTTGTGCAAGTTTGAAGGGGCGATAGCATGCATGCCCTGCAGTGTGTGCTCAAACACCGGTCAGTGTGTTAGAGGCCACACAGGCATCAATAAAGTTAGACTAAGGAAACCAAGGAAAAAAATGTTCAGCAAGTCTCAAGTAAGATCTAGTGTAACTGTTCCAAAGGTTGATCAAACTGCGTGAGAGACATTTACAGAATTATCATTTTCCACGTCTTTCTTTATTCACCTTTAACGTGGCTTTTCATGATGACACTGCAGATGTGTACTGGAGAAATTACCTCACATGCACACAGTCATGCTGCTCCTTGTCTATGGCAATGAATAGCTTATTGGTATCTGCCCTATGAATTTCTGTTTGATACTTCAAACTGACATTGCTGTGGTGCTAACACTCGCAGATTAAAACACAGGTAATGGAATGCCCCAGCAGTGAGAGATGGTTACCGTGGTGTTTGCTGCGCCTTTCTCCGCCTTTCATCTGCTCAGAACATATAGATGGGGTCGGGTCAGGCTTAACTCCTTGGTGGGTCAGAACTGGGTTAATTGAACCCACCCTTGGTATAGCTTGATATATTTACACACAGTGTGATGACAGGTCTGTTCTACCTGTTTACTGGGTTCAATACTCACAGCACATTGGCATTAACAGATGGAGTTTTTAAAGTGAGGCCATTCATGCATATTTGCCACCCCTCCATGCATGCACCTGCTCACTCTCTTGTTATTTATGTATACAGGCATGGTATGCAGGCAGGCAGTTTTTCCATCAGCATCACATTCATACACACAGTCACACCTGCTCCTCTCTCTGTTTTATTGGAATAACTTAAGGGTTATAATCTGCCTTGCTCAAGGGCTACTTGTTAGATGTAGATGTAAAATATTGCTATATGTATGAGCCCACACACCAATTTGTACAAAATGCCCTGTTCTGTACAAACCACTTAACAGATCAAATAAGCCATTATTACTGTAGGATTGAAACTCCCTCCAACATGATTACACAGAAAGCACTTTGGCTATTATATTTAAAATTAAACATAACAAGGCACCAATGTCTGCAGTTAAAGCCAATAACTAGTCATGAGAGTTGCGTTTGTTGTTATTTTAGAGCAACAAAGTTTCCTTGTTTACTTGCCTTTTCCGTCCTCATATTCCAGACAGAATACGCTTGGTTTTTGATTAGCTGGGTGCCTTGGTACACCACAATAATTAAGCTGTCAGTCAAAACCAGATGGCTGGTGGCTAAAATGGGGAAGCCGCCTGGAAAGTTTCCAGATGAGTCTCCTGTTTAGTTTTGTTGTTGTGGGTGCACAAATGATTATGGGATAATAACGCAACTTCTAAATACTTAATACTGAAGCATACTTCTACCTGCAAGTTGATATTTGTGCTTTTTGTTTAATTAATCTTTCAGCATAATGTCTTTTTAAAATGCAGTGCCATTTAATTCATTTAGTTACTCACATTTATTTATTAGAATAAACCACTTCAGATGTGCCATCTCGATTTGAGGGGGTCCAGTTTGAGATCGTTTATGTTTAATCTGAAATTAAAGAGTTTTATCTTCACAGACATTTTTATTTTTGATGTAAAAAGACTGTATTTGGACAAAAATCCTGAATGGTTATTCATCAATTTGCTTCTAGCAGGGCACTAGCTGTGTTTCTGACTGACCAGATATATAATGTATAAGATATACTCACCCAGCATCCATCCATCTCTTTGTCTCTTCCCTAAACAGATTGTGTTTGAAGGAATTCGAGGCCCAAGTTTTGAGGGGGATATTGCCATTGACGATGTGTCCATCACCATAGGAAAGTGCAAGCAGGAGAACACTGTAGCCAGCGCAGGTAAGACAGGTAAGATAGACTTTTTTAAAGGTCTAAAGTGTTGATAGCTTTATGTTTTCAGCGGACGTTCCCATAAAGCACTTGCTAAGAAGCAGAAACAGAGCTGAATTAAACTGAGCTGAACTGAATTTATTTAAAACTGAAAGTACATTAATTGAGAGGCAGGAGAGAAGGGAATTACTGCAGAGAAAGGATGTTCAAAGGAACAAGAGAAAGAGAACTAAATGTCTTCTTTGCAGGTGTTGGAATTTGGCGGAGAGAGAAAATGTTGTCAGTGTGGGGGCTGTACAGAGACAAGTGAACACCACAGAGCACCAACATGGAGGCAATTTGGAAGCCTTATCATGTGCCGTCCTTCCTCTGTCTCTTTTGTTTTATTTACTTCACATTCCCCTTTATCTTTTCATCCTCTTAGTTGCCGCAACACACCACCTCTTCCTCCCCAACACCCACCTTCATTATATCCTGTCTCTTTCCCTCTTACCTTCTGTTCTCTAATAGCCATCTACCCTTTATTATCTCTATACCTCTGCACACTGTTCTTCATCTTTAAAAGCTTCTGTTCTTTAGAGAGAAAGAGAGAGGACTGAAAGTGTGCAATGATGAGGATTTCGTGAAAAAGAGCATGAGTGAAGGAGACGGAAATGTCTGTGTAGTGAGGGAAAGAGAAAAACACCGGGATCCAACAGTAGCGAGGCATCAGTCCACCACAACAGTTGTTTTTACTCCATAAACTGACCACAATTTTTCCACACCACTCATGCTGTCATGCTAGACAAGTCAAACCAAGTTACTTGCCCATAAATAGAATACCAGAATACTATTTTGCTACTTATAAATACTGTTTGTGACCGTCCACTATGTCTTAAGGGTGAACCAGAGAGAAAAACAAGTCAGTTACAAGGAATGAGTGCATGTCCATGTAAGCGTGTGGAGAGAGACTCAAATAGCCTAAAGGGCTGGGGTGTGGAGAAGAGACAGAGACAGAGAAAAGGTCAAAGACAGAGTGACCATATAGTAAAGTATGTGTGGGTGTGAGTGTGTGTGTGAGAAAGAGAGAGAGAGAGAAAGATGGAGAGCGAAACAGGTCCAAGAGCCAAAAAAAGAAAGATAATATGAAACTAAAACCTGCCAGCAGTTTAGCTACAGTAAGAGCTTCCCTCTGCCAGCAAAGACGTGCATACAAACACACACACACACCAACACACACAGACACACACACAGGCACATAAACATTAAATTCCCATAATAGCCCTCATTGCATTCTCTCCGTCTACAGACATGCACAACAACAGCCAGTTGGCACTGTTCTCTAATTGCACACTGCCATTGCTGTTAGTTAAAATAGGGACACTTTGAAACTGTGGAACTTAATAAGAATCAAACATGTGAATCATTACCATGGTAGAATACACAACTGATCCTTTAACCGTTGTTCAGCCAATTAGTTTGACTTCACGTTATTTAGTATTTGCCACTGTATAATGGGCTCACTTTTACTGTAAAGTAACTTTACCATTTTAAAACATAGCTAACTCATTTGTCTAATACTTTAAGTCCAATTTTAGTGATTAATTATAGTACATTTTGTTTATATAGCCCAACATCACAAATCACAAATTTGTCTTATATGGCTTTATCATCTTTACAGAATATGACACCCTCTGACATTTAAATGGGGGGCAACCTCAGGAAGAGCAATAGAGGAAGGATAGACATGCAATAGATGTCGTGTGTACAGAGTTTTAGTACAATAAGCTAGATTTTATGCAGCAACATGTGGTGAGAAACTACATGGTCTTGTTCACTTTTTCATTGCTAGAACCTACTACAAAGAAAACATTAGGGGCATGGAAACAACACAAAACTGAAAAAATGGGAGAGTGAATTATTAACATCCTGCTTTTACCTCCTCAAACCCCCAGTGTGAGACGTCTGTGTATGTGTGCGATCTTGCACATATTGCATGTAAAGACACTGGCGGATAGAGTGAATAATGGATGATGGTGTAAACAGGAAGAGGGAAGCTCTTGAGCTCTCCGAGTGTGTGCGTGTGCATGTGTGTCCCACAGGTTTTTTGCAGGCAGAGACATTCAGTGTAGACAGATGGGTAATTATCAGGCAGGCGACTGAAGAGTCTTTGCCACTGTAAGAAACACAAATGCGTCTGTCTTGAGTACAGATTTTGCCACCATGGAGTAGGTGAGGTAAAATGAGGATTAGAGAAGAATTAAACTCAACTCATGCTTGCTAGGTACAGTATGATGAAATCAAATGGCATTTGACTTAGAAGAAATTGCAATATCAGTTATAACAAAACCAATTATGCTTAATGCAAGATGCAAAGGGTCAGGAAAGAGTCTTATAAGGCCATTTAAGTACTGGGTTCATTTGAGTCCAAACTAAAGTTCTTGGGTAAAGTTGTATTCATGCAAGTATGGGGGCTCTGTGTAGATTCACGATTAAAACTCTGTGTACATGCAGAGATGGAAATATGCATACACTTTCTTTTTGCTTAGCCATGCCCCTTTTGAAGTTCATTGGTAAAAATCTTGAAAACGAAATAAGAAATCCACAAACCTTATGCAGCTCTTGACAAGCTTGGTCCAATGATGATCCGTCAAAAATTTGGTACCAATCGCGCTTACGGTTTAGAAGGAGATATCAAAAATGTGTTTTTCAAAAAAATCTAAATAGCGAAAAATGTAGTTAGACAGACTTTTGTAGTCCAGCAGGCGTTTTGTAGAGCACATTGAGCTGGACTTGTGAGACAAATTTCAATTAATTCGGTGTGAGGGGCATGGCTTGTTCAAAATTGCATTTTTTGACCCTAATTACAGCACCACCATGTGGCCGATTGGGCTCATATTTCAGTGGAAGCACATGCACATCATTTCCAGTTACTGGGCCAAGTTTCGTGTTTCTAGCTCATTCCAGCTCATGGGAATTTTAGCATTTGCAGTAGACAACAAATATTAATAATAAACCAGCACAAACATAAAAGCATTTCAGGCTTGAACCCCTAATGATAAAATGCATTACTCAAAAATCATTTAAAATTACGTTTATGACTGTGACTTTGATTGACATTTTGTAGAACATTGTGTAGACTGCAAAATATAATAACCCAATCAGTGAAATAGACAAACAACCTAAACAAACAAGTATTTACTCTAACGTTACTTTTCCCACCTTAGATATAATCTCCCCCTTATCATATCAACCGCAGCTATCTCTAGAAAACTGCTTGTGCTGTGGTCTGAAGTCTGCGCACATTCTTCTTTTATAAATACCAATTTATGTGTAGGAAATGGCGTATGTTTTTGTGCGTACGTATTGTTGATACAACTGGCCCTAGGTGTTTACCACCATTGCTTGGAAAAAGCACATTTTTAAATAGATAATGATGGATAGATAGACAAATAGCTTAAAACAGACATGCATGGTGAGCTAGTGCTTTTTAGTGCACAAGTATAAAGCAGCACATCAATAGCAGCTTTGATCATCATAATGTCATATGGCTCTATGTGTGCATGAGAGAGAGAGAGAGATTGAGAGAGAGAGATTTGGTATGTTTCTGAGCCAGAAGGCACTTCTCCTTTGAGAATTTGCTGCTGCTCCCTGCATTTCATAGGATGTGGAGGGAGAGTAGGTGAGCCTTGGGAGCATCACCCAGCTGATACATCACACCTTAGTTACACACTGCATTCACACTCATGGACGCATACATGTGCATCTACCCGCAATTGTTTTCAGTGGAGACTTACTGTATATGGATGCATATATACACGCACCGGGATGCACATAAGCTCACAAATACACACGTTTGACAACTGTAGTTTATGCATTCTCACACTCACGCACACATATTCACTTCAGGTTAACTATGAGCACGCGCAGGGGACTGTTGTCCTACGGTCCTCCACAAATGAACGGTGATTGCCTCTGACATGTTTGGTGCGACTACGCCTGCATAAATCACAGCGCTCCACCTGGCTCAGTTGTGTGTGTTAAGAGAAGAGATGGTGGAAGGTGAGCTTGTCTCTTACTGTTTTACTTTTACTCTATTCTCTGTTCTCAATTGAATGAGTTTCCTCTTCATCTCTTTATTGCTCTCCTGTCACATTGATCCACTGCATCACATTCTGAGAACTATAGGAAAATAGGTAAAGAGTAATCCTGGAGTGATACATAATTGCTTAATCTTTTTTAGCTCAAATTTAAACCAGGAAGTAGCTCAGGAGCTTCGGGAGCATTTTTGGGGTTCAGTATCTTGCTCAATGTTTAAATGTTTGATTATACTGTGACATAAACTGAGGCTTATCCTGTTTTTTGGTAGTTGCCCCATTGGATTGTGTAAAAGCTGCAGCAGAATAGTGAGTTTCTGAAAACAAAGCTGTTGGTGAAGTTGTGTTACACGTGATTAGAAATGACAAGACAATAAGATTTTTATTAGGGATGTCCCAATCTGAAGTGTGGATAGGGAGAGACTTTTAGTGCAGTCTCAAACGTCATTGATGAGAAGAAGAACCAGCTGTCCGCTAACACAACAGAGATGCTGATTTTCTTCAAAAAGAACCTTCACTTCATTTTGAAGTGAGAGTAAGAGTATCGATAACTGACTGAGAGAGAGGAAAAACCCATGAAGCAGCCCCAATAAAAACACAAGAATTGGCCTTCCTTGATAACAAAACAGTGCATAGCAATTTTTTTCAGGTTTTTCTGTAATGCTGCTACTCCAGTAAGTACAAACTGTTTTTTCCCCAGCTTCAAGTTACGCTACTACACCCCTTCATAGTGAAAGTGTGGTTTGTTTACTTGTTATTTTGTAAAGAAAAAATGTACAAATCATTGAGGAACAGCTTGGATGCCGGCATTTTTTTCTTAATGCATTGCAGAGTTATTCAGTTGTCAAGTCTATACATTGGATTTTGATAACTTTAATCTACTTGAAATGTACACTGTACAACTGTATTATCTAGGAAAATACAACTATTGGATCTGGACTTTGATATTGGCAGAGAAACTTGATCAGGACATTTTATAAGGTCTGAGTGGTTTGGTTTTTAACAAGGGAGTTATATTCAATTGATATTCACTCAGTGTTTACCCAGTGATTAACCTGCTATGTAACTTTTTGCCATTTAGCTACAGGGAGCAATAGAGGGGGATGAAGTGATATCATTTGACCTGTGATCCTTTGGATGTTGCTAGCTAAACAGTGACAGTGACTTTTTTTGTTGGTTGCTACATAAGTGCAGCACAAAGAAGCAGGTTCAGAGGCTCAGATGTATGTGAGTGGATTAAAATGCCTGTGCACTGTCTGTGATATGACATACATGGAACCACCTACCACATACACAAACACACACACCAACACACGCAAATGACAGAACAGAGAGATGATGTATAGACCTGAATCACTTACACACAATCATAAAAATAGAGAGAGAGAAAGAGAGAGAGAGAGAGAGCAGGGGGTAGGTTGGGTTATAGGAAAGACATGTAAAACATCATGCTCCACTTCAGTCCGTTGCCTGCAAACTATACTATAGGAATGTTTGTTCTTGTGTGTACGCGTGGGAGTGTGTGTGTCAGCTGCGTCCAGATCAAAGCTCTATTATAAGAATTGATTTTCTACCTGGAGGATGGACCCTTGGTACGAAATCATATCGATCTTTTTAATATACCCACTTTTTATTTTTGAAACTCTGTCTTTGAGCAACTTGCATGTGTAATTTGTTGCTGCGTGTGTGAAATGCTGTGTAGAAAAGGGAGCGTATATTGTATGTATGTAAAAGAAGAGAATGAGCGTGTGTTTGTATACTTCTTCCGTGTGGGACTATTAAGATTTGTAACATAAAAGATAATAAAGAGGAAACCTTAGGTGATCTCATGTATGCAACCGATGGATATTCCTATCAGTAAAAGGGTGCTGAACAATTAAATTACTCCACGTAGATGTGTGCACTGCATCTTATAACTATGCATAAACAATAACAACCTGGAGAAAAAAACCAAGACAAACAATCACATCACATATTGGTGATGATGACATCAATGGTAACGTCTTTATCTTTTTAAAATCTCAAAGCTGTCATGACAAAGTGTGAGATCTCAATGGTGAATCTCTTTTTCACCCCCTCATTCTTGGTTCTATCGCTCTCCCTTTCCTTCCTTTTCTTCTCGACTCTTTCCTGCTTCCCTGACAGCTTTTCTCCATGTGAAATGATAAAACAAAGCTCCATTTTACTACAACCCTCCTCCTGCTTTCAACATTGGTAACGTGTTTTGGTATTGTTCGAATTATGCTTTTTCTAAACTCTGCCACACTAGGGATTTTTCATTGCACATGCCGCTGCACTCAGCCCCAGGCTTGAAGAGAGCCTTAGGCCAAAGAGATAGATTTATACATGTACAGTTATCTACTTAACCTGTAGTCCTGTAATGTCAGGGTTAGCCTGTTCTAAAATGCAGTTTACAGGGGACATAGAAAGAAAGTATCGCATTATACTGTATACAGTGACTTTCAGAAGAAAAAGAAAAGTAGTTTGACTTTGAAGATTCAGATATATGTCTTAGAGATTTTCTTTGTCATGAGACCATTGGTAAAGTCAATAATGAAATGGATAATTATTAAGATTCCACATGAGTTTTTAAATTTGAATGATTTACAATCCAAGATCAGACTGCAGCTGTTTATTTATCCCTGACGCTCACAAAGTACATGTGAAATGTATATAAGAATAAATTATGATTGAATAATTGAACCGATGGCTAGAGTGTAAAATGCCCTCATGATTGTGCAACATGCCTCTAATTATAGGCTTGTGTCTGTGGGAACTTTGCTATAAAACTTTACGAAGTCATGAGTCATAACCATTAAATCATAAGCAGAAGCTCGCAACTGGGTGTCGGTGAGCATTTTCTTTTCATGTATGTACTGAGACAACTCTGCCCTTTTATTTGATCTGTTTCCACAGTTCTGATCGGTGGATCCCACTCGCTCCCATTGGCCAGCTGGCTGACCTTTGGCCTCTCCTGCTTCCTTTTGCTACTCTACAGATGATGAGTACTTCCCACAACACCTGTCTGTAGTGACAGACACTGCCCCAACACGCGCTCTTTTACTTCTCTCTCTAGCCTTCTCCCTGTCCTTTCCTCTACCTTTACCCGTCTCCCTAACCATCCGTCCTTCTCCACTCGTCTTTCTATCCTTCATGCTTCCATTTCATCCTTCTTGCTTAGATAAATGATAACACAAAGTCTTTGTCTAGTTTCTCCTCATCTGCTTTCTTTGAAGATTTACCTAGACACTCAGCATAACCAACTGATGCTCATACTGTATTTAAGGTGAACATACTTAATGATCTCTGACAGTCGAACTACACAATCTCTCCTTTGTCACTATATTAATCTGATAAGATTCACTTTATCCATGTCAGCGTGTCACATTATCACCTTTTCCTCGCCAAACATCAAACTTTGTCATCCATACGTGCACCCTCTCATGTATCTCCACTCCCTCGAACCACAATCCTTACGGCCCCTCCACCCTATTCCCCAGACACACCAAAGTGTCGGACACTCTACCAAAGATGACAAAGGACCTGAGGGAATAAAACACCGAGGAAAGGGGGATTCCAGGAAGAAAGTGAAAGAGAGAGAGAAAATGGGAAAAATATTTTTTTTTTCACAAAGCCCGTCTCCCTTCCATCCCAACCTTTGGGACCATGGGAGCTACTAAATGACAGAGACAGAAAAAAATGAATGACTGAATAAACAACTGAATGGTGAGGAAAGGACAAACCTGAAACAGAGGAAAAAAGATGGGTGCTCCTGGTAGCCTCTCTGCTTGCCCTCCGCTTGCCACAAGAGATGAACCTCAGTGCGGATTATACGTGTACATTTATCTCTCTATATATTAAATATAACAAAGTTTAAACTAAAACACAACTAGGACAGTGGAGGACTTTACAAAGTGAAATTAAAGAAGCACAATGTTTATACAACCTCTGCTGTTCCTTTGGGTTTTATTCTACTTATTATGTGATGTTGCAATTTGTCAGACCGATTCAATGTTTTTGATAGTTTGATTTTTTGTTTTGTTTTGTTTATGGCATTATAAGGGTCAAGGGCAATGGGTAATTAAGTATTATATTAATATTTATGAGAGGAAGGGAAGATGATTTTTGATCTAGAACCTGAATTGAGCACGAGGAGGGAAATGTAAGGATGACCCAAGCCATCTGGATAGGAACTTCAACTTTTCTTCGCACATACGGAACTCCCACCCACACACCCACACACACACACACACACACACAACCACACGTACACTCAGTTTTCCTTGCTGACATCACAGGCAGGCTCACCCTCTGTCTCATATACATGTCTCATCTGTGAGTGACACAGAAGGAAAATGGTGGATTGGCGATGCAACTTTCACATTTCTGTTCCCTTAGCATGAACTCCCCATCACTGGACATCATGACTCAGATGTCTGGATTGATCAACCACAACAGAATCGCTGGATATATATATAATGAAGGGAAAAGCATGGTGTGTTACAGGGGCCAGAAAAGAGCCTGGAGTGAGTTCAGTTGAATATGGTTAGCGAGCACTTCTTTCTCCACAGGTTATTGAATGTCATGTATGAATTCCCTATACACTTACAGCAGGAATGAAAGATGGAAAAGATTGTCAGTATCTGGTGGGTGTGAAGTGTGAATTGAATATCCGATTCTCTGTCATTTTTAAATTAATATTGAATGTCTGTAGTGTATGCCATTTTTGTAATAACATAGATATGATTTTTGAATTTAAGCAATACTCATATCTATAGATCTATATAAAATAGTTTATGATTGCATTTAAGATAGCAGAGAAACCGTCTTGTCCAAAACACATCCTACTTCTCTCTTCATTTGGCAGTTTGGATTTATAATTACCAGTATATTCGCCATTAATTATGCTCCACAATCAAAGCTGTAGCTATTTTCATCATTCAGGGGACAGTGTGTTTGCATTTTGCCTCATCATGCTTTAACTTATAGTTAATGTCGAGAAAACTCCACATTCACCAGTCACCCTGCTCCAGTAATCGGCTTGTGTATGCTAATCTGCTGCATAACACGTGAGTCTTTCCAACACTTGATGTACTTTTGTCTGTGTCATGTCACGTTATTTTTTATCATTTTATCATTGCACTTGTTTCTTGTTTGTTTTTGTTTTCATACATAGTACATAACACACAGACAAGATGTGCCTGATTGGCTTGCCCAGTCTGGTGTGAGTCGCAGTTTCCTCATTAAGCTGGCACTGGTGGTTACTGTCAGTGTAATACATCATCATGTCATCATGCCAATGACATCATTGGCAGATTTTAGCTCACACGAAGGTGAATGAAACTTTGTGTAGCAAGTTGGACAAATGAATGAAATGTCACAGACAGTAGTGTATTATAAGAACATAGAAGCCCTTTGAAGCCTACTGTAGGCAAACTCCCTTATTGCAAAAATGTTTCCTGCATCTTAGCTTTATCTCTGTCATCACAATTCACTTAAGTATGATGAGTGCACATGATGGCAGGTTGTACCTAAATGATACAAACTATTTTAGAAATGAATTTGAGTCACATGCTTTCCTGTAAATGTAGCTTGTTCATTCTGCAATCATATATTCTAAGGCTAAGGTTAAAATATGTTAAGTTTTTATAATCTCCTCAACATGCCCCTGTCATTTTCCAAAAACAAAAAAATAGCAAAACGTTTTTGCAATACTTTCAGTTCCAGCTTATATGGCTAAGGGGAAATTCTAAATGTGTATCAGCTTGAGTTGTACATAATCATGAACATTACTCATCACTTAAGCAGCACACTGTGGGTCAGTACGTTACCCGTATGGTACTAAATACATTTTAGAAATGATGTGCATGACATTTCATCTTGCTAGCTGTCAAATTATTCCTCATATTACGTCATATTTCAATGGCAGTAGTAACAGGGGAAACACTACCATTGTTATCGGTGCATTTGACTGACAAACCAACAATATGTCGCTTTTTACCAATGAGTATTAAAATATGTGGCAATATGGCAAGGTGACTGGTACCATCTATTCTGTATGATTAATAAACTTTTGTTTTTGTTTTTTCCAAAAATGAATCAACAAAATTCTTCGCAATGGCACACCAAGCTCAACTTTGAGTCCACCATAAGCAGTGCTTAATTCTCATTAGATGACCATCCAAATGGAAAAAAAGCATCTTTCACTGGTTTTAACATTTATTAATTTTAATGATGGTTTCATAATTGCCATTTCAAAATATGCAGTGTAGCAACACTTGTGTGAGGTTTGCATATATATCTTCCATAATAAAATCACATGCTAAAAGCATCCCTTGTAATTCAAGTGATATCCATGATTTCAGTAGAAAATAACAGAATTATGTGCATCATTTGTTTCAAAATAACATCTGTCAATAAAATGAAAATTTAAACAAGCAAAGAAATCAAAAGCTGTCAATAATACAAATATCTGTCCTGGGTGGTATGCTTTGGTAGCAAACAAACAAACATCTTTAACATGCTGATTGTCATACAGTGCTGTAGTTAGCACAGTGAGAATGTATAGCACAACTGTCAGTAAGCATACAATAGTTCAGAAGTGTTAGTCATTCAACTTCAAGCACCAGATACGTAACTACGTAAATATGTGAATCTGACCAATATTTTTGAGTGAAAGAGATGGTTGAAGGTCGATCAAAACATATTTGAGCTTAACATTGTAAAGCGCATAAATAGTACCAAACTCAACTTCAATAAAGACATTACCTGTGCAATCCTTTGGTTTTTAAGCAACTAACATAATGGCCTCATTAGTTGACTCTTGTGGTTTTGAGAAATGTATGCTTCGATAGAATGTGATGGATTGTCAAAAAGTAAAAAACACTTCCATATTTTACTTTGATGATTTTAAATCGAAGTTTGAAATGATTTTCAAAAAGACAAACCAAAGACAAGACAAGTGGCCAAATATTTGCCGCATGAACTAATTATGAAAATGACCTGAATAGAGTGATTTTCTCTTATCAGTCAGGTGACACAGTATATCTACTAGGTATCTGATGACCAGTCTATTTCAAAATGTTACATTTAAAAGGTACTGTATATCTTTTTCATTTGCAATCCTCCAACATCGGTCAAGTCTTTCACAACTCAGTGAAACACCAGTGTAATTTAGTTCAATTTAATTCAATGTATATAATGCCAATTCATAACAGAAGTTATCTTATTGTACTGTCCAAAAAAGTGCTGAACTTTGGGATCTTGTTTGTGTCCAACCTGGTCATTTCCACTTCCTGTTAGAAACATGCTCATTCATCTATTTATTGAGTCCCTGTAGCGATGCACATGTACACACACACACACACACACACACACACACACACCCACACACTTACAAATAATGTCTGCCATCATGCAGGTAAATCATAACAACTGGAATGACAAACTGACTGTTAATCATCCATCTACTGTATACTTTCTGTATTGTCTTGAATTGATTGGAATTGACCTGCAGGAGACTGTCTGGAATCACTCAGCCTCTGCCCCCTCCTTAACTGTAAAAGCTGCCAATATACTGAGCAACTGCGTGGCAACTGATTGAGTATTCCTCCTGGCAAGAGTAATAAAGTGAGGTACATGTTCAAAAGTTATTTTCTTGTTTGTAAGAAATAAGATAATGCACAACAATCAGTGTCTGAGTGCTGGTAACACTCCTGAGTAATGCTTCCCTGCAATGTTACTTAAAACGCTATTAAGGTATTACAGCCTTGGTTTACAGACCAGAATGACCTTTTCCATAAAACGCTGTGACCCTTGCCCTGGTTTCCCAAAAGAAGGTTAAAACCGGTGTTGATTTGTTTAAGCAAAATGTTTCAAAATCATGTTTGATTGAATATGTTCTCTCCAAAAAAACAACCAAGAAATTTCTAGCTGACCCTGATACCTTCGAAGACCAGAAGAACCTGAATCCCAGTGTTCCAGTGGACTTTTTGACAATTGACCAACACACATGATGGTGTCTGTGCAGTGTTCTGTGGCATAAAACATAAAACCTTATGAATTACGTTTTTAGGACTCACCTACCTATTGTAACTCACTGTTAAAAGCTTTGTCTTTGCATTAAGTAGGTTTGGGGAAACAGTGCATCGGTCACAGCGAACTGTCAGGTTTTATGGCATAAAGCGGTCAATGTATTGATCCATTTTGGAACAAAAGATGTGAAATGCACCTTTAATGGGAAGAAAAGGCAGAAGGGTATCAAATAGTGCTGGGTGTTGTATATCTCTGTCATGTAATGAAGTATTTTAGAGGAAAATATATTTGAAATATGACTCTGAAAGGTATAAATAAACATTAATGAAACAAAAAGGTTTAGTTATTATTGCTTGTTGCTGCAGTTGCTCTTGGAAAGGAAATATATATTTGGGAAATATGTGCATCCCCTTTCTGGTGGAGAGTTAATTGAGAAGATCAATACTGCTCTCTTTTCTATACACTAAATATGAGTCTACAGCCAGCAGCCAGTTATTTTAAATTAGCATAAACACTAGAGACAAGGGACTCTAAAATTGTCCCTAGTGGATGAATGTGTGCGTGAATGGTTGTCTGTCTCTGTGTCAGCCCTGCGACGAGTTGGCCACTGTCCAGGGTGTACCCCGCCTAAGGCCCGAAGCCACTGGGATAGGCTCCAGACACCCGCGACCCCGAACGGGAACAAGCGGTAGAAAATGACTGACTGACTGACTAGAGACAAGGGGAAACAGCTAAACTGACTGTCCAAAGACAACAAAATATGCCTACCAGCACCTCTAAAGCTCACTAAAAAACATGTTATATCCTGTTTGATGTGTAAAAATGACAAAAACTATTTCTTGGCAGGGTGCAGCAACTTCCTGTAGCCTTTTTCGTCACTTTAACCCCTGTAAAAAAATAAACAAATTAAATGAACTGTTTTTACTCTTCAGTTTTTGTTCATTAGAGAGCTTACTGAAAGAGGTGTTGATAATACTATAATGCCATCTTTGGACAGAGCAAGGCAAGGGTTTCCATCTCTATTTCCAGTCGTTTTGCTAAACTAAGATAACTGGCTGTTGGCACTAGGCACATATTTACCAGACAGATATGACAGTGAAATCAGTCTTCTTATCTAATTGTCAACGAAGAAAGTGAAAAAGTTTTTTTTAAAGAATGACTGCAAATGATCGTCCAATCAATATGTCGAGCTATCCTCAGGTTCAAAAACTAAAACCTTCTAAAACCTGTGATCCTATTGCCACATCTTAATATCAACAGAGTGAGTCACAAGGTTCAATGGTGACTTCAAGTTTTGGTTTTGAAATGGAGTTTAAGTACTTTTTAGTCAGAAAGACCACAAATTCCATGCTCTAAAACAACACAGTCATTAAGGTTGAATCACATATACAGATATTAAATCGCTGTAGGACATGTGTGACTTACTGCACTGCTGGCAAAGTGTTTCAAATCAGCACTTATACTCAGGCAGACTGCCTGAGATGTTGCCCGCTGCGACCTTTTTTAGTGGAAAATTCATCACAACAGCAGGGGGGTAATTACAGAAGTCTTAAAGGTGCCTAAAGATACTAATTTCTACACACACTGAATCACTCATTATGTGTGATTAATAGACCAACATGTTTGGACTACTTAACAGATATGCACAAAAATATAAATAGTACACAGAGCACATAACTTAATCCATTTGTATCAAATCTGCTCCATCAAAGTAGACGTAAAAACTTCACTGGTGTTTCGACTTAGATAAAAGCAGATAATACTATAATTACTTTTAGGGATGAAGCACTTCTTTAATAGTTTTGTTCTCAGGTATTTTGTCTTGATGTGACCTTCATGTTCTGCATTCTGAGTGGTTGGGAGCGATTGCACATAGATAGTTGTAGATGCAACAAACACAGCGACTAATGAGAGTTCTCAGGAATTAATAAATTACTAAACAAATTTTAGCACTTGCTCACTAATGACTTTACTGCCAAGGCTGCCATCTCATGCATGCCTAATTTGTGAGATGTGTGCAAAGTGTAATGAACTCACACAAATGGCTTTCTCCCATCTTTCAGCACTTCAGCGTAGGATGTCACAACAAAGTCATAGCATCACAACGAATACAGTAATCAGAACTCATTTACACTCGAAGGGCGTGCGATCATCTTCTCACTTGCTTTGACATTATCGCTGTCTCTAAATGTGTTTTGCAACTGCTTTCTCCCCATTTGTTTTTGCCATTTTCCCTCAGCCTTTTGTCCTTTTTCTTCTCTCACTGTCTACCATTTCTGTTCTATCCGAACTAAAATAGATACAGGCAAAAAATATACAGTAAGTATAAAGAATCGGTCTGGTTTTGACCTTCTTGTAACAGACTGTTCCTGATTAGCTTGCTTACTTCAGTTTGGAGAGCTGGGAAAAGTGACAGGTGCCATGTAGTTGAGGTTTTCAGCTATTTTTGCTCAAGTCGTTTTCCTGATGTTTTGAACTATGACTTCTGGCAAGAGAGCTTTCTCCTCTCAGAATAAACTGCAAGGTCCAGCTGAGACACGGTTGCTCTCTCTCTCACACACACACACACACACACACACACACAAGCTCCTCTATCTTTTTTCACTCACTTACATTTATATTCAATTTCATTTTTTATATTATGTTCTCATATGTCTTTGTCATAAGGTATAGTTAAATAGGAGAAAAAATAACATATCTACATGAAGAAAAAGAAATAACTGGTGTTGGCTTGCAGTGTCAGACATGCGCTGATACACAGCTCTTCTCCTCTTTCACCCTTCTCATCTCTTCTCTTTTCAATCTCTCGCCTCTCTACTCTCTCTCAATTGAGCAAAGCAGAGATGTACAGATAGAGGTCTAATTAATGTGTGCTTTCTACTCTGAGCTGCCTCTTAGTGGAGCGCAGGGTGGAGGGGTTTGGGCTGAATGGTTTAGAGCTGCACTGTTCTCCTTCATTTGTTGTCTGTGACATTGGGGAGGTGGGATTTCTTACTGAGCCTGTGACTCCAGTTGTCTCACGCTTGTACGAAGAGGGGAAGAGAACTTTGCTGCTGATTCAGATTACCCCGGGTTCATTATTGAGAGGCCCCAGCTTTGCTCCTGAGAAATCCATATTTGGATGCTTACCCAGAATCAATGTACCAGTTAAGGTTTGATTCTAACTAAGCAAGTTCTTCCTGTTTCTGGAAATAACCTAATAATGTACTGAGTAGTGCCCCAAAACGACACATATTCACATCAACCCTGTCTCCTAGAAATTATATTTGTATACATAAGTTTAATTTGGAGGACTGGTTGTATATACCTGTCACATTGGACCTATACATAGAACGATTCATTTAGAGAAAACAGGTGTCTACTTTGCCTGATCGGTTATGTTTATCTGACCCTTCCTATCCTTAGCTTTGTATACTGTGCTGGGCTTTAACCAGACTCGTTTTTGATGCACTTATGCTTTTTGTTACCTTGTGTTGTTATATTGCTTCCATTGTCTTCCTCAAATGTAAGTCGCTTTGGATAAAAGCTTCTGCTAAATGACTAAATGTAAATGTAATGTAAATGTTTAACCTCTAAAACTTGAATATCCTATTATGTTTTATTGTTTTTATTTGGTGTCGTATTTTATCTTCTTGTTTTGTATTACAAGTATATAATCCTATTCCATCTCAAGAGGGCTAAATTTCAATCAACAAATTTTAACAAATGTCCCCTAAAGTTGCTTAAAATCTAAATGAAACATCTTTTCCACAGTGATGACAACATGTCACATGTATTCTTTTCCAGCACTTCACTAATGCTTGTTGAAAGTAAAACATTCAAACCAAAAGATGAAATATTCTTGCAGCTGCACAGTACATCAAATTGAAATACTAGATGTCCTGTGCATCATCTTCTACATATTTTCCCCAAAATGTAGCCAGGCATACTTGTTTGGACATGTTGAGAATAATGGGGTCAGTTAAAATAATTAAAAAAAAAGGCTTGCTGCTCAATATGAGTTTATAAACATGAAGTGGGATCTTAAACAGGGGGACAAATATGATGACAAAAGTGCTCACATGTCAAGGTGTCTACATACAGTACAACATTTCAGGTCTTTACTTTCTTCCTCCCTCTCTTCCTTACCTCCATCCTTTCTCTCCGAAGAAAAAGCCAAAGCATCTCACGGATGAGAGGTTTGTGTTAAACACACACCTTAACATGTGCATTGCTCTCAAAGGAGCGACAAACATACTGAGAAAACCTTCTGTTATGCTTGAAGAGTGAATTCCATTTGTTTGATATTCAGCCACTGGAGATCTTATGTGCTTTATTCCAGACACTGAGAAAAGTTGAGGAAAGAATGTCTTCATCCTTACGACTGTCCTCTTTACATTATTCATCAAACGCTGCTCTTCTGCGGCTTCTTTAAATACTTCCTCAGTGGCAGAAATCTGAAGGTAAAATGTTGAATTGTTCTGATAAATGTTTCAGGGTCTCATGAGAGCGACTTACTATAAAGGACTCCAAATGACCTGAATATCCAATAAAGGTCACATCTTCCAATTCTTCCTTTCACACATCAGTTTTATGACTGTGTTTGCTTGCATGCAGTATTCTATATAATGAATATTGCCTACATAGATGTTCTGAGATAAATCATAGTCAGTCAAACAGAGGGTATGTAATTCAGAGTAGAGGGGATGTGAGGAACTACTTGAAAAGGTGATTGTTCAGCTTCGGTTCGAGGACAAGAACTGCATGTGCTGTTCTGACTGAACGGTGAAGTTCATTCCCCCATTTATGAGTCAGTGGTGGGGTGAAGATTGCCTGACCTGACTGAGAAAAAGAAAAGTTTGTTGACAGGATTGATACAAATGGTGTTGATTAATAACACTATATCTACTTATATATGTAAAAGATGGGAACACTGTAGCAGACTAAAAACTCTTAAATGATCCCCTGACTTTTACTGTAGTGCCACAATGAGGTTACAAATTTTTTATGTTTAGTGAAATGTTTCAACTATGGACTGCCATGAAATATTATACAGACATGTACTTTATGGTCCTATAAGGATGAATCCTAATTACTCTGGTTAAACCACCTGACTTTATATCTAGTGCCAACATCTGTTCAAAGATTTCCTGTAAATATCTCAACATCTACTTAATGGAATGGCACAACATTTTGTGCAGACATTCACGGTTTCCAGACAATGCATCCTACAGACTTTGGTGATCATCTGACATCTCCTTAAGTTCCACCATGAGGTTGAAATTTGTGATATTGAATGAAATGTCTCAACTATTGGATGGATTGCCATGACATTTGACATTCATGCCCACCTCCGGATGAATTGTAAAACCTTTAGTGATCTCTTAACTTCTATAGTGCCATTCAATATGGCCTTAATACCTATAAAAACGAATGGCATTCGAAGCAGAATCAGCTGCGCTTTGTGTTCAGTGTTATTTATCAAATATTAGTATGCTAACATGCAAAACTGAGAAGTAAATATTATACCTAATAAACATCAAACATTAGCATTGTTATGTTACCATGCTGATGTTAGCATTTAGCTCAAAGCCCCGCTGTACCTAAGCACAGCCTCACAGAGCTGCTAGCATGGCCCTCCACTTCATCCTCCAGCACCTGGACTCCTCAGGAACCTACGCCAGGATCCTGTTTGTGGATTTCAGCTCATCCCTTAACACCATCATCCCAGCTCTACTACAGGACAAGCTCTCCCAGCTGAGTGTGCCTGACTCAGACTTCCTGTCCGACAAGAGGCAGCATGTGAGGTTAGGAAAATATGATGCTGACTCCCAGAGCATCTGCAATAGTTCCCCACAAGGCTGCGTTGTTTCCCCTCTGCTCTTCTCCCTGTACACCAACAGCTGCAACCCTAGTCAGCAGTCTGTCAAACTCCTGAATTTTGCCGATGACACCCCTCTCTTAGGCTCATCTCTGATGGGGATGAATCCGCCTACAGGTGGGAGATTGACCACCTGGTGACCTGGTGCAGGTCAGGTCCAGAAAAACTTGGAGCTCAACACTCTACAGACAGTGGAGATGGTTTTTCATTTCAGAAAGAGCCCAGCCCCCCCGTCCCCATCACCCTGTGTGACTCCCCAGTCGACACTGTGGAGTCCTTCCGCTTCCTGGGCACCATCATTACCCAGGACCTCAAGAGCTTCACCTTGGTGCCTCACCATGAAAGCCCAGCAAGAGATGTGCTTCCTGTGGCAGCTGAAGAAATGTAACCTGCCAGACAATGATGGTGCACTTCTACACTGCTATCGGTGAGTCCTTCCTCACCTCTTACATCACCATCTGGTACACTGCCACCACTGCCAAGGAGAAGGGCAGACTGCAGCGTATAATTCGCTCTGCCGAGAAGGTAATTGGCTGCAATCTACCATCCTTTCAGGACATGTACGCCTCCAGGACCCTGAGATGAGCAGGAAAGATTGTGGCTGACCCCTCCCACCCTGGACACAAACTGTGTATAGTAATACTGTAAACGTTTGCACATTGAACGTAAATATTAAAAAATTGCACACACTGTAATTTAAATAACATGTCATCATATTGTACATATTCTTTATTATTATTTGCTTATAATATTTTTGTTTTAATATTGTTATTCATAACTTATTGTCATTTCCATAGTTACGATACTTGACCTGCGGGACTTTCATTATGTTTCTTTATACTTTTTTATATTTCTACTATGTTTATTGTCAGGCACCATAATACCATAACACCATAACATTCCTTGTATGTGTAACCCTACTTTGCAATAAAGCTGCTTCTGATTCTGGTGCTGACGTTAGCACAGCCTCAATGAGCTGCTAACATGGTTGTAGACTCTTAATCTTATCATGTGATAATTCCTATTGCGTCCATGTTCAGCCTATTTTTCTCTACTTCAGTTGTTGTTGAATGACATATGGGAAAGAGATAGGTGGAAGAATGAGACAGGTTTAGATAATCAGCACAATTTTATTCTAGACTGGAAAATACCAAGGAGTATGACCTGTCCTCATGAATACTGATGTCCCTTGGCATCTAGCTGGAATTAAAGTGACTCACATTGCTGTAATTATCACAGCTATCGATTGGTCTGTGCCGCATAGGCAAGGTCAAGCAGGAACTCTCCCACTAAGAACAAAAACAGGTGCTGTACAGGAAGCAGGTTTAATCACATTTGGATTTACAAGACAACACCAATCCATTTTACTTTTAGTTCAGTGTTATCCCAGTTTAATCTGAAATAAATAGGACATAGAGATGTTAAATACATCCCTGAGTTCTGCAGCCTGTGTATATTAGACATCATAAAACTCACAAAAATCACCACACTTTTAAAAGGGGTTACAGATGTTGGTAATAATGTTTTGCAAAGTATTGTAGCTTAAGATACCTACTTGATAACCACACTATTATTAAGTGCTTATATTGTTTCAGCTACACTGTCCATTCACAAACTACAGGCTCTAAGCAACAGGCAGTCAATGGAAGATGCAAAACACTGTCCAAGGTCAACAACAAGCCAAGGTTGCTGTTGAACAGTCCGGTTTTTAATGTATTAAATACTGTACCTCTTTATTAATTCATATGAACATAAGGATTAAGGATCTACAATATGTGAAGTTTTCATTCACATAGTAGCTAACCCCCAGCATCAAAGAAGCATTCTGTCAAAGAGCCAGAAGAAGTTGTTGATCTAAATGACTCTGAAATTATTGGAAAAGTTGTGATTTTCTTGTTTAACCTTCTTGTCACATCATGTTTTCAATATTGCAATAACTTTCATACATTTTTTAAATATATTTTAAAAATATATTTGTTTTTTTATATGTTTTATATAAAATGTGTTCAAAATAATTTATGTTCATGTCCTTACTTCAATATTGTTTTAAATCATAACTGTAATTTACTGTTATTAGTATACATTAGTAATTATTATTGTTTATGAGAATACAAGACCAAGTTAACAGTAGACCTACTGAACTCTGTGCAAAATAATGGTGCATAGTACATCTTCAAATGGATCCCTGAAAGCAATTCTTGGATTTTCAAATATCACATTTTCTTTAAATTGTGAACACTGAATGTCCTATTAATGAGATTATACATGCTGTGTCAATTCACAGTATAGTACTTTATCTGGAATGTTGTACTCATAGACTATTGAGATGGCTGCAGGAATTATTTATTTATTTTTAACCTTTATTTATATTTGCCAAATTGTCTAACAATAAATGCTGCATTAGCATGAGTGGAAATGATGCTGTGGGAGAAAGGATCATTTACATTTACAGTATTTTGACGTGGTGCTACACAATGCTTTCGGAGGGGTTTATTAGTGGACACTTAGCAGGTAGTCTCCTGCTTCAGTGGAACTATTCTAACAGCCATTGTTTAAAAATATGCAGTGTTTAATTTAGGTTCATATTTACTAAATTTTAGGTCCTTTTTCCAAAAGAATTCTCAGACCTAAAGCTATGCTTAGAAGGAACAAATAAGTGATACTGCAAGGCCTGTTATTAATTTTTAAGTTGCAGAAAAGGGCAACTTTGATCCCATCATTTACATAAAGTTAATAAAGAGAGGCTAAAACAGCAGTTTTCTAGCTCAGAAACTCTCACCACACCAGAAGCGGAATGTATAATAACCCTGTAGATAACTATAATATTCTATGTTCTGTTTAGCCCACTGCCCAGTTACACATAGTCAGACATTCGTCATCTGGAGTATCCTCTGACAGAAATAGATTTTTGAAAACATGGTGACATCAAACTCTGAGTGGATCATGCCAAGAGCTTTTTAGTAGAATATTTTCCACTGTTAACTTCACATGCAGATGCGCTGGCAGTGCTGTACAGGAGGCTGTTACATAAATCACCCAGTAGACTGCTGAAGTCACATCAGTGGAACTGGGACAGAGGCCAGATGCAAGTACAAAATGGTCTATAGTGTTTTGCACTCCCTTAATTTATTTAAGAGTAATGCTTCCATTACACTGTCATCATCTTAATTAGCAGGAACTTAAAATGAAATATACTTCTGGTAATGGATGACTATGAGTGCAAAAATAAATAGTGACCTTTTCATGTGTCTGAACTGTGAGCAATAGTAATCCTTAATTTCAGTGGTGGAAGAAGTATTCACATCTTTTATGTAAGTAAAATTAGCAATATAGAGTGTAAAAACAAGTAAAAGTCAAGCATTCAAAATCTAGTATTAGCATTAATTCAAAGTATTAGCATCAAAATATACTTAAAGTACTAAAAGTAAAAGTACTCATTATGCAGAATGGCCTATTTCAGAATAATATATTTCATATTACTGGACTGTAATTAGCAATGCATTAATGTGTAAGCATCACTAATGTTGGAGCTGGTAAAGGGGGAGCTAATTTCAATTACTTTATATACTGTCAGGTAGCTTAATACTATGAAGCCATGGCGAGAATTTTTTTGAGGACTACTTTTGCATTCCCTTGCAATATCTTTTGCGTTCTCTCGCAATACTTTTCTTCTTCTATTCCTTCTGAGCCATATGTATATTTTCCCGCTCAGCTGCTCCCAGCGCAACGCAACAGTATATTAGCTCATTGAATTTTACCATGAACTTACCATTAAGAATGCTGATATAGTACTACTACTCAAATGCATGCATGGTCATGTAATTTGTGAGAGTAAAATTAAATGAATTCTTAGATAAAGAGTTCTCTCAAGAAGAAAGCAGTACAGTATGCAGGATGCTGTCGGTTTCATTCGTGAACAGTTACTGTACTCTGCACTGTACTCTACCCCAGAGGGGTTTCACTGCGGAAAAGGAGACGTCTCCAGAAGCAGAATTGCAGATGTGCAGTTGAATCTACCTCATCAAGCTATTGAGCTGTAGTTGTATGAGCAAAAAACACAACAAACAAGAAGGTGACTGAAATGCTGCAAACAGAGTCTATGGTTTTGTTACAAAAAAAGCAGAGAAGATTGAGCCACTTGCAGAGATACATCAGGAATGCAGATCAATGCAAGTTGGAAAGCTTTAAACATTTTTGCACAGAGTCCTCTGTTTGTTGCACAAAACAAATTATAGTAACCTTCAGTACTGAGACAGGTTTTGGTAGAAGGACTGTTGCTATAAGCGTGGAGCAATGATCCTTATTGTTCCTTATATATAAAGCTACTACCCAAAAGTTTGATCCTGTTCTATGCATGTTCTTTGACATGGAAATCATATGCATTAATGCATTAATTTCCACACCAGCTTCCATTGCAAACAGACAAACAGACAACAGAAGGAATGGAAGAATAAAAGTATTGCGAGGGAACACAAAATATTGCGAGTTAACTTAAAACAAATTGTGAGGTAACACAAAACAGTGTGAGGAAATGGTTGTGAAAGGTTGTGCTTAAAACATTTTTCGCCGTGACCTTTAGGGGGCTCCGTATAATCCATAATAAAAAAACATAATTTATTATTTGATTTATATTTAGTTATATTAATATGAATCTGCAAAGTAACTAGTAACTAATGCTGTCTAACAAATGTAGGGGAGTAAAAAGTACAATATTGGCTTCCAAAATATAGTGGCATAAGAATAAAGTAGCATTCAATTAAAAGTACAAGTACCTCAAAATTGTACTTAAGTACGGTAATTGAGTACATGTGCCTAGTTACATTCTATCGCTTAATTTTTAGGTACATATATTTTTTATTCAACAGGATACCTTTGCATGTATTCCCCAGTCCCTACAGGTAACACCACCATACACTCAGTTGGCGTTTATGAGATCGCTGAGTAAATATTTCATATCCTATAGGGTCATACTCATTTACCACAGAGTACCTTTGGATAATTTAAGCAATACTTTAGCATTTTATTTAGTTTTCATTTTCAGTCTCATCCCCACCATATTTTTGGCAGGACTGCAGCAAAGTGGGGCCTGCCCTGTAAATGCAAAAGTCTGTCCCTGACTTGAGTGAGAAAGGAAGTTACACCAATGGTCGGCGTTGGAGTTACCCCATTGGCCATTGCACTTTCAAAATGAATAAGTGTGAAAATACCTCAATTACATCCTCAGGGGGCTTTTACAGGCCACAATTTAGCACATTGACCATACACAGTCCAGCCATATACTAGGTTTCGACATGTTCTTCTTATAACAATGCGTCAAATGACTATGTGGAATGTGGAAGCAGTCACTGGTAGTGAAAAACCCACAGAAAGTTATCACACATCCTTTAGCTGATATTTTTGGTCTTAGGCCAGTAACTTAGTATTTTGGTTCATTTTCACCTCCATTAATGTTGATTCCAGCTGTAGCAGGAAGCTGTTTTCAGGAAAAAAGCGCTGATAATCCCACTGTACACTAAGTGCCAACACCAAACAACAGACAAAATAACGTTACTGACGAGTTGTGAACACACTGGAGCATTTAGCAACTAAAGAGCTGCATATTTATGTCAGGAGTAGGTGGAGACCAAAAATAACTAAAAGGAGAGTGGTAGTTGGCTCCAAATGAGTGTTAATGTTTCTGCTGGATGTGTCAACAGTTTGCACAGGTTAACAGGTTAGCCATATCAAGGCCATAATATGTCAAACATGTCATTTTTAGCTTGTTCCAGTGTTCTGTCTTCAGGTGACTGATAGATATTTAGATAGATAGATAGATAGATAGATAGATAGATAGATAGATAGATAGATAGATTTAATATACTGTGGTCTAACTGCGGAGTTGTTACAATTGCTGACCTTGTGCTGATTTTTTCCATGACTCTGATTTCTGCTTCAGACAAGCTAAATATCTGGGTGAGTAATTAAGCCAGTGGTTTTATTACCGGCCAATTAGTCTCATACCCCCTCTGACTGAAACGGCCGCTTATCTGTTCCTGTGTTTGCACACTCTCTGCATAAATGTGCTCACACACACGCGCACACACAAACAGGCACAATCAGTATAGCTGTTTAGTCCGCATCAGCATGGACCAGATAGAGAACATTGCACTAAGTCTGTTTGCTCTCCTATGGTGCTAACAGCTAGATAACACATAATACAATCACCAATGTGACTGGCTTATCTTTCAGCTCTGTTATTGAAAAGTTGTTGGAAAAGTTCGACAGCTAAACAAATGTTTAGCTTTCGAACAACTAAGCATTTTTGATTCCCAGAAAGTCAACCACATTAATCCAGTAAAAAACTGTTAAAAAACTAAATTATCAACAAATCATACAATTTCAGACTAACTAACATGATTCAAATTACAAAAAAAAAGCCTTGCTGGATTAAACCAAAACTCTTTATTTTCGGTCTGCCTCTCTGTCTCTCTTTCCCTGTGGGCTCTTTCTCTATCTGTCTCAGCTCTGCCTCCTTGCATGTTCTGGTCTGCCAGCCTCTTTCCCAGAGTGCTAGCTCTCTCTTGGCCTGGTGCTGTCTTTGTTTCTCTCTCCCTCTCTTGTATTTCATGTCTTCTTTTCTCAGAACTTTATTAGGTGAGATGTCCTCTGCCAGAGCAGGCTGACTAGACCTGACTTGTATTTCATAGAGAGGCATTACGGTACCACTAGCATACTCCGCCTCTCTGTCCACTTTACTTAAACGCCTGTCTGCTACCGCCTCTGCTGTTGAACTGCAGCAACAAAATTCCATCAATGCCAATGGGTGAGGGAGACTCCTGTGGTGAAGATGCTGAAGGCCTTATTCGGACGAGAAATTGAGTGTCTAACAAGACCCCAGAGTTTGGGTTAAAGGATGAAAATGCAACAATTAAAATGCTCTGTGTGTTACATACTCTGCTTAGCAAGACTGTGTGGCTCTTCTTGGATTGAGACAAAGAAGGTTTTGTAGACAGACAGCAAGAAACAAAAACATAGCTGAATTAATGTCCTCAATATATTGCCTACCCTCTCTCAGTGGAACTTTGAACCAGATTGTTTGGGTTTCTGAATTGGGTGGTTTGTATAAATGCATTGAGGGAAATTGTGGGGAGGCGAAAAGAGAGTTATAGGTGATATTAAAAAGATTATTCTTACCTGAAGAACAGGGACGTGCTGTATAAAATGTGGAAGAAAGCAATAAATCGATTAATATACTCTAGATCTCTGCCCGAAAAGGGGAAACAAGATTATTTATTTTGGACTTCTCTGTGACATTAGTAAAAATATATTTGGTACTAACAGTGTCGGGAGTAGCCTAATGCTTTACAAAAGTAATGCACTTATACAGTAATGAATTGCTTTTTGCTGTAACGCAGTAATATAATGAATTACTAATAACATTTTAGTAATATGATTCCTGTTACAATCTCAGTAATGTGCGATACAAGCATTTAACCCGAAACTAAGTGGTGTGTTGTTTTTTTTTAGAATTCATCAACACCGCGAAATATTTCAGCACCAGAGAAAAAAATACGTGAGTAAATGAGTAACATTATTACCTGTTGCTGGAATTCAGTGGTTGAGATGATGACTGCAGAGACTGATTCTAAATTTGAGAGATCGACATTATTACATTATCACACTCCCATTATTTTCAGATCGTCACAACGCCCTCCACAGGAAGTATAATGAGCTGCAATAAACTAAATTTTAGCATTTTTGAATTCCATGTCATACTTCCGCGGTTATTTTGGTGAGAGCAACTCAAAATTAATGCCTATGTTACATTTTCCATTACATAATGTGTTACATTTTGAAAGTAACTGGCCCAACATTGGTTACTAACATGAATGCATTGATTCAGTTATGGCAAGTCTCTGTTGTTACGACAACACAAACTCCAAAATGGGTTGTTGTTTGTTTGTTTTTAGCCACACTAGAGATGTGGCTCTAGGGATGGCAATATATGTCTGTCAGGTGTACACTTATCAAGAAATATCTCTTCATATACTAGATGTATTAGCATATCCAAAAAGTTGGTTCATGACATTCCTATCAGCCCCTTTGTGTTAAGTCCTAATTGGCGAATGCTAGCATGCTAAAAAGCTAAAACGAGATGGTGAACATGGTGAACAGTTTTCATCATATTACCACATATCTGAGAGTGTTACCATCAAGATGGTAGCATTTAGCTTAAAGCACTGCTGTGCCTACGTTGAGCACCACAGCCACTAGCATGGCTGTAGACTCTTAGTTTTGTCAATTATACAGTAACTTGATGCACACAAAGGACCAATACCCTGTTTTAAATTTACAAATCGCATACAGTAGTTGGCAAGACAAATCTAAAAAAAAAGTAGAAGCTGTACTGAAATAGTAATATTGCAAGAAAACAGGAGAATGGAAGAGAAAAACAAAATCAGAATTTAGCCAGAAATTTGCCTAACTGGCTCCAACAACCAATTCATGAGGCGTGGACCAAGAGCATAAACAGAATAGCAAAGATGGAATGCTTATTTGCTGAATCAGATTGTTTATTAAGTCTGTTGTGTATTGTCAAACAGTAAACAAGTGCAGCTTCTGGTTGTTTTAGCAGGGTATGTTGGTGGGGAGCTAATGAATTGAAAGACCTCAGTTGGGCTGAGTTTCTTTGGCAGAGTAGAGAGGACTTTAACACAGACACAAAAAACACAAACACACACACACACAGTGGAGAGCACAGAGGGCCCAGGCTGTATATTAGTGGTTCAGAGACAAAGTCATGCTCGCTGCAACACTGCTGTGTAATAGTAGAGAAAGACACAGAGATGGAGGATGGAAAGAAGGTGAGAAAAAAACAACATCCGGCAATTTAATTTGCAGGCCCTCTCAAACAGCGCGTGGCTTAATAAATTGGAAATGGTATCATCCACAGAGGAACACAGCTGCAAATACAGCAGAGGCTTTAGGTGAGCACTGCATGGAGCAAAGCCATCTCTACATAACATAGCCTGGACGAGCATGCCAATGGTGAAATAAAAAATAAGTTGTGGAATCTGTATTGTTAGGATTTTTTCTTGGTAAGAAAAAACACGATAAACATTAATAAAGTACCAGTGTACTTTATGTGTAGCTACATGTATGTCTGCTTTACTTGCACAAGATTTGTAGGCGTTTTGGTATGACATGTTATCGTTATTTTTCTCTTACTCTACAAACATGTTTGGCACAGAGGTGTAGCCTACTGTACATCAGGATTTATTTAACATTTTTGGCCTGGAATCCAATAAAGAAAAACTCATCTGTTACGTTTACCCAAAAGGCTGGACTCAAATGCAGGACTCAGATAAGAAGGATGAATGTAAAAATGGTTTATTAAATAATCGGGAAAGGGTGGTGTATGTGTGGTTTTGGATACAGAGCAGGTAGGTTGGAAGTGGAGGTAATGGTGGTGGAGATTGCATGGTATAGTGAAGTGTGGCTGGCAGACAGGCAGAAGCTAACAGAAGGCAGGCAGGTGAGCAGTGATCCTAAAAAACACACAGGTTAGCTGAAAGGACAAGGAGAAAAAACAAACAACAAGGTTTGCTTGCAACAGTTTGGCTGACTAGTAACTACCACGATGAAGAGCCGGATTAGATAGTCTACAGGAGATGAGCGTCAAGTTAATGGTAGCAGTGAAGCCGAGAGCCAGTGGAGGGAGACGGAAAGAGCAGCCACACCTACAGACACACACAGAGAGAGAGACAAATAGGGGGAAAGACAGGAGACATGGGGCAGGGGAATAATAACTGGAAACACGATGGAGCTACAGACAAACTGTCACGACTGTAACAGCATCCTGTGCCCCACAGTCATACAGGCATTAGCCAGCATCAAACCCCATTTTCGCTCATGACCCAACAGCAAAGATACCCAATGGTTTCCTTATTTACTCTACACTTAATGCTTTATTCAGTCTTTTCAGGCAAAAGGTCAAGGCAGGGGTAATCAATCAACCAGTCAATCAATCAATATGTTTGTTTGGTATCAAAGGCTTGCCTAACACCAAAGACAGTCAGAGGAGAGTATAGGTCAGTTCTGCAGAAGTTACCTGTTGGTTAAGGTCGTGTAGAATTACACATAGCACAAAGTGTAGAATTTCAGAATAGCTTGATACAAAGTCAATTCAGCTTCTCGGAAAACTCGGAAGATTTTACTTGGAGGATGTGATACAATGATCAACAGTGACAGATCAGTTATCAGAGGTATTGGGAGTGTTCCTGGTAGGTTGGTTTTGTTGCAGGCTGATTACTGTGGACTTGGTAACGACTTGGTACTGTGTCTCACTACAGCCTGGGCTGTGTGCAAGCTCTCAGTCTTTACAAAGAAACACATTCAGATATATAAACCAGGATGGGAATAGGAAGTGGTGTAGTGGTGCCTGGAGAAGTGGGTATACTCTTAATTTATCCCCCAATTTGTTTTAAAGTGGCCTGTCCAGCAATGCAAAAACACCCTGAGCTATAAACAGTGATATGTAAGCTTACTCTTGCATATTTAGATCACCCAAACATGTGCCAGTAGTATTTGCACATTGTCAATTAACTGCAATCAAATTTGATTTATAGCACCAAATCATAACAGAAGTTATCTCAGGGCACTTTTCTAAGTACAGGTCTAGACCGTACTCTTTATAATATTATTTACAGAGACCCAACAATTCCCACCATTGAAAGCACTTGGCGACAGTGGCAAGGAAAAACTTCCTTTTAACAGGCAGATACCTCAAGCAGAACCAGACTCGTGGGCAGCCATCTGCCTCAACCTCAGATTTCCTTTTATACATTTTCAAATAAAAAATAATATTTATACTATGGCTTGGCTGAATACTTGATGGTCATTATTCACTGAGAGATGTGTATCCATATTGCACAGTATTTGCAGCTAATCAACATTTCAATATTTACTGTAATCAGTAGTCAATGTCAGTCCATTTCTTTCCATCTTGCATTAGTCCAGAGTTGTAACCAAACCTTGACTGAGACACTAGATAATAATTGTCTTGTTTTATAATGATGTGTGCAGTGCCATCACGTCCATATATTGTCTGGAGTGGTCCCCTTGCTGCTGGAAAGAACTTGAACGTATGTTCATGTGTTACGTGGTTATCTTTTCCGAGCTGCAGTTTATAAACAGTTATAAATCGTTGTAACGCGATAAATAGTTGTATTTCATTCCCACTTTTGTCAAAGTCACAGAGCACAGCCCTGGAAGTGGTTGATGCACTTCCCAGCTAATGTTTTTCTCTTTTGGTGACCAGAAGGATAGTTCCGCTTCATCCTCTCACTGAGGTTGTAAACACTGACCCTCGCTTTGACACGAGGGGGAGGCGAGGGCCTTACATAATTTGCTGGTATAGTGGGTGTATACGGCCGCCTGGCTAACAAACCCAACCAACAAAGGCAACACCTACTAGTCAATTAGAGGCAGACTAGGGAAGGTCATTGGCTTGCAGCACACTACTGAATGATGTGCATTAGAGGAGATTAAGAAGTGGGTATACGAAATGCCGAATCAGATATAAGTAGGTGTACGCCGTATACCTGCGTATACCCTGCACTACACCACTGGGAATAGGCGAGTAAATAACTCTTTAAAATAACTCTTTAAAACTGTGTGTAAACACTGCAAGCAGTAAGAGTAATTACACAAACACTGTTAACACCTGATGATGTATGCCTACAGTAAGCTCACCTCAGGCTTGTATTTAGAAATATATGGAAATTTCCATAGATCCAAGACAATAATCCATTATTTAGGCAGAGTAATTGTAATAGCTACACAGCCTACTCCAAATATTTTACAAATATCAACCTGTCCAAGAGCACATCTGTGTCTGTCCTCAGTCCCTTTTCTTCCTTCAGAGAAGCTACACCAGTGGGTATCCGTGTTTGTCCTCTTTTTTTTATCTGGAGTGTCAGAAACCTTTCTTGGACAGTTCTTAGGCTTTACTTCTAGTTACTGTAGCCTACTCCATCGCTACAGTTGCTCCAGAGCCATGTAGAGAGAGTTGTGTCAACTCCGTTCAGTTTTAATTCAAGTGGCTTAATTGGCGTGGCTGTATACAATACAACGTTGCCAAAGAATATTAACACAAACCATACAATCATAATAAACAAAATATAATTCTCAATAATAAAGGTTCTCTCCAATGGACCTTGTTTGTTTTTTTTACAGCAATGTCGGATTGCAGAGCTCTCTACATGGCTTTGGGTTGTTCTCCCCTTCATCTCTGTCAAACCAATCATTGCTGGTTGGCATAAAATGCATCATTACCGGTAGGCTAGCGTGGGAACGTCGCCACAGACACCAGATTTAAAAACTCTGGTATACTGCCCAAATACAGAGAGATTTCCCTGGCGCTGATGGGTTTAATTAGCACTGTGTGAATTCATTTGGCACGGGGTTGAATGTCCCGCACTCTAGCGTTAAGTAATATTTTTGATTTTTATATTGAAAGCTGAGGAAACATTTCCAGGAAAAGTTCATTGTTATGTTCCTTTATACTTCTTTATATTCCTGTTGTGTTTATTGCTTCAAAATATCAAAGCAAATTCCTCATATGTGTAACCCTACTTGGCAATAAAGCTGTTTCTGATTCTGATTCTGAATTCTAATTGTTTTGGTTATCTGTGTTGTACGGTTGCATCTCACTGCTCTCATCAACCCCCTATAAAAAACCAAAACAGTCACTTACATCTAATCTCTCGAAGGCCAGTGCACTACTTGCCCAGCACGAAACAGAAGACCCAGAATAAACTAGTGACTGCTGGAGCAATTTGGTTGCTTTTTGGACTAAAAATGTAAGTGAACATTTACATTTATAAGGTGGCGAGAAACATGACTTTCTGATGTTGCTCTGTCTCTGCTACAAGTAGGTCATTTTTTGCTAGGTAGCTTTAACATCTTAGCTGTTACAACTGAATGGACCTATAGTATGTCAGGGCTTTTGTTTCTTTGAGTTTTCCTTGGTGTTAAATTTTTCAATGCAGCATCAAATAAATAAGGCTACATGAGTAACTTTATTTATCCATATCTGTATTTTCAGTTAGAAGAGGTGTAAAAGGTTGCACTGAATTAACAACTGTAAATAAATTAAAATTAAGGTTGAAATTAATTCTTACAGCCCATTTAACATTCTAGATTTAAACACAATGTTTATCAGGTCATTCGTGTGTGCAATGTATTTGGATTTGAGTTTGTATGCCCTTACATGTTTGTACTGCAGTTTCTTGACGGTCCAGACCTGCAGCTCCTCTAACCTCTCAGCCGTAAAATAATTTATTAATGGACCCAGGAAGCAGAAGGAAGACTGGGCCAATTAATACTGAGAAACAAAGCTGGCCTTGGGGAGAATGAGGGAGGGAGTTGAGGTCAAGGTGTGTGTTTTTGTGTGTGGAAGGAAGCACAGTAAAGTGGGGAGGAAGAGAGGAATGAGAGACTGAGAGGAAGAGAAAAGAAAGAGAAGGGAAAATAGAAGAGGAAAGAGGTGCAGAAGGCACAGTGGAGGGACAGTAAAAGGAGGTAATGAAAAGTAAAGGGAGGGAGTAGAAAGGAAGTCATGGGAGAGGAAGGGAGGAAAACAAACTGAAAGGTTAGAAGGACAAGAGGTAAAAGAACTAAAAGACAGAAGGAATAGAGGAGCAGTGTGATGAAGATAGTGTAGCACTGTAAACCATGAATGTGTGGAAAAAAAACTGATGGGAATGAATTAATCAGTCACCATTAATTAATCAATTATATTCTGTAAGTGTGTTTTTAAAAGAAATCACTGTGTGAGACTGAAATTACACTTCATGGGAGATCTGTGATGGAAGCTCTTTATTTTCTAACTCAGAAGTGACAATTGTAGTCTGGGATGTTAGTTCAGTCTGTCTTTCACCGCCTGTACTGTTGTTTCATACATTACACCTACTGAAAAGGTACCACAGGTAATGCTTTGCCTTGACAGTGATCTAAGAATCAAATGAAGCCTCAACGCATTTCACTTTGACTCTTTTCTGGTCTCTGATATCTGAAAATATTCTGAATAACAAGAGCAAACACTGTCCTTTTATTCTTCAGTGGGTCCATTCACTTTAGCCTATAGGGTTTGTAAAATTACTTTCATTTGTTAAAAGACTCACATTCCTCAAGCAATTCTCTTTCCAGCTCTTGAAAACACATTTGTAATTCTTTTCTTCCTCTCTCCGAGTCCTTTATTAGCGGAGCAAATAGTATTTGGTGGGTGAACACTGATTTGTATTCCTTCAGCTCTAATTAAATTTGTTCTAGTAATACAAAAGAGAGAGCACATCAACAAATAACAGCAAAACAAACAAGAGGGGTGCATGCACAAAACAAGATGAATAAACCTGCTTTGGGGCTGATTGTGTTCAGATGCGCTTGATAAAAAACAACTTTGCATGCTGAAAATGAGTAAATGAAGAGGTTTGATTCAAGATTATGGTTTTTTTTACCACGTGCTGTCATGTTCATTCAACGCAAGGATGGAAATAGCCTATAGATAAGATTGCAAATGAGCAGGATGACTACAGATTGCTTTTAGAGAGAGAGTGCAAATTGAAGATGCAAAGTTTATTCTAAGCACCAGTAAATTTGCTGTAATTTGGTGCATTTTCCTCAAGTTACTGACCATTTCTTTAATAGTAAAAACCACACTCAAGCATTACCTATTGTAAAGCAAATATTTGAAAGTAGGGGGGAAATTTTCTTGCTATTATGCTATTCACAGGGCACTTAATGGAATGATGAATATAAAATGAACGCTTGTCTCAGCTGTATCCAATCCAATCCACTTTATTTATATAGCACATTTTACAAACAAAGTTTCCAAAGTGCTACACAGAATAGACGTAAAAAATAAAATAAAGATCAATATAAGACAACAGGGGACCACACAACTCTCATACTGGGTTAAAAGCCAAAAAATAAAAGTGTGTCTTAAGACGAGACTTCAACGTTTCCAACACATAAACGTCAGCAATGTCCAGCAACGTGACATTGCTGACTCAATCATCAAAATCCTAACACAGACCGGTTTTGAGACTTTTAACTCTTTGCTAATAAAAATACTATATTTTTTGATCAAACAATCTACTGAACTTTGTGACGTTCTGAGTCTTATCAGGTTTGACCTATGTTACCTAGAATCTGGGCACAAGCACAAATGCAAGTGCTGGTTTGCAGCGCAATTTATGTGGTCAACACATTTTTTAAATTTTGGTGACTGCAGGCTCAAATGCAATCCCAGCCCAGGTTGGCCACTTCAGTAGGATAACTGTAGGAGAACACTACATTTTTCGTAAGAGAAATACATATTGTTTTACTTTCCAAATTTTGTATTTTTTAATTTTTGTTTTGTATTGACTGTTGTCAACAGGTAGGTTTGGCCAGGAGTCAGACATTCTCTCCTGCAAAATGCTAAAGCTCAAACAGAGTTTTCAACCAACATCAGCATTCTGAAATTCCCTAACTATGTATGGCTGGTATATTGTCATATGTTGACATAGTGTTGCACTGCTGAATCCTCTACTCAAAAGATATTCTGCATATATGCTGCTGAAAAGATCATGGCTTCAGTTAAATGTTAATAAGTAAGCAGGTCCTTGCTCTTGCTTCATGTCATGTTGGCTTTTTCTATATTAAACAAAGACCACAATCTTTCTGTGAGTGCCTAACTAAAATCAGAAAAAAGTCAGACAGTTTCCTAATAACATAAACAACTAAACCATGAAAATAGAGAAGACAACCTTCATTTCAAACAAAGATATGGTCTTTACAGGTAGAAGTGCAAGCCAAAATGAATACCAAAATTCAATTGCTCTACCTGCATGGGCACAGCTCCACCACAGGTTTTTTCAGAGCTACAAAACAGGCACAGGCAAGCAAACAAATTGCCAATATTTTCGCCAATGTCTTGCGAGCATGAAAATAGAGCCCTTTATCTCTTTTACTACCTTTAATATTTTGACAATTACCTCGAGCCCCTTATTAATAGGCTTAGCTGTTTAGCCATAGCTAATGGAGACTTCATCAGAGCTCATGCTGACAAATCTGAACTCAAGTAAACCTGGGAGAGCCTCAGCTAGACCAGTGCTCGGTGGGATTCATTTGATCCCCTTCTGCATCTCACTGGTGGACATGAGGAGGAGAAAGTGGTCTCTATTAGGCTGAAGCAGAAAATCAAGGGAACACAGACTTACACCATGCTCTGTCATATAGGGGGGACAGTTTGAAAAAGTGTGTTTGTGTGTGTATGCACTTAGGAGTGTGTACTCTTTGCAAAGCAGATGAAAACATTTTCACATTCATTTGTATGGAATAATATGAATACATGCATGTTTGAATTTTGACAGCAAAAAATGGAAAGTGTGTGAACGTCCAGGATGTCCAAAATTATGTGGACACAGTATATGTAGTCCATTATGACTGCAACAACATTTTTGCCATTCATACAGACGGAGAACAAGTGCCTACAGGTACCAGTAGGCCTTGCACATTAATGGTCTCAACATCAGACCCTCAGCATCATCTCAGTTTGATGACAAGTATGTTTATCTGGTTGTAAGTGTAAGCTCCTTATCTTGTCCACTGGCTGAAAGCATTTTTGCTTGCCTGACAAATGTGACACAATCAAACTTGGTTTTATTGCCTACAAATATTCCATTTGCACAAGTTACAACCCTCTTTGCTTTCATCTAGACTTTTCAGTTTGCTCCACATCTCCTCTCATCTCCAGTCCCTGCCTCAGTAAAATGTCTATCCTTACCTCCTTCCTATTCCTCTACTGGGCTCTCCTTTCCTCTACTTCCCTCTCCCCTTCTTCTGGTTCTAGCCGCACTATACAAGATAATCAGTGTCTAATCTCACTTTTAATTCTCTTCCTATTAACCTCTTGCTATCGTTTGTTTTACCATTAGCTGTTCACACACACACACACACGCTTAATTTGCCTTCTGAGCTAAATTGTGGTTTATTTCCACATCATGACAGAGATATGCTGAGTTAATTACAGGGCGCAAATGAACGTCACAGCAAAGGGAGAAGGCGAGGGGAGGGAATAAATGGGTATTGCATGTAGATATACACAAGCCCAGAAAGCTCATACTGCCAACTAATATCATAATATTGTGTTTCTTGTACTTTTTCTTAGATTAGTTTTTGAGCCAGTTAGTTTAAATGTTTGCGAAACATTTTGCCTTCTTTTATTAAAATCAAGGAAATGTTGCTCTGTATCCAACATGCACACAGTATCAATTTTTGCCACATAATCTGACTCAGTTTTCTGGTCTTAATTTTTACTTGTTGAACCAATGTTGATTCTAACAAAAGATAAAAGTCCAACATTTTATTAAACACAGGCATTATACATTTTAAATCTATGATTGCTTTGGTTTATAAATCATTAATCCCCAAAATGTTGCACAAACATCAACATGCATTCTTGACTCCAAATAAGAGTTTCAATGCTTTTTGTAAATCTTTGTCAGATATATTTTGGCAATAAGCTGTTGTTGTAACTATGTGTTATAGGGTCAGCTTGTTCAGGTTCAGGTTGGGAGGAGGTAGGCTTCACGTTCCTACACTCAAGTACAGCTATACACAGTTTGAGCCACGGTATCAAACTAAATTACATTTCAAGTTACTCTATGGGAATATAATTTAGCTTTCATTCCCCTCTACTGAATGTTCAGAAAGTTAGAAAACGTATCTGTTCAGACTGCATCTTGGCCCATAAAATAAGTATTTCTCTATCTCTTATTGTTTCAAAATCTAAAATTTTGACCTGAAAAGTTGATCCACATGGTTGAATGCATTATAAGTCACTTTGTATAAAAGTGTCAGCTAATGTAACTCTGGTCCAGAAAACACCCAAACCGCCACATCTCCCTGTACCAGACTGGCAATCTGTCAATTCTGGCAAATGTCAGATAGGCCAGCCAGCAATGTGGGCTGGTTTACCTGCCTGCTGGAGACCACATGATGTTGGAACAGCCCATCTGACTGGGGGTTACATGGTCTTAAAATTGTTACCTGGCTATATCTACACTTTAAGGCAGGTGCAGGAAGCGGTACCAGTTGTTGTCGCCTCATCCAACCTCTTCAAGTGGATCTTTCCATCCATGTAATGTCAGAGGGCAAGTGGGAAATAATCAAATTAAATGGACAAAAAAATGAAAAGGTGGCGTGGACAAGGTCAGAAAAAGAAAATAAATCTTGAGGCTGATGTTGCAAACTGTTTTAAGTTAACACGTTTATTATTCAAAAATAACGTTACCTATGCCAGTGCCACGCAAAATCCTGCTAGCTGCAGTGATAATATTAACAGTCCACCAGTGCCAAATGAAGAGTGGGAGGAAAGAGTCTGGGCAGATGACAGTGGAGAGCAGGGGCAAGAGAAGGAGGCCGCTGCCAAAGACGAGCAATATGACAACCTCCCAGCAATGTGATACTGCTAGTGCTAGCTCATAATGTTACAGTATTAACGGATGCAATTTGCTGCCAACTTGATATCAATTGCACAACCTGTGTTATAAACAGCCTGCTGTTGCTTGAACTCATAAGTGCGTATGTTGGGGAAAAATGGGCCCTGTCCAGATGAAAATTGCCAGGGCCGAATTTTGTTCCCGACCCTGCTCTGTACATCACTTACACTTGACTGAGCTTTGCACGCTACACCTTAATTTACAAAAGCAGGGCCCCAGTCTATGCTATAGCCTCTTTAGCCTTAAAACTTATTTAAAACTCAAGTAAACTTAATTTCTAAATGTATTTTTTATGACCATGTTGAGACTATGTTATTGTATACTTTGATTTAAGAAAAATGGTTGTTGTACTTCTTATAAAGATGTTAGGGCATCCTGCAGATGAGTATTATAAAAATGATTGTGTAGGTTTAAATTATGGTCAATGTTGCGCTTGGCGCTTCTTTGTTATTACTGTCTTGTCCATCAGTCCTATTAAGAATTAAATACAGCTGGAGCTAGCTGACTCTCCTCTTTAAAGATAAGTACTGATATGATGAATGTAGTCAAGGTCTGTTATGACTGATAATTTACTTCAACTTCTCAGAGGTCCGTGTTGGTAGAAACTGTTTTTGCAGAAATCTTTATTGGTTGAATGCGTTTGTGATATGTTTCGTAGCTGAAACATTCTGCTAATTATATACAGATGAAAACAGGCCTTAATATTCTCACTACTACATGTAATAAATACTAACACAGGTGTCAACTTTGACATTTTAATGAAATAAAAACAGAACTGTCATCATTTTACTGATTTCCCATCAGGAATTTGATGTCACTACCACTTTCATCAATGTACTGTAGAGTTTATATAACAAACTGGAGAGATGTGAGTATTTGTGTTGTACCAGCTGATTGATATATAAGACACATACCAAGCCAAGGGATAACATGTTTACCTGAGGTATTAGCTCTCATAGCTCCATGCAGTCTTTGCAGGGCGAAAAACGCTTATGAAGTAGAGTGAAGGTGTCTGAATTACATTGTTTTTCACTCTGTAATACTAATACCAACTATCATGCATGATGTTTTTTAGAAATTCTCTTGTTTACTGGTTTCAGCTCAAAGGAAGAAAGGGACTTGGCATGGTTGAGTTCAGAAGGGTCATATTAAGTCCATGTAACAACTTATCAGTAGTACCAGCATTGGGAATAGCTTCAGGAAATAAAGTCCCAAACCCCCAACACTCTTGTTTACCATGTGCAACAGGGTGCAATGAGCATGGACCAATCTACACAGAGCTAGTATTTTGCAGCATAGACAAACACTCAACAGATATAACTTAAATATTTTCAGAAATGTACTGTAATGTATTGTTTTCAATAATCTTCCAATTTGGTTTAAAAACATATAGATCTACTTTTCCTTGGCCTTATCTGATTTTTTTTTATAATGCAACGTGGATGTAAATATATGTTATCACTGTCTGAAATATTAATTAGTCAAAGAGGTTTATACAAAGGTAACCCTCTAATCGTAAAGGTAATCTTATATATTATATAGATATATTATAAAGAGTGTGGTCTAGACCTGCTCTATATTAAAAGTGCCCAGAGCTTCTGTTATGATTTGGTGCTAAATAAATAGCATTTGAATGAATTTAATAGAGACTGTGAGCGCAATAGTCACTATGCCACAGTGACTGTTTGTTAGGCTGGAATGCGTTTAAATGTTCCACACAATTGTAGGTAGTTATTGACACATTCTTAACCTAGAAGTGAAAAGAATGAATAAATGTAGACCCAAATAAATAGCCTCCACTAACTCAAGAAATATGACAGTCCATGTTGTTTTACCTGAGAATTCTGATGTAGGACTATACATTTAATATGAGAAATTAATGACTTGAAAACCGTGACAGCTGTTCTTGTACTTTAATAGTACAACATGACTATTTTAAAAATGTATTGATGAATAGCTAAAAGGTATAAAACTTTGTTTCACAATGTGAAATATTTAGCGAACAATAATGATTTGATGATTTTTAATCACCTGTTTGTATAGCAGTTTATTTTATATATTTCACATTTTTAACCTACTTTATATTCAGTCTATAAGATTTCTGTGCACATGTGTACATATGTGGTAAAACAGGCCTACCATTACTTACTTACTTGCACAAACAGAACACTAAGCAGAAGATGAGACTTTTATATCAAGGGGACATTTTATTCTCCATGCTCACATAAGCAGCAGGGTATAGGTAACACTAAAACAGCTGTGGACAGACCACCCGAGAAAGAAGGAGACTACCATGTTTAGCTCTCAGAGGGGCCTATTTTCAATATTCCTAACTTTCTTTTCTTCAGCTGAGTCAACAGTTCCGTAGCGGTACGTTGGAGTTCAATAAAATATGCAAATTTTATTTGGCCGTACAACACATTTGGCCATATGTATTTATGTTTCTTTATATATATGTACAATAAGCTGAAGTAGCAGTGTCCGACTCTGGACAAATGGAATTCCATTTTAGTCTCAGAGGAGACCATTAAAAATCTGGAGCGTAATAGGCTTGCAATGCCTCATCCTTCCCTCAGCACTTGACTGCAATTTACAAGTAAAGGTTTTAGTATTCAAGGGTTAACACAGGGAACCTGTAATATTCCCATCTCCATGCAAGGCTGGGATTGTACATAATTAGACTTCTAATAGCTGCAGACAGTGTGCTGATAAGCCTAGCTGACAAGATATTTATTAACCTCATATGATGAAAAAATGACTTTTTTGTGGGGCTGTATTATTTTCACTCTTTAAACTCCAGATTAGGCACACATCAGAAGCTTGATTTGTCCAACAGCAGGCGCAGACCTGAAGAGTATATTCCACTCTGCTCTCTGGGAGAGACCTTCTACTTTATTTTCATTTCCAGTGACTAGTGTTAGAGGAGGAAGGCAGGACTTCAGGGGAACAAGAGACTTAATTGGCCAAGCTGATGGCAATGCACTTAAAGTTAGAAGTGCATGAGGCATAGATCGTAGACCCGGGCCAGTTCCCAGGTGAGAGCTCTGCTGGAGGAGCTTTATAAGTCTCAAAGCAATTTGCTGTGAATTGAGAAAGGAATACAAAGTGGGAGAGAGAGAGCGAGACATGATAAAGATAAAGATGGATAAAGGATGACTTATCAAGTTTTCTGTCATCGATTTGCTCCCCTCCTCCTTTTTCAAATATTTTTTCCTGTTCTGTCTCACCCCATAGCCAAACTACTGGATGGAAGATAATTAGGGCTCATTGTGTGAGCATATTCCCAGAACACTAAGAAGTCTGTGTAGTCTTGGACATTCCCTTTTTCTTCCTTTCTTTCTTTCTTTGGGTTTTGAGTTGTTATGTTTGGCAAAATCTGAAGTAGTATGGCTGCTTACAATGCCATTCCCACATCCCTTCCTTTGTGGTTTCACAACACTTCACACCTTAAATCATCTGACTCAGACCCCTTCCACACAACTACACTGCAGCCTTACAACTCACATGTGACCTCAACAACTCTCATGTCATCAATGTGTGACCCACAGAGGTTTAAATGCCTGCTCATGCATCATGGATGAGTTGTGAAAGGTCCACAGCAAATTTGAATTGGTTGCCTATGGGGAAAGTTGAGACAAATGCTCTACAAACACTTGATGGCATACACTTAGTTCTTCGATTCAGGATTAGTGTTAAGTGGGCTTCATTGCTATAATAAATGTAATGCTGGTTTGATGCCCTTTTTTATATTTTCTTTGCAGTTTCTTAAGTTTTAATCATTGTCTAAATTAGCTTTTGCTTTTATTGCCCTGTGTATACAGAAAAAGAAAGTTAACTGCTCTCATTGAACAACCATGGACAAATAAAGATTTAATGAATGAATGAATAATTACTATGGAATTGGTTGTTGGTTTAGCTACTTTTTGAAAATCACTATCATGTCATTATTTTTCCTTGTTTTTGGTCATAAACTAAACTATTGTACAAATTGGAATATTGACCTGATGATGGTGCATGATGAAACGTCAAAGGATCACCAAAGTTGTTAGGATTCATCCTGAGGAGGACTTAAATGTGTGTAGCAAATTTTATTGCAATCCATCCAACAGTTGTGGAGATATTTACCGACAGACCGCCTGACCATCCCTAGAGCCATGCGACTGACCATCCCTAGAGCCATGCGACTGACCATCCCTAGAGCCATGCCTCTATGGTATGGCTAAAAAGATGCTGTAAAGCCAGTGATATGGCGTGGCCGATCCCACAAAGGCCATACCAATATCCAATATATATACAATAAATGCCCCTATTAGGTTCACTGGCTCTTTCAGCTATGTTTGTTGTTTACATTTTTCTTTCTTGCCAGATTCATGCTGTAAAGATTTATGAACCCAAACTGTATATCTAATTTTAATGCTGGGAAGCAGCAAGGTACAGTATTTCAAACTACAGACATTTTTGTACAAGGGCTTGCCCTGGGCAGAACAGACTTATCTAGAATTGTATTATGTGGTGTCTAACCAAAAGCTAGTAAAAACAAAAACTATCCTGGCAGCGATTGTTGTCCTTTTCCAGCTTTTTGGTGGAGAGAAACATCAATCCTGCATAATGAAGAATGAAGCACAACCAGTTCCTAAGCCCTTTGGTGTTACTCCATGAGTCCTGTTTTACTTTACATAATGTTCCTCTCCGAAGTCATGAATAATAAAAATCTGAAAACTTGAACTACCCATCATGAAAGCGTAGCTAGTTTGTCCCTCTGTAATATAAAAAAATGAGCTACAACTTTGTCAGCTTCAGTAGCTGAAAAATAAACAATGTTTTTTTGACTGAACCATTTCAGTCCACTGCTGGCCACTGAAGAGCTGTGGCTCAGATACCTCAGTAATAGCAACTCATGCCCAAGCTTTAAACTTAATTTTTTAATCCCATATTTGTCATAATCATTCACACAATGGACAATTAAAGTGTAGATATCACTTTAATAACAAAAAAAAATGACTTTCAAAGCTTTGCCAGTCTTTCAACCACAGCATCGGATGACCATGGTTCATGTTCATGCAAGCAATCAAGAAAAATTGTGAATTTTTATATTGCTTACAGTATTTATATTTCATGTCATTTGAAATATGTATTTGAACTATGTATATTATGTCATTTGTCTTGACAGTAACAAAGTCATCATTTTGTGGATTATATCATTATATCAAAATGAACAGTTGCAGTAAACTTAAAATCATAATTAAATGCAGCCAAACCAATTACATATTAACATATAACATATATAACATATTTAAAAGTTTAGTCTTAATTACTTAGTTATTGTCAGGTGCTAGTCTGTGTAATTGTTCATTAATTTACAGATTGACATTCAGTGATATTGTACTAATCTTGTTTTTCAAGTTTTGGTGGTGGAGCTACACTTTTTATTTTGTTGTTTCCTTTCATTTAGTTTTTTGTTTGTTTGATTTTACATTTAGGAAAGCAGATTTTAAACCAATAATCTTGACATTACCATGAGGATGGGTTTAAATGTTTTTACAAACCAAAAGAAAAGTGGGCTGCCAAGACTCTGGCATGTCTCATTTACATACATCTTTTATATTGGTCTGTGTGTCTTTTATACCTTGTTTTAATGCCTTTTCATCTCTCATGTGAAGTACTTTGAATTGCCTTGTTGTTGAATTGTGCTATTCGCACCTAGATAACTGCAACTCACTCCTCGCTGGTGTGCCTGCATGCGCCATTGGACCTCTGCAGCTGATCCAAAATGCAGCAGCATCGCTGGTCTTCAACCTACCTAAGTTCTGCCACACTACACCGCACCGAACCCTGCACTGGCTACTGTTGGCTGTCAAAACTGATTCAAGGCACTGATATCAGGACATAGTTCTGCTACTGCCAATCGCCTTGTTACCCTGGGAATGAGAATGGACTGGGTTCACATGTCTTGTTCTCCCCTTCATGGACATTCAGAGAAAAAAAATATTCAACAATTATTAAAAAAGCACTCTTCCTCTACCTTCTTCAACATTTCAGATTTTTCTTAAATGGCTTTCCAAGAAAACACAAGCTTTCTGGCTTTCTGTCATCGCATGATTCATGAGCTGGCAACTGGGCTAGTTCCCTATCTGCGGTTTGTGTGGCTGGTTAATGAAAGAGTTTATGTGTGTGTGAGTGTTGAAAACACAAACAGAAAATACAGAAAATACATGTAATTGGTCCTATAGCTCATTGTTTCAATTTAAAGATGCAAACCTGATTATTTATCACACATTTTTTGTAGATCACTGAAAGTTACATGTTGGCTGTAGGCCTACTTATATCTGGATTTGGATTTAGTCAGTGAATAGGTTTTCTAACTGAGTACATTTTTTTCAAGTCAGCTGGGCCATTTAATCCTGCATGAAACTGTTGTACTGCTACAGTAGTACTGAGGGGGTAAATAATAGATAGACCAGGCGGTACTTGATGCCTCCCAGACCTTTCAAGTGTCAGAAAAACCAGAGAACAGAAAGAAGTGAAAGAAAGAAAAAAGAAAAAAAAATCTATTCCTCTCATGCTGTATCTCCTAGCTTTTGTCAGTTCTTCTCATTGCACAGCTAATGAGAGAAAGACTCAGCATTAATAATTTGTATGTTGTGTAATAAAGTCAGTGACAAACAATTTAAAAAGCTGAATTATCTTTGGTATCATTACCATATAATGCTATAGCTGGGAAAAACCACACTAGTGACACTGAAGTAATACGGCCTGAAAATGTCTTGTTTTAGGCTTTTTAGGCTTTGGAGTTTATGTCTCTCTCCCCCGAGCCCATTTTTCTAGAACAACATAAGCTTAGGGAACTCTGGATCTTTTTCTTCATGCTGTACAGATCAAACATCTGTAACCGAAAACCTCATTTGTTGGCAAAGAAGCATGAGTGAACTTCGCAGTGGAAGAGATTTGCTGTGATTTTCTTTCTGTGGTGGAGCAAAATGGCAAAAAGTTAGCGTCAGGAGGAGTGTTTTGCTGGTGTGTTTGTTAAGCATGTCCTGGAGCAGTAGGGAGCAGTGTACTGGGAAAACGGCGCATTATGGAAGAGAGGGAAGTGGCAGAAAGTGGAGAGGGAGGGAGATCTTTGATGAGGCCCCGGGAGTGTCTCTAATGAGAAGCGATGTGAGGGAGCTGCTTCTTTCTTCCATCGCAAACAGAGCTGTGCCACACTGTTATAATCAAACCAAAGATATAACCAACGGCCTTAATTAAAAATCACAAAATCACCATTCTGCTTCATGCCTTCTGAAACACAAACTCCAGCAGGAAATCTCTGCACGCTATCAAAGCCTTGTTTTGACAGTGGGATTTATACTGTACCCAAAAATTGAGATTATTATTTAACTCTGTGATGAGCCTTTTTTGTTAACTATCAAGAAGGCCAGCAATAATATCTGTGATGTATCATGTTAAACAGTGAGTTATTCAAACATGGTTCATTGATCACCATCACCAACTCCTTTCAAAATCTCCTGTTTTTAGACGCAGTTTTGAAATATTGAAACTTGTGGGAAATACAGTAAGAGTAAATATTTTTACCAAGTCACTTTTTTTACGTTTTAAAAATGAATGAGAGGTTTCGCATTAGAGATTTTGGAGGAAAAAAAGTGCCACTGAAAGTTCCAAAGGTGGTGGGGGGGGCGACTATTTGGAGCATGTTGCCATTTTCTAGACATTAATGGTGCAAATTCCATGGAAGATGTTGTTTTTGGTGATTAAACTTTGCTGAAATCTGCAGAAGTCCCTCTTCACTGAAAAATGTGTTTTTCTTCCTACAGTTGGATGTTTGAGCTGTTTGAGCATTTTAGTGGTGTGCCTTAAAGCTATGATTTTGGGCCCTATGATCCCCGCCCATCATGAAACTGCACTGACCACTGGTGGGTAGCTAGCAGAGCAATATTATAGTGGATGTGTGATTGGATTTCAGCTGGTAAAACTATGAATTTGCCAAGCCATGCCCACTTTTGAGCAGTCCAATCACATGTAAAAGATTTAATTTAAATCCCTCAAGTAACTAAACTCCACTGACACATTCACGCAGAACTACGTCACATTACAGAAGATAAAGAAGCTCTAACTTTAGTTTTACTCTGACTTTAAGAGAAGAACGCTGACCACATTAAGAAATAGTGGACCTTTCTTCATGGACACAAAGAATTGATTTTGCACAGTCAAACCACTGTGAATCAAATCAAGCCAACACCTTCTTAATCCATCCATAAAAAATATTTCATGATAATATATGAAAGCAAACTTCACGAAAGAGGGGAAAGATAACAGACTGTCTAAGTGTCAGGGATTTGCCAGCCTTTCAACAGGCAGCCCCTGCTTTCTCTCTCTCTGTTTCTCACTGTCTCTCTACCAATCTGTCTCTCCACACACACACGGTACATCACCATCAAACAATTTTCCAACTGACTGCACGTGTGCATGTGCTTATGCGTGCACATGTGTTTGTCAATGTTGGATATGTGTTGTGTGTGTGTGGAGATCAGAGAAATACCTTTTGCTCTCTGCCTCAGTTGCACTGTGACTGGCAAGCTCAGATTAGCATGATTTATTTGACACTGGTAAACAATGCAGTAAATGCATTAGGCTGTTCAATCAATCAGCATCCTGGTAGCCTAACCTTTCCTACTAAAGCTGTAGTGTGGAACAAATGGATGTGTGTGTGTGTGTGTGTGTGTGTGTGTGTGTATGACTGTGTTTAGTTGTGTGCAGGTGCATCAGAAAAAAATTTGTCTTGTATATTCCTTTAATAATTTGGAAATACTTTATTTTTGTATCTTAAGATGTTTTGTTGACATTATTTGAAACTGTTAATTAGTCATCTTTTTGTCATTGCAATGATCGTCCATGTTATGTTAGTGTTAATATATCGCCTATAAAACTGAGAAAAATAAAGTGTTATAATTGTCTTATTAATTTCAACAATGCGGCACTCGGCCCTTGTCTTCCACAAATAAACCTATCAAGTGGAACAGGTGAATTCATAGTCAACCATTATCCAAAGCATTTGTTTGATTTACAGCTCACCTCATTCTGAGGGAAATGTATGGCTGTCTAACATCTTTGAAAATACAAGCCAGCTGACTTTAGCATTCACATAGAAAGAGATGTGGAAGAAAAATGTCTTAACAAACCAGTGAGCCCATTCTTTGGAAATTACTGTAGGTTAATTGCAGCAAATGCTGCCGCAGCACTACACTTTCGCCAAAGCTATAAGATTTTGAATAATGCAGAAAGTGGATTAGAGTGACATAGTATTTGCTCAATGGTTATTTTCTGCATAGCATGATGTTATCATTACCATGATTCCCTTTTTTATCACAAACGTTCAACAGTCATATTGGGGTAATGGATATAAAGGAAGCATAAAGAAAAATTACTGTATCATCCTGTCAGTGTTGTATATTTAATAAACTGCTGGCAAGAATGCAATATGCTTTTGTTGGATGAGATGTTGAAATAAAAATGAAATTAAAGTAACACCTAACTGCTTTACAGTAACTTGTTATATTAACATAAACTGCATGTTCACTGACAAAAATAATAATTGTATTAAATATAAAAAGTAAATTTTTATAATATAAATAAGCATAATTTCAGCTCATGTCACACCTGGGAATTTGTTAATTAAAACGCAATGCTTTAATGCAGCTTCATCACCACACTCCATTTCACAGGTCTCGTGCAGGTAGTTTGCTTCAATTTTTAATTACACTTTGCATGCTAATATGGAATTCAAACCAAACATTTACCAGTAGGGACACCTTTTCATTTCACGCCGGGATGCTCTCTTGTGTTTATGAAACAAGTGACTGTGGGTGGCAGTGCATTAAACAAGGATGATGTGTGTCTCCTTACCATCGGAGCTTAATTAGCTATTTACGAAATCTGCAAAATATCTGCTAACTGATGATGGCTTTGCAAAAGAAGTGAGAACCAATTTGTCTAACTCAAACAAGACTGGCATTGTGTTTTAGTGTTAGGAGAGTGCACTCGGTTATTTTACTCAAACTGCATTATGAAACTGAGTATGAATACTTGATCAAGCTGAAATGGACAGTTTATTCTAGGAATGTAGGAATTATTTTCATATTCAACGAATCTGCGGCACATTTACATCCAATGCCAATGCAAAATATAGCCCTTTGTGTAGTGAAGCAAAAGCAATGGTGTAGAGGTTGGGGTGGTAAATGAAGCCTGCAGCGTGAGACTGCAGTTCACAACCAATCACAGACCTACCATTAATGCTGCCCTTCCCCCCTAACCTTGATCATATCGTCATTATAATTGTATATACTATGATTTTCTGTTGTGAATCTATTCTGTTCATTCGACATCTGTTGCATGTCTGTCCATCCTGGGAGAGGGATGTTGCTCCTCTGTTGCTCTTCCTGAGGTTTCAATCATTTTATTTCCCTGTTAAAAGGTTTTTCTTGGAGGTAGTTTTTCCTTAGTCGAATCGAGGGTCTAAGGACAGAGGGTGTTGTATGTTATGCAGATTATCAAGCCCTTTGAGGCAAAATTGTGATTTGTGATGTTGGGCTATATAAATAAAATTTAATTGAAATTGAATATCGCAGTTACACAGGGCAGATTTTGTAGGTACAATTCATCATGGGTTCTCCAGTTGACTGTGTCATAACTCAATGTTTATAAAAGCTGACCTTAGTGAGAGATTGTCTGCAAATGATAACTGGCTGGCATTCGCTCACTGCTCTGAGATTAAACACAGACTACATTCATTATTTAGGTTTTGGTGGATACAACTGCAGAAATTCACTGAAATATTTCTCAATGTATCCAAAACATGCAACTCCTACAATTACATGTTATTGACTTGGGTGTAAAACTAAGGACAAGTGAATTTTCCAAAAACAAAATGTGACTTACTAAGACCTTTAAAAAGAACAAGGTTTTCCAATCAATAAACTCCTGGCAAACAGTTAAGTGACATTCATTAAGGCCTTTATAAAACACATATTTCTTCATGGGGTACTTCAAGGTCCTCCATTAAACTTGATTAATTAATTAACCTTGTGCTGGTTTTAAATGACCTGCCTGAGATGAATATAGTGATAATGATAATCCATTCACTTAAAGCAAAGAAACCAGCCGTGCCTTAAGAGGGCTGCTGGCAGCACCTGAAGAAACAGTTTGATCTTAGCTGGGGACAGAGGTAAGAACGGCATTTGCATGTTTTCTGCAAGCAAGAATGAGTTAAGAAAATGGGGAAATAGCTTCCTTACTGATGCTTTGCTTTCAATACAGACCCATTGAGCTATGACCCGTTAAATGAGAACCCATTTATCTTTGGCATGTAGTCCTGGACTGATGAAATACAATGTACATTTAAGCAAGTCCATTGCCTACATGCCCAGTATATTGTTTCAAATAGTAATGCATGAATGTTACAAATAGTGACAATCTGCAAACTCAGTCTGCCAGTTTGCAAACTTAATGAATTCAAATACATTTTTAAACCTTTCATGCAATCTATCCCTATTCCCTTTGTGTAAGTTGTTATTTTCAGGACTATATCATGACATCCTTTTATAATTTCATTTATTTCTTCAATTCAGCAGAAAACATTGTAATGTTTTGATATGTGGAAGCAAATCATGGCCATTAAGATTTGAATTTTATGTGCAACAAAATACCACATTTTTAAATGTAATCACTAATGAACACTTCAAGGGACAGTTCAGCCCTAAATCATAAATAGATATATTTCCTCTTACCTGTAGTGCTATTTATCCATCTAGTTATTTTTTGTGTGGGTTGCTGAGTTTAGGAGATATCGGCTGTAGAGATGTCTGCAGTTTTTGAAAATAAAGGGACTATATAGCACTCGGCTTGTTGGGCTCAAATCTCCTAAAAATACATTTGAAAAACTCACCAGCAATGTTTCATTCCAGAAACCATGTCCCGGTTACTCAAGATAATCCACAAACCTTGTTGTGAGCAGTTCCATGTAGTTCTTACATGAAACTGCTCACAACAAATCTGTTTCGTTCTCTCCTTGTACAAAACATTATATATATATATATATTAAATTATACTTACGCTGTGAAATTATTTTATGTGTAATTAAATTTATTTATACTGTGCAACTACCTCCTCCTGTATCCTGTCAAATCAAATCTTTGTGCAATTCATCCATCTATCAAGGCAATGTAAAAAAATCCACAAATCAACCCCTGTGGGATGATATGTGTCATCCTCAAGCTCGAGTCCTCTAGCAGAGGCCTGGGAGTTTGTGGGTTCTGCACACTATCTTAGCTGTTAATAGGACGTCTGTTCTGGACAGAGATGTTGTACCTGGAAACTGTTAGAGCCACTCTCCCAGTTTGGGGGTCACAGCCCGCATTGCTCCAGTTAACCCTGGCACAACTGTTTCTTTTACTCGCCACAAATTTTCAAGGTCCTCTTTGAGCCCTATGTATTTTTCGAGCTTCTTGTGTTCCTTTTTCTGGATGTCGCTGTTGGTTGGGATTGCTACATCTATCACCACTGCATTTTTCTGCTGTTTGTCAATCAACATCATGTCTGGTTGGTTAGCTATCACCAGTTTGCCAGTCTGGATCTGGAAATCCCACAGGATCCCAGTCATTCTCAGCTACCTTAGGAGGTGTCTTCCATTTTCACCTTGGGACTTCTAGACCATACTCATGGTAGGTGTTCCTGTAGACTATGGCAGCTACTTGGTTATGGTTCCATGTATGCTGTTTCCGCCTGCAGCTTACACTCTGCTGTTATGTGTTGAACTGTCTCAGGAGCATCTTTTGTACTGACTACCTGTTCTTGTGCTGAAGGCTCATAGCGTCATGCTTAAAAATGGTTGTAGGTCACACAAGGCAGGTGATCAATCAGTTGACCAATCAGTGTAAAAGTTTAAAAAGACATCATATGCTTTGTGTGTGTTAAAGCGCATGTGCATGTGCCACATGCTACATTCAGTTCCCATGCAAACACACACAAACACACGGGTAAAAATTACGTTACTGTCCTTTAATTTAATTATATTGTCCATTATTCCCTGGTACTTTTAGCATATAAGCTTCCTTTAGTGCCAAAATCCTCATAGAGTTCTCTCACTCCTTTCCATGAAGCACCATCAGATGCTTTTCATGCATCAAGGCCAAGCAGGCCTTGGACAGTTTTTTCAAAGCCCACTATCACAGTAGTGTCATGTTTTGCCACTACAGTGTTTACTTGAACCCTGTAGAGGTTTCACGTATGTATTCATATTTTCATTACCATATTCTCCAAAATCCTCCTTATTTTAAACTGCAACCTTTTGAAAATAACGAGTTTTATAAGAATGATGGCTTGTGTAACACATCTCCTGAAAGGTTCTGGCTTGTTAAAATGAAGAAGAGTAATGATATTGCTGAAAGCTGTTTGAAACCAGTTACACAACAGTGTAATCTGAACAGGATATCTGACATTTGAGATCATGCATCCTCTGTTGAGGTCAAGTTGGCTATTACTGAAGTGTGTTATTGAAGAATCCATGTCTCGCTGCTAATTCCTCTCCACCTCACCCCTAATTGAAGTTCATGGACAATATGTATTGTTCTTCTCTTTTCAGCCTCTAGAGTGGGACCATTTCAATGGGTCACCATTGAGTGGGATTCCCTCAATGAGCGTGGACATATTGGGACGAAGAAAGTTGATTGTAACTTAAAGATGTATCTTTTCTATTTTCTATGTTAAGAATCACAATAAATCCCTATGATGCCTATATGCTACATATTTGTTATCATAGAACAAACACAAGCAATGATGAATCATCGAATTAATCTCTTTCCAGGTAAAATATAAAACTTGGTTAAGTGTTAAATTTATACACTACACTTTGAAGGTCAGAACAACAGTACTTTTCTGTACTCTGCTGTCTTTATTTTCAAAAATGCATCGGCTTGTGTGACAGATACCCTAAATCGAAATGATCCTGGCAACAAGGGAGATGACAACACTTCTCAGCAGAAACAGCTGTGCTTGAACGATAACTGAGTCATACTATGGCAGGAAGCACAGGGCTTAAATCCTCTGACTTCCTGTCCACGTTTGACACATGAAGAAGGGAGAGAGAAGAGATGACATACGACCCTGTCATCTCAGCTTCATAGGGTAGAACAGCTTGTGATACTAGGAGAAATGATGCAAAGTATCCAGTGACAGAGGCACACACATGCACACACACACACACAGACACTTATTTACTTAAATATATGCATGTGAATCATCCACCTGCTTTTAGAGGCCCTTTTTTCATTTTTAGAAGAAAAAAAATAGGCATCATGCCATCCTCTTTGACTCAGTCAAGCAGGAAGGACAGGCAGACCTGATCAGCCATGAAAATGTAAATGGAGGTCATCTTAGTGAAAATACATGTTGAATAGAACAAAAAGAATAACCCAAACAAAACCAAACTCTACCAATGAACACAGGAAATTAAATATTATTTTAACATCATCAAAACAAGACTAAGAGGCTGGAACCAAGAGGCAGTGTTTAGGCACAGCGTTGCTGTGGACTAAATTCTAACGCCAGAATGCTAACATGCTTACAATGACAATGCTAAGATGCTAATCCTTACCAGGCATAATGTTTATTATGTAAACTGCCTACGTTTAGCATGCTAGCAAGCTAACATTTGCTAATTAGTACTATAAAGCAGAGGCTGATAGGAATGTCATTCGACATTTGGAACTGGACAAACTGAATTTTTGACTTGATGATGGTGCTAGATGAAATGTTAAGGGATCACTGAAAGTTATTACAATTCATCCTGGGGGGTACATGAATGTCTGTATCAAATTTAATGGCAATCCATCCAATAGTTGTTGAGATATTTTATTCTTGACTGACCGAACCAACCAGCATTGCAATCTCTAGAGCACCAGCGCTAGTGTGGGTAACAAGTCCTGCTAGGGTTGAACAAACAGTGAAAATACAATGGCTTAATACACTGAGGAGACCATACAATATCATCATTATAATATTGTGTGTTGATGTAAGAGACTCTCATTTTGCAGGAAAACCATTGTCAGTGTATAACTGAACTTGCATGATACAACACCAATGCATGTTTTCTTTGCCTTTAATTTAGATATGACCCGAATAAATTGCTTACTTTTAAACTGTAATCACAGTTCAACCCCATGCTTCATTTCCTTCCACTAAGTGGTGAGATAACCTTTGCCTATGAACACAAATCTGTCTTTTGTCTTGTTTTCTCATGATATATGGCCACTACTTGTTTTACCAAGGGACTCAATGTTTCACAGTGTGTTTACTTTTCTGCCCTACAGCACAGCCTGTGTAACTGTAGCTCGGATAGCAGGTATTACTGTTTGGAGATTTGGGACAAAGCCTCTGCAGGCTCAATGTACGCATGTGTTAATGCGTTCACATACATACTTGCAAACCAATATGGAAACATTATGCACATATGTATCGACACAGACACATTCACATACACACAGAGGATCAGGGTTGTGTGTGGTGGGACGTGCTTGTTGGTTGTGGAAGTGATAAATGCTGCAGAGAAGAAAATCGTTGTGTACGATGGATCTTGGGTTGTCTACAACACGCACGTAAATCAAGCTATAGCCAGGAGCTGGAATATCACTACCAACACAACATATGGGCTTGTGTAAAACATTCATACCACTCACACACACACACACACGCACACAGCAATACATTATACCAGTGTAGATGTAACTAAAGTAAACTAAACAGATAAATGTATTGCACTCTAAATATTGTTTGTGTTGTTTAATTTAGTAGTTCTCCAGTTGATCCAGAATGCTGCAGCACATGTACTGCAAAGAACTAGGAACAGAGATCATATTTCTCCAACATTAGCTTCTCTGCACTGGCTCCCTTTAAAATCCAGAATAGAATTTAAAATCCTCCTCCTCCCCTAGAAAGCTCTTAATGGTCAGCCACCATCATGCTTGTGGTTCCTTGAGTCTCCAAAAGTAGAACGGGAGCCAGAGCATTCAGCTATCAAGCTCCTCTTTTGTGGAATCCCATCCCAGTTTGTGTTCAGGAGGCAGACATCATCTCCACATTTAAGAGTAGGCTTAAGACATTCCTCTTTGATAAAGCTTATAGTTAGGGCTGGCTCAAATGAGTCCGGAACCATCCCTTAGTTATGCTGCCATAGCCCTAGACTGCCGGCAGACTTCCCATGATGCACCTCTCTCTTCACCTCTCTCAGTTGTCCTTCTGGAGCCATCCTCTTCCCTTATGTTTTACATTCTACACTTTTCATTATATATACTACAATGTCATCATTTTCATCATGATTGTATGTACTATCATTTCTGGATCCGTCCTCTACACTTATGTTTTTCAACCTACATTTTGTCATTATAATTATATATACTTTGATCTTCTGTTGTGAATCTATTCTGTACATACGACATCTGTTGCATGTCCGTCCGTCCTGGGAGAGGAATCCCTCTTCTGTTGCTCTTTCTGAGGTTTATATCATTTTATATCAAGGTTTTTTTTTGGGTAGTTTTTACTTAGTCAAATCGAGGGTCTAAGGACTGAGGATGCTCTATGTTTTACAGATTGTAAAGCCCTTTGAAGCAAAATTGTGATTTGTGATACGGGCTATATAAAGAAAATTTATATGAAATGAACTGAAATGAAATAGTGCTGTGGTTAATTTGTTCCTGAACTAATCGTAGTTTAGTAGTATAGTAGTTTGGTGACTAGCCTATTGAAAGTTCTAAATAGTATTAATTTAATTCCTCCACGAAAATCCAGGTTTGTAATATAATTGTCTATAGTTTCTTTATGTACATTTCTTCACAAACTTGGATATTATCACTACACTGCAGTGTATCATGACACCGGTGGGGTTTACTTCTTCTTTGGAGGAGAAGGGGATGTCAGTCGTGTCATGATGTGGGATGAAACCAGTGGTGTTGTGCAGAGTACATGGAAGCACATGCAGCATTCTTCTTCAGCATAACTGTTCTTTTGAGTACACCTATGTATATGCCTGCACCAATGGGGGGATCAGTAAAGATGAACCTGTGGGGCACATATTCATACAATATTTACTCCTTCACTTTCATACTGGCTGGACCAATGTTTGAAAATGTGGGTTGCAGGGTCTTGTCTTTGAGGTTGGATTTGTAGCCATGGCTGGGGGTTTTGTCTGTCAAGGAGGCAGGATTTGTGTGCAGAAGGGCATGCACCCAATTAAAAGGATCAAATTGCAAGATCCTTCACAGATCTTAATGTATAAACCTTGTACTTTTAAAGCCACAATTGCCAAACAATTTACAAGCAACATGTGATGCTTCAAGTATCACATTGTTTAGATGTGCTAATAGACAGACTGAGGAGTCAAGAATTGCAGTATGTGAATTTCAAGTCACAGTACCTTTTCAAACTCAAGAGGTGAAGGCATGAACGTATTAAATTAACTCTGAAGGACTAACTTGGAGATTAGTTTGTCCACATTTCAACAGCAAAATATGAGCTCGTGCAATAACTGACAAGAGTGTCATGACTCAAGCCCACACATACAGAGATCCCTGTGAGTCTGAAGAGTGAGAAGAGAAGCTAGTCAAGAAGTGTCAGAAACTCACACCAACGCACCATACTTCCATGTTTGTACACTTAGTGTGAAACATGCACACAAGCGAGTCCTTCCTCCCAAACTTTTCACAGCCAACCATCATGACAGTGGCATGCCAAAACAGAAAGCAACTTGTTACCACTTTATTATCACCCCACCTTCTTCAATGCTGGCCAGCACCTCGACAGTCACTTTGTATCTCCATCTACACACTTTTTACAGAGATGTTCACCTTTCTGCAGAGACACGCTATGCAGCCTCATGTTCTCACATGCACACACTGACTCAGTTCAACTACACTTACACACTGCACAGTCACTAAGGATACACACCCACAAATGTGACATTTAATGGTCACTCTCTATCTCGCAAACTTTCCTACACAGGGAAACATGCTGTGTGTTAAGCAGCGGGACCCAGATGGCAGCCACCTGGTGTGTGCTGATGGGCTCCTGTGATGGCTTCGGACAGGATATGGACACAAACGCAGATGGCGACCCACTGAGAGATGGACGTGCTGACTATTGATTTGTTCAGATCAATGATTCACAACCTGGTCATCTGACACTGGGGGAGTTGCTCCCACTGAGCTGGCACATTGGCTTGGCACATTGGGCACACATCATTGCGTCTATGCAGGGTACAAGTTATCTAAATTTTAACCTAAACTGTAATTTCAGTAAATCTTCTTAAAACCCTTTGCAAATGAATTTGAATAGATTTTATATTGCCCTAATGTCATAGAAATGTTGCTTTCTTTTAACAAATCAGTCTATGAGACATCCAAATAAAGATACTAATAAGGCAAAAACACTTATTTTGTCAGTTTAGTTACAGAAACCATGGCTTATGCAGAATCAGGTATAATAGAACAAATACAACCTCACTGGTATGAACCAAAATCAGAATATGAAAATTTAAAATACATATAGCTTGAGATATATACAAAGTACAATATTAGTGGGCAATGGTTTAGTGGTTATAAAATACCTTAAGCACATTAAGCCCTTTCAGTTTTCTTATATAGTAGGTGGTTAAAAGGCTGGCGTCACATCATCTGAGACAAGCAGTGGGCAACCACAGGCATTAGGCTCATTCATTTCCATTTATTTTTGTGTCATTGCTATTCATATGTGAACGGAATAAAGTTCAGTTCCACAGTAGCTTGGTTTACCACATCACAATTTAGTGCTTGAGTTATCTATCCTTCTCTATCCTTCAAGAAAACACACAGACACATCCATACATGCATGCAGACATCAAAACACACCTAAAAGCAGTTTCATGTTTTTAAACAGAACAAGAAATAGAAATGACTGATTTTAGATAACATTTTGATGGACAAGCATAAAACTATACTTTTTATACTGCATAAATATACCACGTGTTCTAAAATGTTCAGGTTTATGACCTCTCTGCTACCCCTGTGAGCTAGCCTCATCCTTACACAGAGTATGCTGGAGTGTTAAAGTCACAGTGGGAGAAAATGATGGGGCGGATATGTTAATTTGCAGAGGCAATTAATGCTGAACACCCCGGAAGCCATTTAAATTTCTTGGCTTATTAATTATGCACTTTGTACATACTAAAATATCCCCCTATGCTGAGAAAACTGGCTAATTAGTACCCGCCAAAAATTAGTAATTTTTCTTCTTAAGACCTTTAAATAGGACAAGCACTGCAAATAAAGTGTGTGAAACTAAGCCAAGTTATCTTTTAACCCTCTGTCATCCCTCAGTCATCCTTCATTCCTACATCTTGCCTTCCTTTCTGGCTTTCTAACCTTCTCTAAGAGCATACACATGCATTTTAAGAGTTTATTATTAATGCGCTGGCACAATGTGCTATTCAGACTGTCAGCGTTAATCAGCAGACTTCCGTCCCTCTGTTCAGAGGATGAACGAACACACTGCACTTCCTTGTCAGGTGTTGAATTACTTTATCTCAGTGCCTATTTGCCGCCTCCAAGGTAGACCCGTTGTCACGGTTACTTTTGGAGGACCTCATTATTCATAAAGGTCATTCTGGAATGAAAAGCAAAGTTGAAGGAAGGAGGGATGAAGGAAACTGGCAGAATACTTTGCAAGACAAAAGTGCTTGTTGAGTTCAAATTGTTAAATTTCAGTGTCTTCTCTATAAGTCAGAAAAAAACATTGCTCTCCATTCGCATAAGTCAAAACTGAGAGTTCATCTGTCTAGCTATGAGAAAAAAAATGCTAAATCCCTATTATGTACTCCCTATCGAAGAGTTTTTTACGTCTTGAACATAGATTACTGTACCAGAATGAAAAAACACTAATGTAGAATTACGTCTGCATTGCAATTTGCCTAAGCAATATTTTTTATACTAACATGCCTCAATAGCACTCAATGAGTAAGTGCAGCAGCCTGTACCTGTCCAGCATGAAAACAGCAGAGCCAATATTAAGTCACTAGTGAAGGAAGTTAGAATCTCAGAAGTTGTTGCAGACTATATAAGAGCTCAAAAGTAGGTGAATGTATAAAGTGGCCAGACACACCTCTTCAGTGAATGCTAACGTTGCATTGTGTCTGCTGGATATGTCAAAATTTAGTTAAAATATTGACCATAAGAACTTGATAAACTATTAATACTGTGTATATGAGCTGTGTTGCTGGGAGTATTTTAGCACAACAATGGACAACAAGATTCTACCATGCTAGCGACAAGCCTCTGTTTGAGGCTCTACTTTGGCAGAGCAGTGGTTTACTGTGGCTAAATGTTAACATGCTCAGAATGATAATGTTGACATGCTGATATTTAGCAGGCACAGTGTTTACCATGTTAACCATAGTTTAGCACAAAGTACAGCTGGGGCTGATGGGAAAGTCATTTGTTTTGCAGGTGTTTGGTCATTAACCAGAGTAAGTGGTGGACTGACTGACAGACAACATTGCCATCCCTAACCGCGATGCTAGTGAATGAATGTAAGTTGCTTACCCAGTAAATACACCAGTTTCCCATTCTGGTTGGCCTTAATACAATGCAGGGCTCTCAGGTTTTGAAGACAGGCAAGAGTGACATCTCCAACCCCCCACCCAAACACAAAAATCGAGGTGTTGTGTTGTGTTTACTTGTTCTGAGCAAGTGTTGTCAGTGAACAGGATGTAAAACTATTGGCTAAGTTACAGACAGTCATGAAAAACTGATGCTGATTATCTGGAAAACATTCTCTGACAGCAGTCAAGTTGTCATTGTTTGTGTCAAACAAATTGTGACTTTTAAAACAGGAGATCATGACTTACTCTGAGCTCAAAGTGATGCTCGGAGCTCCAGTGGTTTCCTCTGTGGGTGAACGAGGATGACAGTGAACATTTCCAGGATTTGTATTTTTTTTTATTGGGCGTTGCGTTAAATCGTACTCAGATACAATAATACAATAGTGCTATTTTCTGATTGGCTTTTATTTAGCCTCTTTCTGTTTTTTGATTTGTTGGTTGATTTTTTGATAGGCATTTGGGGCGCTGCGGCTTATTAAATATATGAGAAATAGTTTTTCTGCGTGAGAAATACAAAATTTCGAAATATCTGACTGTCACGCTCAATGTGTGACAATTGAGAGCCCTGCAGTGTATTTCCACCTAGCATGAGTGGGTGGTTCATTGATACTGTAGCTGCTTCATGCTCAAAGGGACTATGATCTAGTGGAGGATGTGTGTTTCCAGAATTTCCCAAAGACATAGAGTACTACACAATGTAAACTCTAAAAAATGCTCTGGAGAATTTGAAAAATGGAATTTCTAAATCTGAGCCGTGGATTTACCCTCCACTACACCCTTGAGTGGTAGTTAATGTGAGGAGAACTGGTCTTGGAAATCAGCCTGCTTTGGGTTGTTTCTTTTAGATAAAGGCACAGGAAGTGTATCCACTGAAGTCCACCCTAACAATGATGAATCCCCAGGATCTGGGGCTTCCTTATAGATGACAATGACAAATTTCCCAAGCTAGTTTCTTTTTCTTTTCCTCCATAATTCTAATATGGGGCCCATTGTTCTAAATTTACCTCAGAAACAAGTATGTCTTTCAGAACTAGGTTAGTAGTCCATATGGATTTTGTCCAGGTCCAGTTTAAAGCCTCAGATGCACCTGTATTTAGCATTGCAGGTTCTTACATTTAAAGTCGTATAGACAACAATGGAAAATTCAGTCTCAATAAAGGACTGCCAAATATCTGATGGAGAGCCTAGAAATCTCTTACCAACAAAAGTGTATAGGTGATTTATGAGCGGTCAGCCTTGATTTGGTCACATTCACATTGCTCCTCCAGGAATTATAAAGGTATCTACTTTCTTGTTTGAAAAATTTGGAATACAGACTAGTTAAGAAATGGGTTTATATTTTTTAACAACAAATATATTTGTGAATGACATTACTAGGAGCAATGACAGTGCAGCCAACTATAAGTAGCACACTGAGGTAAAAAACAACATCATCTTTGTTTAGTGTGTCTATGGATGGTTTCTATGAGCATCCGAGGAAAGTCTACTTGATTTTGATCTGTGAACAGGTGCTGTGCTATTCATTGGATCGAAGTCTTGTGTGTTCCAAATCCACCTTATTTAGAAAAGAGGCATTGGCTGTTCATATGCTAAAAAGTTCTAAATCAGCATTTTTTAAACCTTTGAGCAACAGCTCTAAATGTATTTAATTTTTCTGCAGGTGACCATCACACCTCTTGTGTCTTAAACTGTTACTGACTTTAATTATTTACAACTGACATACTGTTCAGCGCATCATGGGTTCACAAATCAGACAGCAGTATTGATTGCTCTAATAACAGTAATTGCTTGAAGTTAAACTTTTTTCCTGAGTCACAATTCAGGAATATCAACCCTTTAACACTTACAACCAAGACAGCAAAAAATAAGATGAGAATGTGAGCTTAAGTGATATCTCTCGATACCAATACTGGCAATTGACCGTTCGTGAAATTATATCAGGGGTGTTCAAGAGGGGGAAAAAACTTCCATTAACATCAAATATTGTTAAATAAGTTTATAGGTCTGAGCATTGTGTTGCCATAGAGGCACCCATCTCAGTAGTACAACTGACAGTGATTATGGATGGGAAGCCAGTGAGGGCTCACAGGCTGACAATTTCAATCTAGCTGTTGTTGTGGATGCTAGATATGGATTATATTCATATAATCCATTTCAGCATATATTCATATATTAATTTATAGATCTGAAAAACAACTAAAAAACTAAATGACTTCTATAGCTTGGGTCAGGATTATAAAAAATATGCATCATCAGAATATGTTTTAAAAAGAAACTCAATCACCAATGGTCTAATCACACTTGGTATCGGCAGTCTGTTAACTAGATGTGACACCCAACACCACTAGCTAGCACCAGTTAAAAATAGTCGAAATTGTGACAGGTACAACTTGCTTTGGATATTTTAGTTCAGTTGAAATACTTGTGTATAAAACTATGAGTGTGTGTTTTCTGGATCACATTTCAGTCACTATATATAATCATATAGCCAACCTCTTTTAACTAGCCTTTGAGAGTTTCGTCTTTTGTTAGACTCAAAAAATAAACAATTATCAAAATGGACCTGGTATGTACAGTGTAGTTTTCTGCAGTTTCGATGATACTGCTGTAGCTTACTAAATTGGGAAAATGTGAAAAAGTAAGTAATGGTGGGAAGAGTTTCAGATACAAATGCGTATTCTCAATCCCTCCTGCTGGTGCACCTATCACATATTGATGTAATAAAAGAATACAAGCTAGCTTCCTTTTTTCGGTATGGGAGTTTTTCTCTGCTGCCCTCTCCATTGGTCCAAAAGGTCATTGGGTCCTGTTTACTTACGTGAGGATCCATAATGCATGGTTTGTATCGTTTACTTGAGGGACTCCCTGTGCCACTCATCGCTCCCTATTCTGTATGTGACAGGGACGGCAAAGGAGAGCGGAGATAACCAAGTGTCAGGTCAGTCTTGGGCTAACTCTATGCATACATATTGGTGCACACAAACACATACACACACAGCTCACAAGAAAAGAGAAGAGACACTTCCGGGGTATGGGAAGCGCCTTCATGTTTGGTAACATGATCTGATGGCCAACTAGTGTCCTCGTAAGAATTAACTTTGACATAGTACGTAATTATCAGTGGATGAATTGTCTTCCTTGTACACAGAAAATGCAGCAGAAGCAACTGCAAGAAACATAACAACCAACAAAAGATCAAAATTCAAATGTAGTTAAATGACCATTTGGGACAATGTTTAATAATTACAATATAAAAAAGGGCAGAAAAGAGGTCAGGTGTAAAGCCAAGTGATCATATGGACAGTTCAGGGGTTGCCTCAGCATGTAACCTAGACACGAGGTCCCAGACCCTCACTTGGATGGGATTAAATGTATGTGTGTGTGCATGTGTGTTTATGTGCCTTTGCATTCATATGTGTCATTATGTGTGTATGCTGGCTGCATGTGTCCACGTGTCAGGGGATGCTTGCACCTGCTGATGAAGAAATCAAGTCAGAGTCCTCCCGCGGTCACAAGCTGCCCTTCTACCCCAGGAGTCTTTCTCAGCAGTCTGTCATATTGGCTGGTGGTCACTGCCTAATGTCCACAGTCTGATTAGAAATATGCTTCTCTCTGTGTTTGTCTGTCTGTGTCACTTACACTAACTTAGTCCCAGTTCCAGGGCCTCTCTTTCTGTTTCCATTTCTCTGCTGTTCTTTGTATGCATTTTGCTTACCCACATGGTGTGAGGGTGTTTGTGCATAGTTGTGTGGGTTGGTTGGGTGTCTCATGATGTGTCAGACAAACAATTTAATTTACTGCCCTCCAGACCTCAAATGCATACATTTTAGGAGTGATTTTGTGCAGTGTTCACAAATAAGTGTTTTTTGTTTGTTTGTTTAATATTGTTTTTCCCCCAACACAACATGCTGTACAAAAACAAATAGCATAAACTACATTTAACTTTAAAACAAGTTTTTTGTTCTCAGTATTTAATAAAAATCATGACATTTAGAAAACCGTTTTCTCGGCCTCAATATTATAAATAGAAATGTAAAATCAAACAAAGCCATCAGTAGAACAGACCAGCTTACACTCATATTATCAAGCTTCAATATCAAGAATGGTAATAGGCCTTTTAACAGCAGACATTTTGACTTTGACTTGACAAACATTAACAATGGCTCTGTTCAATTTAAGTGTCCCAGTAAGCCATTACAGTCAGCCAGTCAGCACAATACCAGGACCCCGAAACTGAAGCAGCTAAATGGAATTCAGTCATCATTCATTTTATTATTTACACCTTTGATCTTTCTACTGTGACATGTCAAAATATTCTCTTCAAAAAAGGTCTTTAACAATATAGGCCACTCAGTATAGAATAGGCAGCCTATCATGATGTTTGTGTTGATTTGAAAAGATACACCTGTAAAGACTTCCCTGTTCATTTGCAAAATAAGTCTGACCTACTGTAAAGGCCAAAACCTTTTCTGCGTCATACCTTGCCGGCTGCCAACCTGCAAACACAGGCAACTCAGCTGTAAGAACCAGTAGCAGGAGTCAAAATCTGGATTTCTACAATGGCGTCAACGACCAATTTCAATTAAATTCAATTTTAAATAGCCCAATATCACAAATCACAGTTTGCCTCAAAGGGCTTTACAATCTGTTCAACATACGACACCCTCTGTCCGTAGACCCTCGATTCAAATAAGGAAACACTACCCAAAAAAAAACATTTTTATCAGGTAAAAAAATTGAAGAAACCTCAGGCAGAGCAAAGGAGGAATCCCTCTCCTAGGATGGCAGAGGTGTCAAGTAACAAAGTACAAATACTTAGACATTTTGGGTATCTATACTTTGCTGGAGTAATTATTTTTCAGCCAACTTTTTACTTCTACATTTTCACGCAATTACATGTACTTTCTACTCCTTACATTTTAAAAATAGCCTCGTTACTCCTATTTCATTTCAGCTTATTTTCATTCCGGCTTGTCAACGTGAAAAAAAAACTATAAACCTATCCAGTAGTGTAGAAGTAGGGTAGTGCACTATAGGTCCCTTTGGCGTGGCCTAAGGCTTTCGTCCTTAATGGCATTTTTTTCCTTACATTACTTTTACTTTTATACTTTATGTAGTTTTGAAACCAGTACTTTTACACTTTTACTTGAGTAAAAAGCTTGAGAATATACTTCAATTTCTACAGAAGTCTTTTTTAACCATAGTATCTATACTCCAGATCACAGTACATACAAATATGATGAAAATAATGAATTTGTAGTATATATATTTATGATGAAAAGTGTAGATTGTAAAATATAAGGGAAGAGGATTGATCCTGAATCCCAACTGAGCAGCTCCAGGTGAAGCCCACCGAGCAGGATCTGAGCCACACCGCCTCCCCTCCACCACAGACACAGCAGCACTGTTCCAGCAGGTGGCTGCAATCACAGATCCAGACTCTGCATCTCTGGAGGCAGAAATACCTGCTGAAAGTGACAGTAAGAGAGAAGAGAGAGACAAAAAAGGACAAATCTACAGGAGAGAGAAGATGTCAAGTTAGTAACATGCATTTATGGGATAAGATTGCATACAGAGGGAGAGGTGAAGAGAGAGGTGCATCATGGGAAGTCTGCCGGCAGTCTAGGCCTATAGCAGTATAACTAAGGGATGGTTCCAGACTCATTTGAGCCAGCCCTAACTATAAGCTTTATCAAAGAGGAATGTCTTAAGCCTACTCTTAAATGTGGAGATGGTGTCTGCCTCCTGAACACAAACTGGGATGGGATTCCACAAAAGAGGAGCTTGATAGCTGAACGCTCTGGCTCCCGTTCTACTTTTGGAGACTCAAGGAACCAAAAGTAACCCTGCATTCTGAGAGCGCAGTGTTCTAGTAGGATAATAAGGAACTATGAGTTCTTTAAGATATGATGGTGCCTGACCATTAAGACATTTGTAGGTGAGGAGGAGGATTTTAAATTATATTCTTAGCCTTGCACTCACACAAGTGTTTTCAGTTATTGGTTGATAAAACCTCTGCTCAGGTGTAAGTTGTGTGAAGCTTTTCTAGGATTCATCTTTGCTCACCAAACTCCTTATTACTAATAGTTACTAAATATACACCTGCCAGCACTCCCGTTTTTTCCTATGTTTCTCTATTTCAAGGCCGTCTCCCAGCATCCTCCCGTTTTGTTGTTTCTCCTGGGAAACTCCAGTTTGCATAATTTGCATGGCCCTCAAAATATATTATGAATATATTACACAGATCCAAGTTTTGGATGGTTGTTTGGAGTCACCCAAGTTGCCAGATTAGTCACTCTCACTCCCCCCCCCCCACCCCCCCCCCCCCCCCCCTCCCCCACCCACCACACACTCACCAACTCATGTCACAGTGTCCCCC
>CM022485.1:22636560-22787039 GCA_011952105.1 Coreoperca whiteheadi
TCTCTCCCCCCCCCCCCCCCCCCCCCCCCCATTTAATATTAGTACTAAATACTAATAATTAAGGTGTATGCTGTCAAGCCCCAACAGCTGCAACAAAACAAAACACTGAGGAAGATGTCAATTATTCACAGTCTGTATACGCCCACACAGTAATGAGAAGAGCTCAGATCGGACAAAATAACTGAAAACACCTGTGTGGGTAGACGATGAATGTGTAGGTGTTTTAATGAACTGTTGTTTCCATATTGTCAAAGTAGTTAATTACTGCTCCAGTTAGCCCCAACACCAACTAATTGGTTTGTAATCCACAATGTAATTTACAACAATAAAACCATCTAAATACAGCAGATGTGAGTCAAACTATACAATATATCAACTCTCACTGAGCCAAGACTCAGTCACCCAATATTCCTTTCCATCCACTTGTACATGCATTTAACTGATTTTACTGTAACAGTATGATGTATTGATGAAGTGCTGTCACCACAGTTCTATAAGAGTGGTCTAATCTGCATGTAATGGAAAAAGATATATCAAGCTGTGACCAAATGTTTTACAGAAAAAAAGTAAATATTTTCCCAATTGTATTGGGGTAAATTGTTGGACTTTTTGACAGTCACTTTTCAAAAATAAATCTGCTAGAGTAGTCTGAAAAGTTGCTATCAGTAAGTTATCCCCTTGACAGCAGCATACCCATGTTAACTGCACACAAGTGATAACATAGGAATTTTATTATTTATTATTTGACCCCCTAAAATACAAATAAAGTTAAAACGTGCGGTGGTGGAGAGCAGGACCACATGTCCTATGACGCAAAAAGTGCGCTCATGTAAGAGATACAGACATTATATAAAGACAGTTCATAGTACCTCAACAAAGTAGCACAGTTCCTAAGAGAACAAACGAGGCAGTAGTATATTGAAGAGGAAGGAGCTAGCTGCAGCTCAGAAATCATTCCCCCCAACCCTGTTTAATTACATTGCGCAGCCCGATGTGAAAAGGTGTCAGAAGAGCAGAGAAGCGAATCCTGTCCTAATGAATGGAAACAGATGGATGAGACAGTGAGCAGGGCTACCGCCAAGAACTGGGGTGGAACAGAGGGAAACAGGGTGCCAGAGAGAGAAAAGAGTGCCAGATTTAGATGATGAAAATAGGAAGAAGGGTGGAGAAAAAAGAAAGAATAAGGGACAAAGCCAAAGTTTGGAACTGACATACAATTTTCTACGTTTTGAAAATATGTGTAATTTTTTCACACAAACACAAACCATGCTGTAGTAGAGGGAAAAAAATTCTCTATATTCGATCCTCCATCGAGGGGCGGAGTGGGAGTCACTTTCAGCCCTGGAGTTAAACGATACTGAGTGGTCCATCAAAACCAGTGGGAATGGTGCGGAATGGTGCTGGGTAACAAACCACAAACAACACAGCCCTGCATTTTTTCCCAAAAAGATATGACAGGACTTTCTCAAAGAGTAAGATAATTATATTTGTTTTCATTGCAAATCAACATGTCTCAGGAGTTTCCTGATTATAATCACCAGTTATCGAGGTAAGTAAAGTGATTTTGTTCTTATTGTTCTCGATCTTATTCTGTCTCAATTCAACATACTGACACTTGCAGTTGACCGTCCTCCAAAGAAAAGTGACAGTGACGGCCGTTTCAGCAAATACCCATGAAAATACATATGGCACGTGGCAATGCCCTCTAGTAGTCATATTATCCTGGGAGCAAAGAAGGAAGTCAGGTGACATTTTTACTGATAGACAAGGTCCGCATACAAAGGAGGTCGGGGTGGATGGATGGCTCAACAAAACATCAGACAGGAGACCACTGTATGTTTCCTGTTTCCAATCTATCTATCTATCTATTGTTTATATCTTTGTTTAAATAAAAGCCGAATCCTGTTTTATAGAGGTTCCAATATGGCTCTAAAAGGTGAGTGAAAGTGAGATAATGGGTGGTGGAGGGTGAGAGAAACCTCTCCTGAGCATCGTGAATTAGCTTTAGCTGAGTGAGTGCAGGGATTACCTTGCAGGCTGAAATGGAGTAGTTGTTTAGACAGGGATATAGTATTTAAACAGAGGGATTTCTCTGCCAGACCTCCATGTCTTACTTAGACACACAGTCGTTCACATTTTTGCATAAACACAGGAGCACACGGAGGAACAGTATGGAGATAACACCATGGTACATGAATTGGCAGACACATTTTTCCTATCAACTTAGTTTTAAGATCAACTTGAAAAAGTTGTCCATTAAGGTTTATTTCAGTTCTCCTACCCAGTGTACATTTTTACTTTTTTTAAATTAGTTATCATTATCATAAAGGCTTTTCCTGATTTCATAGGTAGATTACATTGTGCTAAATATAAGAGTTAGTCTATGGGTTGTCATAAAATTAAGAGCACAGCTTTTGTCAATGTTAATTTTGCTTAGACAGGTATGCAAGTCAGTTTTGTTATATAAACCTATTTAAAGAGACATTTTTCTGAGAATGGGTCGGCCAACACACTCTGAGTAACATATCTCTAATAAACCTCAAGCATGACACAATCCCATTTTCTCTCACTGTGTATAGCACTGTTAATATTTCTTAACCAGGTTTTTAACAAGCTAATTAACTTACTGTCTGAGTCAGACGCTTGTCAAGGTTCAGACTACATTTTAATTAACAGTCAATGAACACAAGGCTCCATCATCACACATGGATCACTGATCAGGGTTTGTGTTATTTGATTGACTGAAGGAGCCATTGTCATTATCTCCTTAAATGTCTATTTCACACAGCTGAAAATATATAAAGTTATAGTTATTAAGGCCATGTTTTGAGTTTCTGTGGTAGTTTGTCAAAGGAGACGGATATTTGGTGTTCCTGGATTGAGACGAATACAGAACACACATTGCATTACACCAGTGCATGGTGTAATGCAATGTGTATTTTATGTAGTAAAGCTGGCCTGTTTGTGTGTCTGTGTGTGTGTGTGCATGAGGTTTTATTATATTATATATTATATATATATTTATTTGTGTGTACCATATACTTCTCACAAATCCTCAGTGTTAGAAGTGTTGGCTCAGCTGTAATAAGCTTTCTGTGAGGTGCTTTTCACTGCATGTGTATCAGCAAAGTGGGGAGGAAAGGCTCAATAGATTGCTTTGTATGGCTAATTTGCTCAGCTCATTAAATATTGAGGTGGAGGCAGATTTGTGTGATTGCCAATATACTAGCTCCAGTGGTCTTTGTTATGCCTCAGAGCCTGTGAAATGAAAGGGAATGCACTCACACAGAAAAAAAATAGTGACGCTTGTGTCATGGCAGCAATTTGTGTGCTGGCAAATGCAAATGCATGCATGAGTATACACTTGGAGCCAGGGCTGGACCGAGACAAAAAAATGGCCCTGCGATTTTTGGCCCAGACCGCCCCCCCACAATCGGTGGAACACCACCCACCAGTACACCATCCTTGCTGTCCCCTAAGTATGTACTGTACTATTCCCCCAAACCACTACAAACCTGAATAGCAAGTATCGTGAACAAGCGTACCAGTGGCAGTGGACCACTCACTCTTGACTGACTACTGGTCAGAGGTGGCTGTGGAGTTCACAGTATCCATCCTCAAGTAGAAGTAGCCTACAGGTAATTGTCAAAGAAAAAGTACCATTTCAAATTAATTAATACAATTTAAAGATACCCTACAGATAGTAATAACAGTAGGCCAATTCATACTAAGCAGATTCTCACCTTATTCATTCATGCACACAAATCACAAAGGGGAAGTTAAAAGGGGTTAATTGTCCCTGTTGAGCTCAACTGAACGGTCACTGTTCTGAAGTTGGTGCAGGCAATTCGCTAGACTTTTATGGCAATCATTTGGACTTTTGCAAACATATATATCATAATAGTTACAACGGACCAGAAAATAAACATAGGACACCTTTATTGCCTGTTAAAGCAATGTATTTCCCTGTACTAGGCTATTACAACAGCAGGCATACTTTTTTGCACAGTAGATTTACAGATGTAACCTACTATACAGCCCTTTCACCTATCTTTATCAAGGGAACATAATGGCGGGTACTACTGTAGATGTTGAAGCGACTGCTGCAGCCCCCTGCAGCAAACATATCTCTGATTTTAACACATTTGGGGGCATCGGCATCTAGAATTTTTTGCATCGTCTGGCTATGTGATTTTGGGCTGCTTCTGGAGCAGTGCTGCTGTATATGGTGGAGGGAAGGTGGTGTGGCTCAGATTCTACTTACTGTAGCTGGCATCACCTGGAGCCACTCAGTTGTCCTTCTGGATCCATCCTCTTCGCTTGTCCCTCTAGATCCATCTTCTTCACTTATGTCTTACAATTTAAATAATTTAATCATAATTATACAGTATATACAACAATTTCATCATAATTGTATGTACTATCGTTTCTGGAGCCATCTTATTTATTTATGTTTTGCAATCTACATTTTGTCATCATGATTGTAGATACTATGATTTTCTGTTGTAAATCTATTCTGTACACATAACTATATGTTGCATGTCTGTCTGTACTGGGAGAGGGATCCCTTATCTGTTGCTCTTCCCGAGGTTTCTTCCATTTTTTTCCCTGTTAAAGGTATTTTTAGGGAAGTTTTTTGTTATTTGATTCGAGGGTCTGAGGACAGAGGGTGTCGTATGTTGAATAGATTGTAAAGCCCTTTGAGGCAAATTGTGATTTGTGATATTGGGCTATATAAAAAAAACTGAATTGAAAGTGAATTAAAGGTGAGTCAGCCCACCGGCAAGATACCCGGTATGCCAGATTACCAGTGCAGCATTGCTTGGGGCAGCAGTCCACAGTCACGCAGACATACCCACACAAATCTGCTTAACTATTTTATATTAGTTTATTATTTGATATGTAATCACTTAAACTTGAGCGATTAAGTCATCATTTAACCACAATAACTGTGTGACTCTAGGAATGGCCAGTATGTTTGTCTTTCTGTCAGTTGGTAAGTCTGCCACTGTTACTGAAGCTTCTCAACAACGTTAGGTAGAAAACAAGTTTACTAACATGCAAAGAAAGCAGGCAGAAAATGACATGCAGCAGACTTCTGCAAGCAGATGTTTTGGTGACAGTGTGACTTCCTCAGAACTTACAAAGAAACAAATCTCCTAAAAATCTGAACATTTTCTAAATGGATTGCCACAGAAGTAGAAAAACAGATGGTTCCCATTAATGGTTTTGAGTTAAATGTCTTGACAATTGTTGCCTGGATTGCCATGAAATTTGGTACAGACATTCATGTTTCCCTCAGGGTAAGGGAAATTTGTTAATGAAGATTGCTAAGCGAAGATTAACATGGAACACATTTTACCTACTAAACATCAGCATGATGTTGGCATTAGCATGGCTGTAGACTCAGTCTTTTGTTTTAAAATTATATAAGATATTATAAAGATTATTAATGATATGGTTTAAGAGAAGAGGGATGGCCATTACAGTAAGAGAAAGGATAATAAATATTGGATATCAAATAAAGTTGACAGAATCTTTCCTTATACTTAAATGCTAACATGTGCTCAATATCAGGTATTTTAAAAGGAAGGGAAGTTACTTTCATTATGTTGGTTCAGACTGATCCCAAATTAGACTTGATTTGTAAGTCTGGCTGGAATCAGGTCTGAAATTTGGCAGTAAGAGTTTCACTCACTCAAACAAGTTTAAAGGATGCAGGTACTGGCCAGGTTCAGGTCTCGGTTTCACACCCATGAAGGCCTACTCAGCTGGGCTCTGGCACATAGTAGATTAATTGAAATTACTTTGCCATTTTGTATCGGAGAAGATGTGTAAAGTTAATGTCAGCAACTTAACATGGGCATCAATCTAGGAGGCAATGCTGGTACCAATGTAGAGAAATACAGTTAGCCCATCTGAATTTGTGTACAACCCTGTTTCATTGGCATATACCCCAGCCGGTCTAAGCATCTCAGGAAGTAAACATGAGATTAAGTTTACTGCTATACACTGCTATCTGACCTACAGCCTCCTCCTATGTACAGGTAAATGCACACCTGTGTGCATAACTCTATTGCTATTTGTGTAGGTGCATTATACTGTATGTGGATTTACAGCATTAGTGTGTTTCACCCAATGACTTTCTAAGCTACATAGTGTGTAGCAGTGAATAGCAGTGAAGTATGGATACAGAAAACAACTCACACTTTCTGTATTCGTCTATCTCAATCCGGGAACACCAATTCCCCATCACACCTCCTCAAATGGCCACTTTACCTCGATGAATTGGGTTCAAGTGCAATCTCGGCTATTGTCAGATGTAGTTTAGGGGCTATTTCTTAATGGTGCACCCATTGCTCTCTGTCCCGTTTTCTCTCTTCAAGTTGCACTGTTCCTTATTGGATAGCACCATGTCCTCGTTCTAGGAAGAAAAATGTTTTCCTCAGGTACTTCAGGGCAGCTACAAGGATGTTAAGCACTGTCAAAACAAGCTTGGTTGTAAAAAATAAGACACAGTAAATCAAAGGTAAAGGCAGGAATTCACAGTATGACATCATAACAACTGATGGGCAGTAGCACCGGTGGATCACTAGCAGCATTTTTGTTTACATTCATACGGAAACATCTCGTTACCAAGGATCAACTCAATAGATTTCAACCCTTGTCTCACTTTGTGAGCTGCAGCTGAATATGTATCCAACTTCACCTGAATATTGTCCAATTTATAGTTTTTAATATTAAGAAACAGAGGACTGTTTGACATGAAAACGAGATGAAAGTGTTTGCTTGCCCCAATTTAATAACCTTAAAAATTGACACATTAACAAAGTCTGTAAATTTGAATTTGTATTACATTGTTCAATGTAAGCTATTATTAGATTATGACATTTGATTAAACTAGTCTTCCAGTTGGAAAGATGAAAACCAAATAGAAAAATGTGAAGCTTTTATTTCCAAATTGATTGCAGAAGATTGTTTCAATTTTAATTAGTTTTTTTGAAATCTCAAATTGATTTTCTGTGTTTTTCTTGCACCTCCCTCAATAAATGCCCCATCTTTCTTTGAAAATACTGTGCAAATATCAAGCCTCAGTCATCTAAAAACTTGAGGTATTTTGTATTTTCATCATTGAACACAGCATCTCAACCACTTCTGATAGGACACATGCATACTGCAATCTAACCGTGTGTGTAATGGTGTTGGGGATGTACATTCCTGTTGATTATAACAAATGAATAATCAATAGCTCTTTAGATAAACTCCATTACATGGTACTGTTAGAGCTGTTCAGTGGAGCTGCTATGTTACCACTTCTTAGGCCCATTTTTTCCTAACTCTTGTCCGTAATTACATAACCAAATAAATGGAGTATATTTTAACAACAACAAAGGCTATATGTATAATCTTGGTCTCAAAAGAAAGCTAAGATCTGGGAGATTACAATAGAGGTGTCAGGGATTCAGGTATCTATACTCTGTCAGATAAAATGCATCTGGAACACAGTTGAAAATTGAAATTTCTACCTTCGGCTAAAAAAACACACCTTATTTATAGTGAAAACACATTTGAATCATAGATAAATAAGCCTAAGCTTTATAGGAATTAGTAAAATAATATCCGATAAGTAACTGTGCAAAAGTAGATAAAAAGTGAACCTAAGCAGTTTGACACATGTTTTATCACAGATATTTCCAGACGGAACCAGCAAATGTGCCATTTGGGCCCATTTGGCACCAAATGTGCCATTGACCTGCCTTAGGTACCAAGCAGGAAAACATATTATATTTCACTGATAGATCATTATGGTAATTCATTACATCAAATTAAACTGTTTTTGAGTCATTTTGAACTTGTAATCGGGGTCAGATTCACCTAGGCACGCGTTGTGTAATACAAAATGCAGCGACGCAGCTGTATGAACGGACACACGAGGGCATATCTCGGCAACCCATTGGCCGTTCTGAATAAATCATTCTTCTTTGTGACCGTCAGAGCCAATAGAATCGATTGACACCACTTTCGGCTTAGAAACACCAATGACCATCCAGAAGGAACTAAGCCCAAAGCTAGCATATTGTGGTGAAAGCTCTTACTCCACTCTCAACGCTCCGTTTGTGTTTATGTAAACAACCAGTACTTCCGTGGTTCAATTTAAACGAACATGGAGGTACGAGAGTATAAAGCAGCCATGTTTTTTCTAATCGGAGTATAACATTTGACCTGAAAACAGCAAAGGTAAGACACACTTTAGGATTTAGCGATGTTTTTCTTTGTTACACTTTTGATGGTGGTTCACTGAGTTTCCGTCGCACGGCAATGCAGCAGCCATCGTTGTAATCCGCACCGTCTGTGCTTTCAGACTGTATATAGTTTGTGTGGGTTGCTGGAAGTGATGAAAATAACAGAATCACGAAATTGCGAAATACATATTTTCGCATTTTTGATCATAATGAATATAATTGCCTAGGGTGTAATTTTGTTTCGTTCCGGCTGTCGATGCTTGGTAGGGGCTTTTAGCGGAGTTTCTTCCCTTCGTTTTGGTATGATGCATGTTAGGATTGCCGCTTCCTAGCCTGTGTAATGTTCATTTATACTGTACAGGACTGTGTCAGCCCCCTGTACAGGGGGCTTTCGTACTGTGGATTTTCGTACTTTCATAGAGGTTACCACAAAGAAATGTCCCATGATTCATTCATTAAGGACAAAACATTACAACACTTGCTTTTCGACTGTTACAGAACGACAGAAATAAGAGATAAGATTGTCAGTGTGGGCTTCAATGTTCATTTAGACTCAAGATCAGTCAGGTATGGACTTTTCACAGAATCATTTTCAGATTTAAAAAGAAGACTCGAGAAGAAGAAGTGATATGTTTCATATCTGGAAAACAAGAGCAAAAGTCTTCATTGAACAATCGATGATTTCCAGTGACACAGTTTTCAAAAACATTCTGGGTGATGTCAGGAGGAGGAAAAAAATTGACTTGAAAGAGAACAGTCTTTTTTGTATTGTATTTGATAATAAAAAAATCTTGTTTTATTCTTAACAGGGGAAGGAGAGAAGGAGAAAGAAGTAACAAACATAAGACAATGATGATGATGGCGGCCAACAGTCATCCTATAAGTGTGTGAACAAAGGTTTCTGGGTGGCATCTGAGACCTGTAAGAAGTAAAAAGGTTTCAGGAATGTTCTTTAGTCACAAAAAACAAACACAATGTGAAAGCAAAGAGCAGTATTTGACTTTCGTTATTTTGATGAATGTTTAATTACAGTTATAGTTTAAAGCTTTTACTACTTAAACTGCTTAACCTCACTAACATGTCCAAAACCTCAATGGCATTCATGCAGACAAACATAAAAAGGCTGTAAAGAGAAATACTGGACATACTGCATATTCTTCAGTTTGGGCCCATGAACGCAGGCAAGAATTGTGCAGCATTTCTATAAATGTTGTTTGTTTTTTTTAAAATATTTATATATTTTTACAATATGTGGGCAACCAGACGATGGTAAAGATTGTTGTTTTTTGCAGAATCATCCAATATCAACGTTCTGTCTGGTGTTGTAGATTTGATGACCACCCTCACTGTCTATGCAGCCACACCTGGAGCCTCTGACCAACTTCTTCCACTGCAGGGATCTATTTAATTTGTCTTCAGTATCAGCTCTGGATAACGAACTCCAAGCTGTCAGCAGGCCCTGCTGGCAATGAGCTCTCTGTGTGACCCTCTGAGGACGGCTGTGTGTCTGGTCTGCTTTTCTCACTGATTGACAACCACAGAGAGAGGACAGGAGACATAGTGAGAGAAAGTGAGAAGAAAAGAGGGAGAGGGAGATTGTGATTGTCTATGAGAAAGAGGATGACAGTTGAGGACAGAAAGAAAGACTGAGTCCCTGGCAAAGAAAGTGTTTGTCTCTAAAGAGTGAGAGAGAAAGACTGAGCAAAAAATAAAGCATCAAAGAGAGACGGAGACCTCGAGGGCTAATCAGTAGATACTGACAGAAAGCAGTTATTACCAGTAGAAAAGAGACAAAGACATGTATTTCATAAAGCAAAAATCTATTTAAATATCCTATCAGCTGTATGGGCAATAATGAGTCAACAAGTGTCAAGGGGCCATCATTTTTAGAGCAAAATATCAAAAAGCAGAGCTGGCTACAGATTCCCATAAAAATCATTATAGAAGTATCTGATAATAACTGGATTACATGCCAAATTGCTGACTGCTCCTGGACAGGGAAAAGCAGTTTGTGAGCATACTTGTCAAAAAGGTCCCAAAGCCAAAAAAAGCTGCTGTTCGAAGGCTGCAGCAATCCTAATATCCAACCTGGATTTTCTTTCCATCTCATGAAGGCCATGCTCTTTAATATGGTATCTGGCTGATGTAATCCACTGCATGGCTAAAACCTAAATAACAAACGAAAATATAATTAAAGATGAACAATATTTTTGACAATACAACAATACAAAAATGTAATTTCCTTTTTTGGTGTACTCTGTCTGGCAGAAAAATCTCCTGATTTGTTGATGCGCTGCTTCCTCCCCTCATCAAACACCACTGTGACCCCAATGATTTTGCAGGAAGGAAAATACATTTGAACAAAAGAAGATCAAATTTTAGGTGAAAATTACGAAACGTCTGACAAATCTGAAAATTTATATTTTGAAGGAGGCTGGGGTTTGACAAAATAATGAATAATTAAATTAATCAAAATTAAACAAGCACGTAAAATAATACCTCCTATCTTGATTTGACTAAGACATTATTTATTATAAGTGTTTGAATAATGAATAAAAAAAAAATAGGCAGTCATTTACAATAAATAATGAAACAAAAAAACACACATTGTTCTAGAAACAATAGAGCAGAATTAATACTGGATTTTTTTTTTCTTGTGTTGCTAAGATTTCAAAATAAGCCTGTTAGTGGAACATTTCTTGGCTGATTTAAAGATTCATGAATTTTAAACAGAAGAGTGTGATCTACAGTAACTTTGCATCTTAAATGAGATCTATGTTATTTCCCTGTAGATGTAGCCATTGCTCCCTTCATGCTAAGCTAATGTGCAATGCTACTATTCTGCTTCAGTTTGTTGCAAAATACTATTACCTGATTCCCATATCTCCAAAAAAACACACTTCAAGATGATGCTATAGCCGCTGTGGCTGAATATGTATCAAAAATGTTATATAACTTGGTGCTAACTTCCTAAATATCAAGTGTCTCATCAGACTGCAGTTGTGTGGATCCTGATAAAGCCAGTCTGCCCTTTTTCACCAAAGAAAAGAAGATAGTGTCCACATCCCAAAGCTACAGTTGCTTCAGTACTGAATACTGTCACTCAATACTGGGTTGGGAGCTATTCAAAAGGGATGTAGGATTTTGTAAAAGGTAAAACATTATCTAAAAAGTAGAAAAAGGAAAACATACAATGTAGATACATTTCTATTGAAGCATTACTGTTGTAATAGCAAAGAAGCAACGCACTCTATGATGTCATACATAATTGTTTGACGTCTATACTTGATATATGTGTATGACACTCTAAAAGGGAAACATAAACTTATATATATATATATATATATATATATATATCTCATCTCATCTCATCTCATTTTCTAGCGCTTGTTCTCGTTAGGGGTCGCAGGTGACTGGAGCCAATCCCATTGACTTTGGGCCTTAGGCGGGGTAAACCCTTGACAGTGGCCAACTCGTCGCAGGGCTGACTAACACATAGAGAGACAACCATATATATATCTATAGCTATATCTAGATATATAGATATATACTGGAGGCAGAGAATCAGAGGGTTGCCCTCCCTAATTCTCTCTGTATGAAAGGAGAAGTCAATATGATGCATCAGTAATGGTTTCATTATAATAAATCGCTTATAACGCAGAAGAGCGTATTTTCATTATTTTAAGTGGTTCCCCTCAGGTTTCTACCTTCAGCACAGTCGATACACATTTCCTTTTGTCTGCCTCTGTTTTTTGGATGAAGCAGCGTCTTTTGATTAAATAGCTGGCAACCTTCAGCATTTATTGATAGGGAGACTTTAAACCACTACAATGGAGGTCGATGCTAGTTTTTAGTATGCTGGGGCTTCTGAATGATGCAGTGATTGGGTAAAGAGGGGAATTGCATCAGGTCCACAAGACACTGAGACCACAACAGGTACCATGCAACAAAGCAGGCACAGTAACTGGCAGTGATCCATTAAGTGACTATTATGTTTCTGGTATTGGTTAAATATTAGATTTAAATTTAAATTTTTGAGTTATAGAGCATATAGGCTACAAAATAGTATAGAATTGAGTATTTATAGTTTATAGGTTAGAGAATCTTATAGATCCAAGATGAAATTGACAGAAGGGCGGGACTGAGCTGAAAAGCCGCAGTTACAAATCCGTCTGTTACTTCAGCACCACGGACCATGGATTTATCAATACACAGCAGTTAGGCTACTGGTATTTCAGAGCCATGGTTGGGGCCATAGATTCTAACTTGTACAAACCTCAGTCAGAGATAGGATCAATGAGTCAGGCAGACTAGACTAACAAATTCAACTAAACAACCCCTTGCTCCTGCACTCTCTCTGCTACTAGGTGATGCAGAGGGCGGGATGGCAGGTTAACCAGGGGGATTCATTTTGGTAATTTTGCTAACAAGGACGATGGCATCCCCCCTCAAATCCCCTACTGGTCTCAGTGCTGTGTTCTGATCAAAGAACTGATTTGCAGCGTCTCTCCAAACAAATATAGGTTTGTAATCAGACCTAGTAAATTCACATCAGGGATGACCACATAGCCTGATATCATCTAAATGCAGATTACATTCATTATCAACCCACACAATTTCACTGAAATCTGTCATTTTTCTCTCTTTTTTTTCTCTTATCATCATCATCTCTCTCTCTCCTTCCTCAAATCTCTGTCCAGCCCTCCAATCATTTATTCTTTCTGCCCTCATCCCTCGCTAACATCCATCCCTGCTTTATAATCACTTCAACAATGACTGCTAATGAGAGAACAAAAAACACTGATCTAAAACAGAAAGAATGAATAATTTGTAGATGCTTGTTTGGTCCCTCAGACGTGTCATCTGTTTGTTGTTGTGTGACAGTGGAGCATTTTGTGATTTTTGTTTACAGTCTGTCCCGTGGGAGGGGACGGCACTTCTTTCACAGATCAGAGGGAGATGTAATCTTGCAGCAGAACTGCTCCATTTGGCAAAGACTAGTATTTGTGTGTGTTTCTATGACTGCATATGATTGTGTGTCTGAGTAACATCTCAAAGCACTACTGCAGCACTAATGGTCTGCATGTAAGGTGTCACTAAAAGTCCTAATCTGTTAGGGGTCTTATCATTGGCAGGGGCAGCTACATCCCCAACTGCTGCTCTTCCACAATCACAAACACCTTGAAAAAGAAGCTTTGAAAAAATGAATCCTCTTTCAAGAAAATTTACCAGTCTCTTAAAAATCATAGCAATGGTGTCTCCCTGTGAGACAGTTTCCCTGTAGTGTCGACATCCTGGTGACAGCGGCTCTTTGATATTCTGTTGTTCCAGGCCGAATCAGAAATTAGCAGCCTTGCCAGATTCCTTTGGCAGAAATGTTGTGGGAAGAGAGGAGGGGGAAAACAGAGTGGGAGTGAGAGAGAAAACAAAAATGATCGAGGAAAAAGACAAGCAAAAAAATGGACAACAGCAGGGTGGTTAGATTAAAGCAGGATGTTTTGGCAGATTTAATTGTCAGATCAGACAAAGAGAGTGTTAGGAGAGACAAGAGAAAAAGAGAATAAACAAAGACCTAATGGTGTATGCATTTGTAACCATGAATGGTAAGGTTGCTGGTTTAAGTCCTTGATCTTTTGATCTTAAATGTTAAGTGAATGAGAAAATGCTTTCATTTCCTAGCAATGACATGCTAATGTGCAATATACTGCACTTAACTCTCAAATATACCAGTGGGACCGGTCACTGATCCGCATCATGACTGAATGAGTGTGTATGCTTGTGTGACCAAAAATGTACTTCCAACTACTTTAACATGTGTTTGTTAAAATACAATCAGATGCTTAAATAATGGCCATTTCATCAACAAGAGTTATCTGTGAGAGTGCTCAGCTGTTTGTCTGGCATTCCTACCAGTGTTTTGCTGCCACTTTGTAGCCTTGGTGAGCAGGTGTAAATCTATTTGAATGTGACTGGTTTGTGTATTATATTATACAGCATGAATTATGAGCCAACACTCCACTCAGTCAGCTCAGAGCAAGAGACAGATGGATGGGTCACACTAAAGATTTAAATGTTGGTCCTGGAGGTATTGGTGCATTACTCAGCATGCATACGATTATAAAGACAAGCATGCACAGGCACGCAACACATAAGCATACACGGAGAAAACACACACCTACCGATCCCTCTCACGCACTAGACGCCTACAATCATTCACACACAAGAATGATGAAATTGGTTATGATTGGCTTTGCCCCTTGTAAATCCAAGTGACACCGGCCTGCCTTCTTTTTGAGCTTTTCTAATAATGTCGGTCTTACCTGAACCTTATTGAGAGCACTCGGGTCTTCGCAGCAAATAAAGACAACCTCCACCTCATCTGTCGTTGTTTTCCCATTCCCCTCTGCTATAGCCCTGATTATTATTGCACACTACTGTAGACAGTCACTGCAGGGTCACCACAAAATGAGCCACACAAAAGGATTAACTGGATATGGATGGGGCACCACAGGCCAGTTGGAAGTTGAAGTTAGACTGCTCTTCTGGCCATATCTAAAGCATCCTCTTGAAGTTGGTGCAGTGCTTTAGAAAATAATAGTTTGTTGTGTGTTTTTAGCCACACTAGTGATGTGATTCCAGGAATTTTTATATTGGCCTGGTGGTCAGGTCCTGCTGAGTATGATAATCCCTGGACTTTTCCATATTTGAGGTTTTGAGTGAAATATCTCATTCATGTTCCCCTCAAGAAGAATTGTAATCACTTTGGCACCATCAGGTGAAAATTTTAATTTGTCCGGTACTTTGGTTTATGACCAAACACCAATGCCATTCCATAAGCCTTAGCTGTACTTTGTGTTTAGTGCTTCTCACTAAATGTTAGCATGATAACACAAAACAGTAAAATGGTGAACATGGTATACACAATACTAAACATTACCATGTTGTCACTGTCTTGTCATTGGTTTGTCACTAAGAGCATTGTAGCATGTTGACATTAGCAATCATGTCAAAGCATTGTTGCTGTGCCTAAGTCCAGATTCACAGTGCATAGCCGTTGACAGTCTAGGCTTTTGGTACTTGCTAATTATGTGGATATCAAGTGGCTGGTAGTCCATCTAAGTTATACTAATTGTGTCACCATTTATATATCTGTTGCTCAGAGAAGCCAGTCTTACAGGTTAACATACATGTTCACCTGACACCCTGCAACCTTCACATTTGGTCCTTACTTATCTGTTGTGTGTGAAAGTCTGGAAGAGGGAATCGAAATGGGAGATGTGTTAAACGGGTTTGAAATTCTCTGGAGAGAAGAAAATATGAAAAGATCAGCAGAGCTTTGAATAAAAATAATGCCCTAAGCAAACTCATTTTTATCATGGTGACCTGGCATTTACAAGACAACCTTTGTAGAAATTTTATTCACCTGTCTTCTGGCCCCTCTTAAAGTTTTTACCGAGTCTTTGCCAAAATAACTCAATGACATTACTTTAGATTTAATTTGAAATCTAAATGTTAATTTACACTCAGACATTATGAGAACTGTGTTTTGTAAAAAAAAAATTATACAATTAAATAAACTCTTGCTTTGCAAGTCCCTGAAAAGTTGAAATATGCACAAGCCTCAAATACATCTCTGTTAGATCCCAAATTTAACCACAATTGTTAAAAAAAATGTCACTGAATAACTGTTGAGAATGTCCGTGTGCCTATTCAATTAAATTTAAAATATATAGCCCAATATCACAAATCACAATTTTGTTCAATTACAGAGGTTGTTGCAGAGGTTAAGATCTCAATGTCACAGCTGGCAAGACCAAGAAGTCCTCATACCTAAATGACAGAATAGGTCGTATGCCAATGACTCCCAAAACGACATATATGACCATTCCCCAAAATTACGTATATGACCGTCAGAGAGTACCAGCTGCAGGAGTACCGGACCTTCGTCATCATGGTAACAATAAACATGTCAGATTGGTTAGGTTTAGGTCCCATACCTACTTGGTTAGGCTTAAGAAAGATCATGGTTTGAGTTAAAATAAGTAAGTCACATGATGTAAATTACTCACGGAAGTCATGTGATGTAACTTATGTTAAATACGAAACTTAAAATTAGTCAGTGTTGACCGCGTTGATCACACGGGATAAGATCAGCAGTCTCCTGGGTGAAAGTCCTGTGTTTAACCCATCCACCCTGGCCTCCGTCCTATGTGGACTTTGTCACTCTTTATACTATCTCACCTGAATAATACACCGTCATAATTACTATGGCCACTGGCGGTCAAAGATTTTATTTCCATTCATTTTCCATAATAGGGAGTTGGTCAGGATGGATGATCAGCGTACAAATCACAAGATTTTGACAACGGAGACTGAGGTTAGTTTCCCGCATGTGGTTATGTTTGGTTGACATAAACATTTGGTAAAGGACCGAAAAGATCCTAGTTTTGGTTGAATATTGAAAATGTGGACACATCTTGCGTCATCAATTCTAGCATTGACTTTCCTAAAACATATTAAACGTTAATGTTGCTTTAGTTGCACGAGCGGATATTATAGGGAAAACATGAAATGAAATAGATTGTCAGTGAGTGTCAACGTTCACTTACTGTAACTGTGTGTGTGTGTGTGTGTTTGATACACATTATGACAATGCAGTGGACACTCCAGGTGCATTCACATTCCTTTTCACTTCCAAACAAGTGTTTCAGGTAAGTGGGTTGAACTTCATGGTTTTATGACCTGTCTGATGCTCCTGATGGACTCTGTTGTGTCATATCATAACTCACTCTCAAAAGTATGAAAGTGATCCAAACAAAAGAAAAATCCTTTTGAAAGCTAAAATGTATGATTAGTCCAGACAGAACCCCCACAGACTCCACAACACTGAAGTAAATATTATGCAAATTACCTTTAAATACTGACAATGACAATTAAAATTTCTAAATAGTATACTTATCAAATAATCTGACCACCAAAAACATCACATTTTCCTTCACAAAATCACAAGAATACTTACTGTGTATTAAAATTGTTCATGTGTCATAGGACAGTAATCTTATTTCAAAATATGACTGCCAGGGCTGGGTTAAAGAAATTCATATTTTTGCAAACCAGACGTTACATGACCCCAGGAATTCTTCTTGGCGTCAGTAATAATAATTTGTGAATTTGACTGTAGGGATGGAAAGCAGTTAATAACAGAGATAGCAGCAGTACAGGCAGGCATCATAGAGGCTCAGGCCTGCCCTCGAACAGTCAGCTCTCATTTTCTCAGCGTCTCTGCCCCTGCACTCACTGCCGCTACCTACTGCCACCACTGAAGCAAAGGAGGTCAGCACGCACAGGAGGACAGAGCAGAGATGGAGGAGGCAGGAAGAAGGTTTAAAGAAAGAAGAGAAGAGAGACGAAGAAAGTGGGGAAAGTGACTATGAGGGTGTAAATTATCACAGTGGCTAGAGCAATGGCAGAAGAGAAAATAAAAGCGAGAAAGACACAAAAAAACTGCAAACGCAAGAGGGAAAAAGGGTAACATTATAAATACCTGGCCCTATAATGTAAACAGATAAAAGATTCAGCTCCCAAGAAAGAGTAGAGAATGTGCTGTGAATGAAACAAGAAAATAATTGTATCTTGGTCGTAGATAGGCAGCAAAAGAACAAGCCTGACAACCCTGAATGAGCACATCAGGATTAATGGAACAGATGGATGCCTTAAATGCCAAACACTCTCAGCTTTTATATAGTTCAAATGAGTTGAATGATTCATGATATGAACTGACTACCATCTTTACTGTGAAACTCCGAAGGTGATAATATATGGGCAATTTTTAAGGAAGTGAAGAAAGGCAATCATCCTTTCAGCTTTTATTGGAGGTGGCGGATGGAATAAAATTACTATGGATTAGCAAGTGGGCCATGCTGGACAAAATCTTTGTATTTGTATTATATTTCATTGCTTTGATTTTTTTTCTCTTTTCTTTTTTAGAGCCTTTGAGTGGATTACTAAAAATATAAAATAACAGGCACAACGTTTCAGCCCAGTTGTGTCCAGTGTTCAGGACTCAGCATGCTTAAAATGCCTTAATAATTTCATAATTTGTCTTAACTTAAATTATTACTAACTACATTTAGAAGTTGTTAAAGCAAATCGGATGCCCACATTCACATGTATACTGTATTCTCAATATAGCTGTATTAAGATTAAATGTTCAAGGAGCTCTGTGTGTCTGTTTGCACTTCCAAGCACGTGTGTGTGTGTGTGTGTGTGTGTGTGTGTGTGTGTGTGTGTGCTTGTGTTTGAAATTTAACCGTACAATGTTGTGTGTTCATTGTGCTCTAAATGCTAATGCAGCAGAGTCTATCTATATTGAGTAAACGCACAGGGAGTTTCCCTCCACAAGCCTGCCAACTCCTCTCAGCCAGCCCCAATGGGTTATCAAAGCAGACACTTGGCAACCTACTTTCCGAAGCAAAGCATCTGCCCATTCAGAGGCAATGGGGCTAATGTCAGCCTCTATCATTCTTACGTTCAAAATGACCTTGGCATCAGCATATACAGCAATAACTGATGCATGGGTTTTAAGCGCAAGAGGGAGAAAATATAACTGCAAATCAATTCAAGTTTCAACATAGGTGCTCGTGACAGCCATTACCAAAACAATGTCACCTTCACAGCGAGCAGGGGTGGCCATTACTTCTTTATTGATATTCTGTTCCGTGTGGACATGCTTGCTTGCATTGCAAGTTTTGGAATTGGGCTTCCAATTGAAAAATGCACACGCACAAAGACACTCCAGAGAACATCTGGCACCTAACCATTTGTCTGTCTGTCCGTCTTATTTGAAGGCGAGACTGGAAAAACAGGTGAAGCCAACACAAATATGAATCCACTTACATTAACTATGACATCACAGCAACAAGAAATAATGGACATATCCCAAGCGAAACAGTGACACCCCAAAGAAATCTGAATATGATGAACTTAGAAAACTTAGAACTTAGAGAACTTAGGAGGTTATGCAAGCTTTGATTTTGCTGATAGTCACTACTTTTTTCTCCACTGTCTGGGCTTCACACTTTTCAATTCAATTCAGTTTTATTTATATAGCGCAATATCACAAATCACAATTTTGCCTCAAATAGATTTACAATCTGTACAACATAGGACACCCTCTGTCCTTAGACCCGCTATTTGACTAAGGAAAAAGTACCCAAAAAAACCCTTCTAACGGAAAAAAAATTATAGAAACCTCAGGAAGAGCAACAGAGAAGGGATCCCTCTCCCAGGACAGACAGACATAGATGTCGTATGCACAGGATAGATTCACAACAGATGATCAAAGTATATACAACTACTTTGTGAAACGTCAGGAGCTGTTTCTTAAAGCAAAGGTTTGACATTTTGGGAAAATCCGCTTAATGGCTTTCTGGCGGAGGGTTAGATGAGAAGATTGATAATACTCTCATATCTGTAATATAAAGCTACAGTTAGCTTAGCTTAGCACAAAGACTGGAAATATGGGCAAACAGTTAGCCTAACTTTGTCGAACGGTAATAACCAGCAACTCCAAAGATATATATTTAAGAAAAGAAATAGTGCGAGCAAGTGCTCACCACCAAACAACAAGTTTTCGTTTTTACACTTCGGTTTTTGTAAGTTTATTATCAGGGCTTGACATTAGCACCGACCCCCAAATGCGGGTAGAAATCCACAGTAGCGTGTAACACGATCACTCTTATTGGCCACTAGCAGGTGGCATTCTAGGGCTTCCCCCTAAAAGTAAAAAATCCGAGTCTCAAAATGACCACAAACCATGAATCTAACTGTGATAGAAATGGAGGGGAACATGACGCAGGACAGCGTGTGGACATTAGCACCCACTGCCACTAGGCTCATTTAGTCTGAATAAAAAGGGAACGAATAATCAAATCTTTGTATTGAACATTGTGTGTGTTTGTGTGTGTGTGTGTGTGTGTGTGTGTGTGTTCAAGAGAGTTTACATGCAGGATTTCCAGTCTGACAATGGCTTAGCAGAGTGTCTTTGTTTTGGCTTATCCCCTTTGTCTCTCACTGCTCTCTGAGAGCTGTGTCTAGTGTTTTAAGTGCCTGACAGCCAGAAGTAAACTACCTGTAGCTTCCCCCCTATACACCACTGCTTTGCAGAGGGATTTTAACTACTTTGCTTTTTGGCAGTTTTCCCACATAGTACTATAGAGTAAAGGTCATACCGAAGGAAGTATGACTTTACTGTTGTGTGTTTGAAATATTAATGTCTTTTACTTAGGATTAAGGAACCATTGTTGGCTGAGGACGTTGAAATGATAATGATAATTAATTAATGATCAGATCTGTAATAAAGATCTAAAATAAAGGTAGAGTATATTTAAGAGGTGACACATCGCAAGCAAAATAGATCAGCATGTAGCCAGTAGTAGTAAAGCTCAACCAGTAACAGTACCATGCAACCACTGTGAGCAAGCAGCACATTTTTTAGGTTTGTGCTGCTGTGATTTGGTCTTTGTCCAACTTGTGAAATGACTTTTGGCTGCAGTTTTGGCTGCTTGGTGAGTACTGGCAGAAACGTCTGGAGCTTCCTTGGCTGAAATGAGGATTGCTTTCAGTGTATGATAAGTGTGTTTTAATACAAACAATAGTTAATATCCTTACTCAAATCTGTCTTTCGTGTCATGAAGCATAATCTAACCAATGTGAAGTCACATCTTACAAGTGGTTAAACTTCACAAAATTTGGACAAGATATTCATGGGCTGCAGTGTGTGTGTGTGAGTGGATATGCATAAATTAGAGTCACGGACAGAGTTTTCGTAGTGTGGTGGGGGGTCAGATGTTATGTGAATGTCTTGCATCCAATCTGAGACTGAAATCACATCACTGAAAGTTGAACAGTGTGAACAACATACACTTTTAAGCAATTATTTGCGCAAAAAACTTGTGTTAAACTTGATGGTTAAAAATATGTTATCTCTTTTGAAGGAATAAGCCATAGGTCAAAATATCCTGATGGAAAATCTTGGAGTTGCAGAGGAAGTTGTTAAAGCTGAAATATGTGATTTTCTGCACATTCCAAATACAACAAATAGGGCTGAGCATCTAGTGTCTTGTGAAGTAGTTTTTGGTAAACAGTGAAAATGCGATGATGTTCAGAATTTCTCACTGGAATTATGAAATTAAAGTCTTTTTTAACCTTTACATAACATTCCACCATAATACTTAAATCAAATATTATATATTTAATTTGTATTTACCTGTCCAGCCACAGAGGCAGTCAGTTCATCTGGATTCCCCTGGTTACTATCATTAAATTCAAGTTCTTTAAATCTGGGTCTGCTACTCCTGAAGAAAGGATTATGGAACTTCTTAATAGAAGTGGTATGCTCAGTTATAATGTATTGTCTCCAACAAAGATGCCTAATTACTGCCAAGTATCATGTGTGGCTTAAATGAAGCTCAGTGGGACACTCTTGAGCTCTTTGGGGAAGAAACTTGACCTTTCCATCCTCTTTTTATAGATCAAACAGAAACTAGGCTTGGAAGAGAGTCAGTCTGAAACAAGAATTACAGATGTATACCCACCACGAAGATATCTCCTGCTAGGCTTCGCTATTATTCCCAGCAGGAAAAATAAAGCATGGAGGAAGAATGATGACTGTGAAGAATATTATGACCGGTGGCAAGTGCTGTAATTAGGATATATCTTGATTGCTGAAATTGAGTGGCGATCCAAACTGTGAACCATATTCCTCTTTAACTCCACATGACATGCAAGAGCAGGGTACCTGGAGGGATACAAACTTGATCCCAACATTATGATTTACTAGGTAACAATAATGTATCTTTTCTATTGGGGAGCAACTGTAGCTGTTAGCAATACCAGAGTCAGAAAATTTAAACAATATTTACCATATTTTATTATTCAGATTAATAGTGCATTAATGCAATCCCTACAGCATCAAGAGGCACCAGCAGTCCTAAATTAAAGAAGCTAATCGAATCAAGACTAAGTATTCATTAGTGCTCAATACCCTGATAGATAAAATCCAATAAATAATTAAAAATATCAAAACGACTTTTCTGGTCGGCTTGAAGGAGAAAAAGTAAAATCACTTTTACTTGTTTCACTAATGGATCAAGAGGGCTGCCTGCATGTCAAATTAAAAATTTACATTAAAATAGATATTAAACAGAGAGGTACTTAAGCGGATGAAGGGTGTAAGCCCCCAGACCTCAGTGTGAAGAGTTTTCATTGAGAACAATTTTTTCATGAAGTCGTCACTGTAGTCTATTTAAATAGGGAGTATTAGTGGGTGGAAACATTTTCTATTTTTCATTGCAGCAATCTTTGTATCCCGTATCTGACTTAAGGCCTTTACACGTTGCCATGAATAAATGGCACGAAAATGTAAAGTATTCACTTGCAAATATTTTGCATCAAATCTGTTCATACCGGCAGGGATCGGAATTTGCGACAGTTGCGACACACTTCGCACCAGCTCGTACTAAAGCTCACTTGGGGTTGGAGCTGTTCTGGTAGACAGCGTGTCTGTCAAATATGATCTTCACCTCTGACCCCACAGAAACTCAGGGCGGGATGGTCAGCAGCACCACCTCCATCACACACTTCTGCCCGAGCTGTCACAAAAACATAGATATCCAGGTGGAATCTCTCTCTCTCTTTCTCTCACAGGGATCAGGCTTTCACTGTGCTGCTTCTGTACAAATCCTCTCTTGATTGTTAACAGTTAAACAACTGTCTGCGCTTCTTTGGACAAAAACAAAATCAAACAGGTACGCCATTGTCATTAGGAGTTGTGACGTGACGTCCTTTCCGAGTAACGTCATTGGTTGATGCCTTTATTCATTGTATTAAATCTCATTCTGAAAAAAAATCACTTTTTCGTGGTGTAATTTTTGCATTCTGTGTGAAAGTTCTCGTGACAAAAACAACAGTTTGAAAAATACCTTGATGTGCAATTTGAACGCACAAAAAAAAAACGCCCCTGGTGTGTAAAGGCTTGTACTGAGTTTTTTTTGTGGATGTACAAATGCCCTAGTAAGATTTTTATAAATACCAGTTCAAGTGTGGAAAGTAGAACATGCATGTTTCAGCTCCCATTTTGTGTATAGGTGATGACGACAGGATTTTATGTGTTAAAATTACTACTGTATCACTCAAGATGAATGAGAGTACTGTGTTGTGTTGCCAAACTAGTCCAATATAGCCGATAGGAAGAAAGGGGCAAAGTCAACACACTTAAGCACACTAGGTTCATCCAGAACTCGAGGTAAGTGTTTTCCTGCAAAGGGGTAAAGCTGGTACTAATTTTCTCCACATGTCAAGATTCTAGGTTAGTTTTTCATGTTCATAACAATGAGACGATTTATATCCTATATTTTTATTCAGCACAAAATGATCTATTATGTAAAATACGGAACGGTTCTATAGAGGAACGTGTTTAAAAAAACCTCACACGGGTAAACGTTTTTTCCCCTGTAAATGTAAGCATACATAAACATGCCAGAGCATACAGCTTTTGTAGATCAGTCAACTCCAGTAGATGGGCAATGCTTCAGCCATAAGTGTGTGGATTATCCAGGAAATTTGAGATATGAACCACATTAAATGCTTTGTGTTTTTCTTCCATCCAAACAGCCAGAGAAGCAACATCTTAGCAATAGCTCCCCAGTGTCTGGGTCCCAGTCTTGCGCTACACCAGCAATCTGTTTTAAATGAACTATTTGTGTTCCTGTGACACATTTGGTGTTATTTTAATGGCTTGGAAACCACAGAGCAATATCGTAAAGGATTATTATACCCTTAAATCACCTGTGAGAACCGATCCGAGTGCATAGGAATTCCATTAATCATCTTTGCCAGGGTGCAGTTCAAATTAAAGATTGAGTCTCGTACTCACATGCACACCAAACAAGCCACAAGGAAAAATTCTTTCCACTTTCAGCAGGTGGCTATGTTTTTCATTCTCAAGCATACTGTTTATTTTTCAACTACGTAATGAAAACACCCAAACCCAATGACTGTCACTATTTCAGACTCCATGATGGTGAAAAAACATCAGAATAGGGGAAGGAGGGGATTTGAAACCAAATGGGCATCTAGAGCTCAATCTGTAAAGTAATTTCTCTTTAAATGATTCTGCATAATTTAGAAAATATTATTTATGTTCACTTAGCTTCTTGGTTATATCGATATTTAATTGTACGTGATTTTCTTTCGAGGGGTGTTTGGTGTTCTTGTTTAAATGTTTGTTAGTGTGCTAAATTAAAATGCCAGTGTTCTGTAAAACACACAATATTTCACAACCACCTGACCTGACCAGGTGTCATTTTGGAGGTGAGAGGATAAGTAACCAACCATAGACAGCCAATCAATAAATCACCCAACAGGAACTCCATGCCAACATCCCTGTAATTGCCTGTTCTTTAGTGAATGATTCAGGTTTTGCCGAAGGCTTTAATGAGGTGTTGAATTTTACTGCAGGGATTGAAACACAGCCAATTAAAAGGCAGATGTAGTAAGGCCCAGGTGACCTGAAGGGGTGAGAACAGAGGGAAGACAGAGGGAAGAGTGTACCAGATATTAATAGCTTTGAAAATGATGGACAGCACTAGGGTCCTAAACACACAACTGCTGAAGCTTTTGATAAAAACACAAGCCTACAAATGCAATAAATAATGGAAAACACTTTTGTTTATTTCAAACAAACCCCTGTTACTGCCTCAATAAATATATTTAAAATCTACCTATTGCTGTGTTGCAGCAGGTTTTGTTTCCCAGGGAGTGACTTACATATCCGGTGCTGGGTGGTTACAACATTATCTGCAAAATCTTGAACTCATATACTGGGTTTAGTTTGAACCACTATTTCACAGTCAACTTACTAACAGCACACACACTGCTACTTGTATCTAGTATATTTGCCCGGGTATTAAGATTTCCAGGAGTGTTGTTTTGACTGGCCTGCAGGACACAAGGGAATGGGAAACAAAAGGTGGAGCCAAACATTGTTCAAATAAGCCACGCTAAGTTTTACACAGGATTTTCCCAGAGGGCAAGGTGAAACCGAAAGCTGCATGGTCAACTAAACAGAAGAGAAGGAAGGTAAAAAAGCTTGAGAAGTGTAGTTAAAATTTACCTCAGAGATTAGAAATTAAATTGTTTTGTCTTGCTACTAGCTAAAGCTACCCTTTTGTTTGTGCATGTTTTTCTAATGCCATTTTTTCCATTATTATATCATTGAAAAAAAGGACAAAGTAGGAGAGAGTATCCCTTCATTATTTCCAGAATCTGCCGCAGATTCTATTATCAGTAGCATTTGTTTCACATTTTTGATTATTTCCATGTCTTGTGGAACGACTATCAAGTCAAAAGGGTGTTTCAGTGATTGTCAAGAACCTTTTCTCTCATCATTTACATTTAATGATTTTATGCTCATGAAGCAGTCATAAATACTGAGTTACAAAGTGCAGCATTTTCTATTTCTTATATTGATTAGGTCAAGAGGTGGTGCTTCCTCTGCATTCAGTTGAACACATATAGAGTGCTGTAGAGCACTGTTGCACTTAGTTATGCATTAGCTAGGAAAGCATCTGAGGTTATTCTTATTATGTCAAGAAACTAAAATCTGGTTTAATTTATGAAGAAGCTTTGGCTTGTAATTTCTTTCAGTATGTATCATACAAATGTGGGAAAAATAATAAATACTGATATTGCTCTATAAAGTCTGTCCAAAAACGAATATCAACAGTAGGTTACTGGAAGATTTAACACATAATGCAATATTTCCATTTTCGCAGCAGCAATGTAAAGAAGCCACACTCAACCATCAACATCATATCATCAGTCTTCATCCTTCTTTCTGGAATAAATAATGGTAACATCATACTGAGAGAATAAAATTACATTTATGCTTCTGGTTACCTTATTAGTGTCCTAGGTTTAATTTTTGTTAATATTAAATTGGTATAAACCTAGCCAGCACCTGACAGGCAGCAGTTTAGCAAGTTGGAAGTTTAAATATTTTAAACATTATTTTAATACTGCTTTTTCTTGAGTACATCTACACTTAAGTCAGTGAACGCTGTTAGACCAGCCTGATAAATTAACCCCATTTACCCCCCTTGAATTTCATACTATCTTAAGCATTAACAATGGAAATGGATGCAAATAACCAAGATGGCAGATATGTTGGCTGTTGAGCCCCTAAATACCCACTGCAAGATTATTTAGTAAGATATTTTATCTCACCTCAAGTGTGTTTCTAAGCTGTAGCTATAGTTGCAGTTTGTGGCAAGGTGTAAAAAAAGCAGGGACGTAATAGGTTATTTTGAAGCAATATTATATGTTTGCCAATTCAACTATTACATGCTGGGATTAACCCAGAGAGAGGAACAAAGGCCAGTCAGGGGAAAGTAGTGTCTTAGAAGACAGGCAAGCTTGTCGAAAAGAGTGAGAGTCTCAGTGAATCCTCATGTTGCCTCTCTTTTGAAGAGCTTCATGGATTACGAGTGACTTCATAAAGGTCAGCCAGGTGTCACTTCTTCTAAAATGCTTTTTTGTGCCATTCAATTGTTTTATTTCTCTTTTTCTTTCTCTGTGCTCAATTTTTACTCTTGTCTCTCACTCAGTGAGCGAGAGCCTGAACACCTGGATGCAAACTGCCTGCCGATTCAAATAGAAGGCCATTTGAAGGCATTACAAATTATGTTATCCTGCAATAATGCTTTCATATTGTTTGTGTTTCATTGAACAAAGTATTTGCACAATAGTTCACAAAGCAGTTCTTATGTATATTTAGAATCAGAATATTATCATTAATAGATTTACATTGCAGCCCTGAGACAGGCCATGCACTTTAAGAATTAACTTTATTAACATAGTATTTTGTTTCTGTTGTATTTTTCTTGATTTATAAAATAGATAGAAAGAGGAGTTAAAAGAAAACTGTCACTTGTCCTCTGTCAGCTGTCATCCTCTTTAGTGCTTGGTGTTTCAGGGGTTATTTTTAAATGTGAAACTGAGCAAATGCTCAATGCTGGACCTTTAAGATTAAAGACACTTTGTTATTTATCGCATATGTCTGCAAACCTTTCAGAAGTTTACTCTAATTTCAGAAGGAAATGTGTTACAATACGTCAAGGTTGGGATGTGACATATTGTTCTGTAGTTTTTTGGTGTTTTCTGTTTTTTAAAAGACCGCAAAATCCATTGTTTGGTTCTTTTAAACAAACAGAAAACCCAATGTTAAAGTAAAGTAAAATCTTTCCAGACATATAATGTTCGGGAACTACATTAACAAGGTCTTCATTTTCATTTAACGGCTTAGGTGACAGCAGTACATGTGGAGCGCAAACGATGTTCTCCATTACAATGAGCAGTTCAGCAAAAACCATTGTGATTTATGGTCAGCCAAACTCCTGTTTATGCTAATTGTGCCTGGTTAATGGAGCAGACTTAGCAGTGTCTATTATCAAGTAATCACAATTTGTTCCCCTTACACTTAACTGGATTGGGGGGTCTGGATTTCTCCAACAAACAGGCGGTGGGTTGTAATTAAGGCTGTGAAGTGTCACATGGAAAAGTGAACAACAGGGTAATGGCTGTTATGGCAGCACTCCATTTACAGATGAAAGAGTGTGAACCTGATCATCTCTTGCTGCTGTGGGCATTTACTGTAAAAGCAGAACTAGGGTATGCTTGATGAGGGGCTGAAAGGGAATGGCATCCTATCTTTAAGCTCAAATTAGATTATGCATTACCTGCATTTTCAAGTAAAAAAGAAAATTGACACAAGCTTCAGCCACCCGCCACGCCACCACCACGATCGATCTGAGCTAATCATCATGCAAGTAGAATCTGTTGATAAGTGCTGAATGTGTCATGGCTATTTAGTTATTTGAACAACACATGCTCACATAGCAGCAGAGTATGGATTTTTCTAGTTCATGATTATACAGGGATTTGTTTTTAGTTTAGACCTGACTAATTGTGAAGACAAAAAAGGCAACAAACAAAATAGCTAACTGGCTAAACATTTCCTGGCTTTGGCAATGTTTATTCTGTTCAATCAGGAATTTTAGTAAATCACAAACTGTGATGTGAATGAGGTAGATAGTCCCTTAAAAAAGTCACGTCAGCACTAAATTACTCCTGGATTGAATTCAATACAACACATTAATGACATCAAACACTTTAAAGGCACTGCACAATCCCCCAGGTGTTTTCAATTATGATGGCTTATTAGACAACTTCTTAGGTTGAAGCTGGGTGGAGCTATACTGGGAGGTTGGCCACATAATTACCCACACTCCACTATAAGAATCATAATGGTGTGAGGGTTATTTTTTTCCATCCTCAAGGCCAAAACACACCACTGGCGTACAACCCGCGTCAACACAGCTGCCCCTATTATTTTCTATGAACAACACCCACACCAGCGGCAGCTGGGTGCACGCCGTGACCCTTCATGCCACTGTCCTCTTTCCTGCATAGTCGGCATTGAAAAAAATGCTTTTTTTCCAAAGAAAAAGCTGCTTTGTACTTAAATACAATGTTGGCCCAACTACAGAATTTATTTACTAGTTTGTTGCTTGCTTTTCACTGCAGTTTTAATTATTTCACTTGTGCCTGTATTTACAAGGCAAAAATGGAATAAATAAATTAACTCCACTCGCCCCATTGATGGCAGGCCTATTCAGTTTGTGGCCTGCGGGCCACATCTGGCCCAGAAGCAACCTCAGAGTGTCCCAGCATACATAAATCTCATATATGACAAAATAAGTAAACTACGTATATAGTGCATGGAAGTAGCTAACGAGCGAGCCATCTCGCTTCCTTCTCGTCTCGGTTGAAAGTTGCACACGCGCCGTACCAATCAGGCAGGATGTTTACAGATGTAGCGACACAGCCAATCATAGTGCGGCCTTTGTTTGACGAGCAAAGTTAGCAGACCTGCGTATATTTGTCAAAATGTGTAGCCACACCCGGCAGTAAAGGGACTCAGGGTTTAACAGGTGCTCAGCTTTTAACTGAATTTACTCTGCAGAGTGATAAGCAATGGTTAAAGTTACAAATCAAATACAGATGAGAACAATCATTTATCAGTACCATTAAGACATCAAATGCAAGGATCACGTATCAACAAACCAGCCCATAACAACAAACACATGAATGAGCATTGTAAATTCCAACAAAAATTGTCCAGGCTGCATACAAGGGATCCATTACTCATCAAAACCCATCACATACAATAGACTAAAGTGCTAACAGATTTTTTTCTAATCATGGATTCATCAGTTAAACTGGGAGAAGTTTTGCGCTGCCACACTTTAATGGGCATGCATGTCGGTATCTTTATTAGAGTTAATTAGTGATGAATCACCCTCATGAATGAATCATACATACATACATAATACATGTAAATAATACAATACTATACATAATAGCATAATTTTACACAAGATGCATGATTATGAAGATTCAGAAAAATAGAAATATATGGCAAAAACAGCTTATCAGTATTTTAGAGATGCCCCAAAATTTAACAAATCGGGATTCCAGGGGAGCTCATGTCTTATTTAGGGGAGCCAAGCTCCCCCTGGCTCCCCTGTAGTTTGCACCCTGTTTTTTCCCATGCTTTATTCCCATTTCAAAATGTGCGTTAAATTATAGCCTCGATGTTACTTAACATGAAAACATGAAACAATCCCAGATAATGTAAAGTTCTTATAGTTTTATGTTATGACCAGCACTCATTATTTCAACTTCATTCCTGAGAAAGCATGTTTTGTCCGACATTTTGGCATGGCCGACAGGTCTAAACATCACACTACAAATGAGCCTCCGCTGCCGTTTGGAGAAGAAGGCAGTCAGAGGCGTGAATCAGAGTAGTAGCAAATTCAAAAATGTATTTTGTTGCTCTATTCATCCAAAATTTATATAGAATCCAAATGTAAATCAGTTTAATCTGAAGATTGTTTTCTCATCAGTTTTCTCAACACCTTCATCTTCAGGTTTTACCCACCACTAGCAGCACACATCACAGAATGTTACGTTCACAGTTAAATTCTAACTCTAACTTTGTCCTGAATTTGTGTTTTGCTGCTATGGAAAAAAGCGACTGAACAAAACAGTGTTGAATGCTGAATGGAGAAAAACAGACCCTCAATATACTACGAAGCATATTTAATTTACCTGGAATGGAATAAAGATAACATAAACATCAGTCTATTTTAAAGTTCTTCTCTCCTTGCTTTCCCTCCTCTACTTTCCCCTCCTCTCATCCTCTTTCCTGTTGGGTTTTTCATGTGAAACAAGTTGTTCAACAGCCATTCTTCTTTGTCTGCAGTCACTTGTGTGCTGTCTCAGTGGGATGCCTTAGTTCATCCCTTGATCTGTCATGTTATCCTCATCCCAGACTGCCTGATATTCCCACTCTATCCCACTGTTAGACAAGCCCCACTTCACTTATATTTTCTTTTCTTCTATTCTTTTCATTTCTCTTCACCTTTCCTCAAGTCTCCTTTCTCCTTTCTTTTTTCCACTTCTTGCCTCCTCTCCTCCCTCATCGTATTGCTTTTCAATCCTCATCTCTATCTCCTCTTCCCAACCCAGGCTATCATTTAAATCCCCCCTCCCAACCCTCACTCTCTAATAACTCAGTAATGGTAGAGTTGGTCTGTAGAGCCCAAAGCTATCAGCTTCTATGACTCTAATTGTTTCTTCTGTGCCGTTACTTGTAAGACTGCTGTCGAGTGGATACAATTTGGCCACAGAAGGGAGCAACGCTGAGCACTGATCCAAGACTAATCTCAGACATTCTCAGCGGACACAGAGTCAAAAGAGGAAGCTAATAACATGATGCTTGAGATGGTGTGGATGATCTTGAGGAGAAAAAAGAAAACTGGAATAAATCAATCATCACAAGTCATTATTACCTCAGTCAGTCAAAGCCTAAATTGTGAAATACTTCTCATTCTCCTCCGGCTTTTATCCTCCCCTACTCCCCTCCCTTCTCTAACCCCCCTTTCTCACATTGTCACCATTTCTAATAGTGAGGGATTAACATTTAATATACTCTCCTGTCAGGGATTATGGAACAGGTGACACATTTTCATTTCAAACTCACTCCATCAAACAGGATGCATACAAACACAGCATGCATCAATATTTGATCAAGGATTACTGTAAAAATAAAAATGACAAATGATACAAACAATTGTGTTTGTTGTAAGCTGCTTTTCCTTTTTGTGCCGCAAGTGATAAACGGTTTTTCCATTGATTTATCTGACCGTGTTTAATTTAATCTCAAAATGTAGCCTCGCTCTCTCTGCAGGTCTACAGTACATACATGCTAGATGTGAGAGAATATGTCAATTCATACTGCTTAAAAGATATCCAGGGAATGATTTAACAAATCTATACACTCTATATCATAAATTTGACTGACAGAAGGCCTAACTGAATGACAACGCATATTATCCTCCTGTTTGCTTTGCGTTTGTAATCATAACTCTCCCGCAGTCATAGCTCATCAGCAGTGACATGCCGTACAAAAGAACCAAGCAGCCTCTTGACACCTTAAGAGGGCGTTTTACTGCTAGCCATCGTAGATAACCACACCACAACACAACCAGCTTAAGCATTACTTTCTAGAGGCCAAAGGCTAATTGGTTGGCCTTCAGCCTGTGTCAGTGAATGGCAGGGCGTGTGGATAATCATAGGCTATCAAAAAGCCTCCAGCTACAAAAACGGAGCTAACTGAGCCAGTGCAATCAGGCTGGAATACTTATTTATTTCCTTCCCTAATTTGTTTATTTGTTTTTTCTTTCTTTGTTTCATTCTTCTACACGTCAGTCAAAGAACTGAAACTTAATTCAGAAACTCACACTTGTAACACCACACATTAAAAGAACCTGATCAACAACCTGGTTGTTGTGCACAGTGTGCACACAGTGTACACAGTGTGACACCTTCCCTCTTATGGGCTAGACAGGAAGTTAAAAGACAAAATAACAAGCCGGAGCATTTTCTTGTTGCTGAAACCCATAAAGATCCATACTGTTAGTCCAATCATAAGCTGGTCCTCATCCTAGAGGCCTGTTCTCTAAAAGTGAGTGAAATACTTCTGTTCAATCAGAACATAAATCGTGTGCAAGTAGTGTGTTATAAACCATGCATTAAATATGCATATAGTGCAAATAAATCCTAAATAGGAGGACTTAAAGTAAATTGTTACCCTAATGCCTAATGGACACCAGCATCTTTGATTCTGAATTCAACTGCAACAACATTACTAGTCAGAAAGGAAACAAACAAACAAAAAATACCACTGGGAAATTATAGTCTGCTCCTAGTTATACATTTTCCATCTATCAGGCAATGTGTTACACAAAAATAAGGGATCACATAAAGCCTTCCTCACATCTCTTTCACTAGATCTGAATGCAAGAGACCAATATGAATTGGGATAAAGGAAAAATAATGTGCCAGCATTTCTCTAAAAGATAAAGGGCTAATGTGTCCTTCGAAGGGATGAGAGTGTTGGAACAAAGGCCTACAAAAACAGTATTCCTCTAGTCAAAGAGCCCCTCTTTTCAATGAAAAAGCAATATAGAAGATGAGGTGTGGAAGCAGCTGAAATACATTTCCATTAGGAGCCAACCTCCTTGGCCTCAAAATGTGTGTTTTACTGTGCTTTTAGGCTTTTGCCTATGTGTGTGTGTGTGTGTGTGTGTTTGTGTGTGTGAGAGAGAAAGAGAGAAGAAAACAGCAAAAGAGTTTATCTTTCTATATGTGAGAAAGGACACACACAGATGCACAGTTCTTGTGTTACCTCTTAGAGGTGTGTTTAATCCTAAAATCCAGACTCGGGTTCATTTCTTGACCTCATCCACCACCTGTAACAAAGGCTGCCACTCCCCCCCCACCCCCCTGGATAACAGGATTTGCCTCCATCAAAGCTGATTTATCATGACTCAAGCTGTATTACTGGGAGATTAGAGAAAGGCTTGGGGATGGAGCCATGAACCTTCCTGCTGGGTGGGTCGGTGAGTTGGCATGCGTAGCTTTGGGTCAGCCTTTTCTAAAACAACAGAAGTGGGGGTCCAAAAAAAAAAAAAGGAAAAACGTATCATAATCCAAGTGTTGTGATGCCAATCAATTGCTCTGTGAGTCAATAAGTGCTGAATCGACCTCATTATCATTATCAGGGTTTGCACAAAGTATTTAAGTGGCTTAAAGTGCATACTGTACATTTAGCTTACTTATAATACAGTTCTGGGATATCAAGAAGATTGCCCTCCTTTGAAGTATAAAAAAACTCTATATATTGAAAACAAATACTATTATATCCCTGTCAATCCCTAATCAGACACTTATCCTTTCTTGTTAGTTTTTGCGCTGGCAACGTTTGGTGCCCCTCTTCTCAACACACACCTTTACTCTTTTATGACCTTCAACCTATTGTGGTTGACATCGGCTTGATAAACGATTAGTTCACCACAGTTTTAATTTCACTGCAGAGAAAAACTGCACACCACATTGGAAAAAATGTTAAAGTAAAAAAGCCTCTGCTCCACAAAATCAGTTTTACTTTCATAGAGCTCCATTAAATCATCATGTTTCAATCACATTCTGAGTTATGCCGAAAAAGGACCTACCAGGAACCCGCTTAAGACAGAGCAGTCTGCCTTCAAGGGACCGATGGTGAGCCGCTACCCTGCTTATCTCTTGCAAGCTTGGTACTACGTGTCCTGGTCGAAATTCCACTTTCACAGTTACATGTGTTTCCGATTTTTATTAAAAGATGCATTTCTTGTGATTACAATGCAAAAAATCATGGAGTTTGATGATTATTCATTATTAACTAGCAAGGTAAGGCAGATTTATCTGTATAGCACCTTACAACAAGGTAATATAAAGTGCTTCACAGAAGATATAAAAGGAATTAAGAAAAGAGATAACAAAAACACAAAAGACAATATAAAAAGTCACATAAATAGCATTTAAAAAGAGTAAAATAAAATAGAAAATAATAAAAAATAAGCAAAAACAGCAAGTACATCCTGCAGGGTTTCATTATGGTAATATTAGCTATTAACGTTACCTCACACCGCACTTTCACATCCTCACTGTAGAGGTAGGACAGACACGGTACGTTAATGTTATTTTTTCCCAAAGCCTGTCATAACCAATTTCAGACTAGTGCTTTGAGACTGAATAGGTTATACAGTCACACAGATTGTTTTCATCTGTCGGTGGGGGGCGGCTGCTGACCATGATTAACCCAAACCCTCTGCTTTCACTGTCATTGTGTGTGTGTGTGTGTGTGTGTGTGTGTGTGTGTCTTTAGTTCTTTGTTTTTGCTAGAGATTCACAGCCACATCATTCAGTGCGGATTCACTTTACAACCATGAACACTTGCAACACTTTCTGCTCCATTACACCGACTGCTGTCTTTAGCTATATAACCTTTCATTATTTTTACACATTTCCACACCTTTGGGCAAACCCCAACATTAAGTGTTTGGCATACAGACACATGACTGGCAGCAACGTTGAGCAGTTTACCATCAAGATGTCTGTACTCGTAGGCTTGTCTTTCAACCTCACTCACTTCTATGCAATGAAAGTAAAGCATCTAACTTTGTCTCCTTAATGATACTGACATCAAAGTGAATAATAGGCCATCTGTTGTGTCTAAGATGATAATGATTTTCTGTAATGTAATTATTAAAATGGTTATTCCTTTATTCAAACTGCTGAACTTGCCTGCAAATTGTCTAAAATTTCACTTGCAAAACATCTCTTCAATCCTGAGTGCTTTCCTCAAATCTGTGTCTTTGGGTGTTTTCATGAAAATAGTTAAACAGCAATAAAAATAAATGATCACATCTGTTTGCTAAATATTAGCCAGTCAAAATGACAATCTCTAGCAGTGGCCCCATTTGTCTGCATTGCTCTTTGCAAAATGAAATGAGTTGGAACCCATCCATCCAGCAGGTAGAGGTAGGAAAGGTGTTACTCTCACCTACCAATTACCCAGGTGATTTAAGTATACACATATTGTTGCAGTTAGGCAGACCCGACACATATATATAATATTTTGGTTGGTTTAGCGTTGGTTGGTTCATTACTATTTCCATGCATTACATGCAAGGTCAAGGGATGCATATCGTGAATTTGTTCTTTCAAGTCTGCATGTCCCTGACAAGAACAGTTTCCTCTTAGGAGTGGCTAGCCTGAGCTTCTTGTGCCTCCTCTTGCATGAAATTTCTACAGGCACATCAGAATTTCCAGTTAAAAATCCTAGACTGTTCAGCGATATTTTTGAGGAATTAGCAGGGATCACACTTTTTTTCCTGCATCTGTGTATCTATATGTTTTAATTTAATTTAGACATGAAAGTCTAAATTAATTGTTGGCTAGTGAATTCCACCATTAACTAAGTGGCAATTGAGCCTCCATGAAACAGATTCACAAAGTAATGGATAGCTCTGCAGTGTCAAATCCAGAACATCTTCTCATATGAGCCCATGAACCAGATTTGAGAGGGATTCTAAAACCAGCGTCGAAGCAGATCTATTAGCTGACTGGCCGAATATGCATCAGAACCGGAGTCGGGTGAGCAGGCAGCGGCACCGGGATCAGAAGCATCCCAGTGAACATGGCCAGACCGGGACTGAACACAGCCTCTGAGGCGAGCTGGACGACAAGAAATACAGCTCAAAGCAGGACTCTGACATCAATGAAAAAACCTTTTTGTTTGATTAGAGGGAAGTAAAACAAAAGAAAAAAAAACTGGAAACAGTAACAAGTGAAAGGCTGACTGTTATCGGATCAGAAGTAGAACATGTGAATGAGTTCAAAGAAACATGTACTTTAATTAAGAGATAACTAATGCCCTGAAAAAGGCCCAAGAGGAGGGACACATGAATAAATACTTTTAATCATTGGCCGGTGGGCCTCTAGAATTTTGGTGCCCTGAAAACACCACAACAATCACTCTGACACATTAATGTGCATGATCCCACATGTCCTAGTGTCTTTTTCTAGTTCTGGGAACTCTGAGTCAATCAGGTTTCAGCCCCAGGCACCACCCCTGGACATGGGATGGCCTTGTAAACAGCACATATTGTTAAAAGTTGGCTTGATGTGATGGCTGATTACAACAGCTAATGTTGTAAGGGTGTAAGGCTAGGGTGGATTCAGACAAAAATGGTATTCTTTGTCATTTTTAATGTGTAGCACTCCGTGATGAAAATAGCCACATATCTCTGTTACAGTACCTGTGTTTATGTATCAGTCAGTCATAACACAAAACATTTGAAAGAAATTTCATCTGCATATCCAAATATTTTCCACAAAACTCTGATTTGTGATTAAATGCATTACAGGTTCTTTAGAGAATGCCCATTAAAGTAAGCTGTAGCTTATGGAAATCATGTTGCAACAGCAACTCTAAACCTTTGTATCAAGTGTCTGAGCTGATAAACCGACTAAACTAGCAGTCATTTGTTCCATGGTTTCTCTAAGGCACTCACCAAACATGCCTTTGAGCCTCATATTGAATTTTTGGGAAAAATCTTACTATGGACACAAACAATGAAACGCAATGGAGCACTATGTTGTTTGTACATCTTCAGCTACAGCAAGAGACTGGAAGCATTTCTTGCAGGCTGCTTGCATCATCCACAAACTGCACATTGACACTCCCATATGAATGATATGTCACTCAAAATAGATCATGGGCTTTGATAGTGCGTGTGTGCTCAGAATCAAGGCTATTGTATCTCATTTTAGTCCCGTGAAGGTCAGGATGATGATGATGATGGTGGCTTTCCCCTTTTTAAGGTTTTTCTCGTGTGGTATCATATAATGACAGCCACAATCATCATCATTATCATCCTTATGCAACAAGAGGATGTCAAAACATTTGTTAGTCTAAACCGCAGAGAAATCAGAGTAAGTACTTTGACAGAAAGGCCTTTGTGTTAGCATCATCAAAGGGAGTTACTGACTTCTTGTAAAAGACACAGTAGGTGAGGTGAAAAGCAAGAGATTTTTCAAAAGGGAGTTTTTCAACCCGCAGGGATATCCCAATAGGTGCTTCTGCTATGGAAATAGCATTCTTTACTGTGAGTGTGATTGTGATGCAATAGGTACAGGTGAGAACATTCTCACTGGCACGTTTGTCTACTGTACACACCATTACAAAAAACATTTTGTCATCAAGCATGAATTGGACATGAGACACCATGTCACATGACTCCAATTTCCTTTCCTTTGCATTTAAAACTGTTTTGGTTTAGGTTAGGCAACTAAAACAATGTTTAATAGGCTTTAAGTTTAGAATTTAATTATAGTTAAATATGAGAAACTAATAGAGGTGGAAGACGTATTCAGATAATTTAATTAAGTAAACGTGGCAGTAAAATGGTGTAAAAATACTCCATTAGAAGTAAAAGTCCCAAAAAAAGTGCCCCCTGTGACTGATGTATTATCATACTGCACATTAGATCAGTAGATTGTTAACACTGACGCATCTTTGTATAAGCAGAATTTTACTGCTGTAGCTGGTCAAGTTGGTAATTTCAATATCTGTATATACTAGTTTACTCCAGTGGTTCTCAAACAGGGCGAGATTGGAAGAGGAAAAAAGAAAGTTCTGCTAACATCCCATAGACTGTGTTTTATAACGCTGTCTTTTAACAAGAGGTCACAAGCCAAAAAGGCTGGAGGCCACTAGTTTAATCTTTTCATAAGCATATCATATGTTTTTTTTTTACGTAAATCTTGATCTGAAAAGTAAGCAGTAACAATAACTGTCAGATAAATGTAGTAGAGGAAAAAAGTCATGAGACCTGAAGGCACATCAAGTAATGATGGGTCTCATTACTTTGCACTGTGTCATTCCTACCAGACCAATACAGTACTTGCTTTTGTCTGTGTTTTACTGTGGGTCTTACTTATGTACCCTACTGTAATTTCATAAAACCTTGTGCTAATTTTATGACATTTTAGCAAACTGTGTCTTCAACCTGCCAATTCAAGCTTTTATTACTATTTTACTGTATTTGAAACATCTCCAGAGAGCTGTGGGTTCGAAGTCGTGTCGCTTACTGTATGTCCTACTTGCCATGAACATCAAATCTCAAACTAGGCACTATGCATTTACATAGGGGCTCTTCTTTATACTGTATTTCTGCTGTCACTGGATGTCTTAAAAATGTTTTATGCATCCTTGTAGACCAGGCCAAATTAATTTAAACTATCTGCTGCAATACCATTGATTTCCGAGGCTCAGGCAATATTATATGAAAGGGTTGCAGAGGTTTAGCAATAACTCTGTTACTCAGAGGATTTCGATTAGACAATGTACGCCTTCATTCTTGTTCTACAGGGAGGCTGATGACTTGTAAAACAAACAGAATACAGTCAAAGGCAGAACGTGATGAAATGTAATGCTTCTGCAACTATGCTCAGATATGTCAGCAAGTCACAAGTCACAGTGGTATGAGAGACTGTATTTGAAATTGATTGGTATAGGTTGTCTTCATATGTCATCATTATAGGAGTGTTAGGATGACTTAATGTCAGTTATATGTCCATCTCTATCTCTGTCTGGGGTTTAAAGATGTACTATTTCACTACTATGCTGCACTATTTTCACAACTGAACTCAGCATGTTTCCTTTTGAAAAGATAACTTATAGGTACCTAAAGTAAATTGTGTCCTTTTATTGATTCTGAGACAATTTATCTTGTGTTATACAAAACTATTCTGAGTGACGACAGTATTTTTGTATTTTTATAACTATTTTGCATTGCAGGTAAACATAAAAAGTACAGAACCCTGAGCTCTTTATATAAAAATCATAAATAGTGTGTCATTAAAGAAGCTACATTATGGTCTTTAGTTTGTAAACTAAAAACAAATAATGAAATGGTCTTTTAAAGACTTCCAGTTGACAGGTACAGTGCCAATATAAATTTCACAAAGACTTAATTTTCTGTCATTGCATAGACAGATAAGCCTTGGCCTTGGATGTGGGATTTTTGCCTTTTTGTGGGACTTTTGTCGTTTTGCAGCAACAACTATAAAACATTTGTTGAGAACTTGGTATATTTTCAGGGTTTTATTTGATAGTGCCCATCTTTGTCTTTCTGTCTGATGAACTGACTAAATGTGCGTCTGATAATGATAGTTTGTGATTCATCTTAATACCACTTGGCCTTTTTCATGGAATTATAATTACTTGGGAATATTTTTAATAATTCACATGCAAATTGGCCCAAATGGTCAAAGTTCAGAACAGGCAAGCAAATAGAGATTTTGACAAGATCATTAAGAGATTATGATTGAGGAAAAAGAACAGAAGATTTTTTTTTTCTCCCAACATACTTCGACACCATGGCTGGTCAAAATTCTCAGTGGGCCTTGTGACTGATATGTTAATTGATGTTTTACTGACTATTAATACAGGGCAAGATATTCATGAACTTTGCAAGGAGTATTTATGAGGCAAAAAAATGTAAAATGACTATTACCCGCTTCCTATAGCTTGTTTGGGAGACTCCAGGCTGCATAGTCCCAGTATTTGCTACAACTCATTTGGTAATAGGTTAGTTCTATTGAGCTTTTCTTAAAGACCCAAATAACCCACATAATGACTGGGGCAACAAAAGTAGGTGTGCTTTCTTTAGTCCCTATGAGACATAAATGTCAGCAAAGGAACAGCACCTGTAAAGCCAGGGACAACTGATGTTCTTTTGTAGTTTATAAAAACAAAACAAAAAGAAATATAATGACTACAGCCGACATCTCTGTGGTGAAAGGGCTATAATAAGAAGCTTCAGCTAACAGCATCAGCATGCAGATGTCAATATTATAACAAACCTGTCACCACTTAGATAAATATAACAGGAAATGTACCAGGATGCATTTAAAGTCGCAAACGTAATGAGAGAGATTTTTTTTTAAAAGCCCTAATCAAAAGAAGCTGATTAAAATTTCTTGTGTTAAAATGTTTGTGTAAAATGTGTTAAATTAACATACACCAAACTTGAAAATGTTGCTTTTTATTGCATTGTCCTTTTTTCATTTTGTTTTATTTTGCTTTATATTATGTGTATGCCATGTCAGCTGCAGAGCTTTAGGATAGTGATGTTGCCAGGTCAAACACTTTGGTTCACAAGCGATAACTCCAATTTGCTGTGGATATTCACGATCTTTAGAGGAAGAATCATTTTCATTTAGCCAGTGATCATTTCTCTAGTACCATCATCAGGTCAAAATGTACACATGTATATGAGAAATAATAGAAATTTAAGGGGCAGCTTGCCATGAAATCTACTGCACACATACTCCCCAGGGGATGAACCCTTTTCCATGTTGGACACTTTGGAGCTTTGAAATTGACTTTGAGTTTTCCTTTACCACCATCTTCAGGCCTAAAATGTCAACTGTACACACTTTTGTTATTACTGTGTGAAATCTGCAGCCACTGCAAGCAGCTAGTTGGGCTTTGAGTCCAGTCTTTAATAAACTGATTATTCAGATATTATTTAGGTTGCATTTTGAATACGTGTAAGCAGAGCCATATTTAGACTATAGACTATAAATACACACAAACACAAACTCACCCACACACAGGGCCAATTTAAGGTGTGTAAGAAAGTGTCTTTATTTGTGTCTTTTTTGAGTGTGTGTGTGTGCATGTGCGTGTGTTTTTATAGGTCACACCCCAATGGAACAAACCAATGAATGGAAATTGATCTGTTTAATAGTCTGGTTTGACAAAACAGCAACAAGGGTTTAAGAAAGCTTTAGGCTGCCTAATTGCTCTTTTTTCATGACAAGGAAAGATACAGGGATCACACACTGCATATAACAACTCACTCAAACACTCACACACAGAATCCTAATTGTCTTTTGTTTTTTGCTTTTTATCACTCGTCAAACACACAGTAAAGTAATCGCTATCACAGATGTTCCGATTCCTGGTCACTTTTAAACATTTTAATGCTTGTGACTCAGATTATGAACATCTCTCATAAACAGGGGTGCAGCAAACAATTCTGAGCCCTATACATAAGTAGTCTCTGTGGGCCCCCTTCCTCTCTTGATCCATCCACAGAATAACTTGTAGTTGTAACGTTAGTAGGAGATAATGACCTGCCGCTGTTCCACACTTTGCTTGTTTCTCAAACTGAGGGCCATGTCACATGGAAAGCTTAACATCATGAACCACATGTTGTCATGATGTTAAGCTTTGATAGATAATATTGATATATAATGTTACATGGCATTGTTGCTATGATGCTTTGTTTAAACAGTGTTAGAAAGCCTCTGAACCTGCTTAAAGTATACCATATTGACCTTGATTATTAGACACCCACGAATTGTTCAAGACTCCTTTTTTGAAAATAATATTTGATCAAATCTTGTTTTTATAAAGAAAATAATAAAATCTGACCAGACTGCACAAGTAAGAGTAACACATTGAAAAAAACAAAGTAAGCTGATGTATATCTTTTAAATTAAATTGTCTTTCAAAATTAAACTGCAGCCTACTGGTAGGTCTATTTCTAGCATAACTAAACCATCTATCCATCCATCCATACATTCAGAGGAGCTAAATGTCGCACTAGAGCACCAAACGAAAAAAACCCCAGCTCTTCTGACGGATAAAGAGTTTCACAGGAGGGACTCACATGCACTAACATGCACACGCGGCCACTGCGGCTGTATTAACAAAGCTTAGGGAGGCTGCGATAACAACTCAGGCAGAGCGGGTGTGACGTCATTCTCTGCTCAGGACATCATTACTCCACTTTATATAGCAAATAGTTGCTATTTTAATGTTCACAATCTCATTTAGAGTACCTTTGAAACTGATATTTTTCAATTACAGATAACAGCTACGGAATAATCAGTATGTAAATTAAATAATTTAAATCTACACTTTTCAGCATAATTATTTATAAAACAATGTACTATGATTTCTGGATCCGTCCTCTATACTTATGTTTTACAACCTACATTTTTTCATTAGATACGATGATCTTCTGTTGTGAATTCTGTAAACACGACATCTATTGCATGTCTGTCTGTCCTGGGAGAGGGATCCCTCCTCTGTTGCTCTTCCTGACGTTTCTTCCATTTTTAGTTTTTCCTCATTCAAATCAAGGGTCTAAGGATAGAGTCTGTCATATGTTATACAGATTGTAAAGCCCTTTGAGGCAATTTGTGATTTGTGATATTGGGCTATATAAATAAAATTTAATTTAATTTAATTGAATCATTATACTGGTATTTTAGCCTCACTGCTCTTGCAGTTCTTCACCATAGACATCAAATTACTGTTGCAACACACAGTCAGCTAGGTGAGCTAATCATAAGATAGTTAATGCCATAACTAGCTTTGCACCAAAGATCCTCTTTTTTAATCCGATTTCTGCAGTGGATATTGTGTTGGAATTTTTCTTAAAGAAGAGAAATAATAGCCAATAAATTGATTGAGTCTCATAAAATACACTAAACTATCAATTTGGAACTTTGATTAATTATTAAATAAATAACTATAACCAAAATTACTATTAAAAGCTACTAGATATTCAGGATTTGGAGTTCAACATAGAAGAGGTTGTCAAATTATTCACTCTTGTGCAACATAAAAGAGACCACAATAATTATACATAAGCATTTATTAAAGATAATAAAAGCAAAAACACATAATATGAAGTTTGTGTCTCCAAGATGACTGCTTGGATGTGAAATAGCATTGAACAAAGAACGTGTATCCGTTTTTTTGTCTCTAGTGCAGAAGCAAACTTGGTCGCGTCACTGCTGTAAGATCAGTGTTTGGGTTCTGAAGGAAGGCAGGCAGGCTTCTGTGTTGCAGCTTTAACCCAGTCCTCCGTGGGTTGCTCTGGCAGACCTCCCGACATCCGAGGGTTCAGCGGAGGAGAGAGCAAAGAGCAGTAGTCATCTTTTCCTTTGGTTAACCTAGTGACTTCCGGATCACAGGTCCACTGGCTGGGATGCTGCGTTCACTGGCTCTCGGGATGCTGGAATGCTGAGTTCATATACTCTAACAAAAGTTCAGTACAAATCACATAAATAAACGGGTTCATCTGTGGAGTCCCAACAATTGAGTGGTCAAGTCTTATGACCTGCTCATAAATATGTTCTCATAAACATGTTCCCAACTTTAAGATATGTACAGTTTACATTACATTACACTGTCCAGCACAGCCAGAAATCTGGGGGTGGTAATTGATGATCAGCTAAACTTCACAAGTCATGTTGTCAGCACCACCCGGTCCTGTAGATTCATCCTCTACAACATTAGGAAAATCAAACCTTTCCTATCAGAGCAGTCTACACAAGTCCTAGTCCAGGCTCTTGTCTTGTCCAAACTGGACTATTGCAATGCGCTACTGGCTGGACTCCCTGCTTGCGCAACCAAACCTCTGCAGATGATCCAGAATGCGGCGGCAAAAGTGTTTTTTAATGAACCAAAGAGAGCGCACGTAACTCTTCTCTTCATTAGGTTACACTGGTTCCCTGCTGTCGCCTGCATCAAGTTCAAAGCGATGCTGTTGGCCCTACAAGACCACCACTGGTTCTGCACCATCATATCTTCACTCATTAATACAGACCTATGTTCCTGCCAGATCCCTGCGCTCTGCAAACGAACAACGTCTGGTGGTACCATGCCAAAAAGGAAAATAATCACTCTTGCACACCTTCTCTGGATCCATTCCACATTGGTGGAATGATCTGCCTGCTCCTACAAGATCAGCAGATTATGTAACCGCCTTTAAAAAACACCTGAAAATGCATCTCTTCCATTAACACCTAACTAACAATCATTAACTTCTACTTCCTTTCTTTCTCTTTTTTTAAAAAACAAACAAAAAAATGTTCCGATCCTTCCTAGCTTTGTATACTGTTCTGGGCTTTAACAGACTTGTTTTTTGTGCAATTATGCATTTTGCTACCTTGTGTTGTTATTATTGCTTCAGTTGTCTTCCTCACGTCAGTTACTTTGGATAAAAGCATCTGCTAAATGACTAAATGTAAATGTACAATAGGTTGTGTGAGCCGATCAGCACCATGACTTTTGACTTGAGTTTACTATAGCTGGCAAAAGTGACCATAAATGGAACAGAAGAAACAATGGACAGGCCACATAAGGTCAGTGTCATTATCAATCATATTTTTTTCTGTGGGAGTTAGGTATGTGAATGTCACTAAATACTGTAACTCATAAACCATGCTTATAAGAGGATAAGACATCAGTCAGAGTTGTGAAACCAGTGTCCTAGTATATTTGGAGTGTTTTGACTTTCCAGTCATAAACAAAACATAATTGCAGAATTTGATTCTAAGTCTAAATCTAAACGGTTTTAAATTGCTCAAAAGTCAACAAGTTCTTCAAAGTGTAACCTCTTTACCCCACCATTAATGCAAAAAAGAAGCAGAATTTTAAGATTGGTGATTAGATGCAGCACATAAAATTGTTTGTTCACTTCTATTGAATGTTAATTTCAATAACATCAGTTGCTTTCACAATTCAAAGACAGTCCAGTTTCTTAGTCGAATCAGGTACCGAGGTGATTTACAGCGGCTCCAACCCGGACTCTGACCCCGTACAGGAGAGGCTTTAAGCGGGAGAGGAGCGGGTATTTGGTGAGTTAATTTGTAAGTAACGTTATACATCATCCATCATATTGATACGGTTTGATTTAGTTTGAAGTTATTTATTCCCATGTTTTGAACAACAAGACTTGAGTGACGTTATACTGTGTTGAAATAAATAAACAAAATGTTCAGTAACTTTGCTGATTGTTCCAACACATTCAGATTCATTACTGCTTTTGTAGTTAGCAACAGGTGGCTCACTTCGTTTCCCTTGTAGAATTTATATTTAAAAGGCTTATTATCACGGTTTTGCATTTCTCTGTAATGGTGTTAACAATGTTACTTATAACATTCTTTTTCAGGACTAGAACTCCAACCATTTTCTGATGCCCCAAAACTATACAGTACATTTAAATTATTTAATTAAAAAATATTTGACAACTTGTCGACTAATGGCTTGAACTAAAAACTACTAGTCGACTAGGAAAATCTTTAGTCAGGGGCAGCCCTAGTGAGGTTGTAACCAAGAGAGGTCCTGCGAAGGAGACAGAAAAGTGGGATGACATTTTTTTTTGGCAAAGATGTAGACTACTTTTTTACATGGTTGAAGTTGTAGATGTGTTGACCTCTTTAAACTCAATTGCTGTCTCTTCTTTTCCTCATAATTTCCCTCCTCCCTTCCCTTCCTTTCTTTCCCTTCCTTTACCTCTCCCATTGTAAACCTCTCAGCTACTCGTTCACTGCCTTGTCCCTTCATCTTGTCTCCCCTCTGTTATCCTTTGCTGCTCCCTTTGCTCTCTGAATTAACATAGACAGCCGGAGGTGCGTGTATTCTTATATATTGATCTATCCATTTTTAATGGCCCCACGCTGCCCAGAGCAGGAACCATCTTATACAGGTTCCGTTGGACCAGTGATGCTGTCAGGGCTTGTTGCCACTCTGTGCTACTTAGAGCAAAATCAGACGACCTTGAAAGTGCATTAAGAGCGTTCCCAGGGGAATGGACATGACCCTAGATGGTCTTTAAAAAACATTGAATTAGCATTTTGTTATCTGTAAAGATCGCATGTAGCCAGTCCAGACAAATATTTACTACAATAAGAAGACAGTTTCATTTTTACTGCGTTACTGCATTTTTACTATATGAATGAAATATCCATTCAATTTTTCTTTTTTGAAGCCATTCAATGCTTTGTCTAAATAATTGGTACAACCTTTCTAACTCTAAGTTTTGATTGAATCACAAATATTTGAGATTCTTTTTGATTTTGGGTCAATTCAGAGATTAATCAAACTTTCATAGCATGTTCTCTGAGTGAGGGTACCCATGCAGTGCACTCAAGAACCTGAGTTTACAGTGTGTCACAAAACATAAGCAGAGAGATGGGCTGAATACCAGACATACTGTATGATTCATCCATCACTCACTTGACTTTTTCTTTACAGATCCATTAGCATCTATACAGTCTAGACTGTCCCTATCCTCTTAGCCTCTTTTTTGATTCTTCTCTCTGTACATCAGCTAATTTCCTTCCAGTGATAAAGGCACTATTACTAATGAAGGCCTCAGACATTTAATGGCCAATCAAAACACAGTCTGCCAAGGTGGCAAGCAACTAATTGCTCACGACTCGGAGTGAGGATATGGGGAAGGGATTGGCTGGTGATGGCGATGAGCACACAGATGAGGCACTCTTACTGAAGAGAAAATGTGCTCTAATAGTTTAATGGATATGCTTTTATTGTTGAACATATGTGTTTACTCTTTTATTAATGGCTTTTACTGAAAACTTCTATTAATAGCCTGGGTATTCATTTTCTTCAATCACTGAACTCAACCTGCCTATATTTGGGACAAGCATGTATATGGGACAGCCTTTAATTCATTTCATATAAAACTCTTGCTCAGCAAAGATTCGAAATACTATCAAATAGTTTATTTAAACCAGTATGACTATTACTTGTAGGAAAATAAGGCTATTGAATAACAAATCAATTGCGAAGCAATCATTTGATCTAGCACTGATGCAGGGAGAGAGAGCAAGAGAGACATATCAAAATATAGGTAGCCTACCTTATAAAGGATGAAAGCCAAAGGTTGCCATAGTTATTTCAACTTGGATTAATTTTCTGAAAAACTGTTTGATTCTTTTAATCGGTTGAACCTTATCGGAACATAAGTAATTGAGGAATGGACACATATTTGAACTTTATGACCGATTAAAAGGTAGGGAGTCGCCACTTTTTTCGTCTCTCTTGCTTACCATGCTACTAAATATGAATGAATTATACTTTGGTGCTTGTGGTTTCCGAAAAATGAACTGAAAAAATGTATTATGGAGAATATAACCGATGTAACAATGTGTATGTCTATATTGAAAAAAGTTTAAAAATGTATATTTGTGTGTGCCATCTAAGCAGCTTAGATCGCGTCGAAAAATATCTGTTTTTAAACATATTTAAATATTCATTCATATGCATGTGCACGTGATGGATACACACAAGGCATGTAAACAAATAGGAATACATCATTTGCACATGCTTACATGGTGCACTCTGGACAGATACGAATAGCATCCAAATATTTACAGTAGTATTCGTTTTAGGGAGCATCTCAGAAGTGCATGGAAAAAGGCCAAGAGAGCTTTTCAGATTCTTGTCAATAGCTTTCTCTTTTTTTTCATTCACTCTTCATACCAACTTTATTTCTATCTGAACCTTCTCCTATTGGTTGCTCTACCTCCATTTAAAAAAGAAAAACTAGTTCTCCTCCCATTACATACACAATCTTCAGAAAAACAAATCATGCAGCATAGCCCAATGCAATTCTGATTTTTTTTCTCAACAGTTAAAATCTCCTATTCTATTTCTACAATTAACATATTATACAAATTTTATTTAGATTCACTTTTGACATTTTCAGTTTTCTAGGTAGGGTTCAAATACAAATGATGGTTTATTATTTATTTATAAATGTTATTAATGTTATATAAATGATTTTATCGGCATCTAAACATAATGTATGAGGAGTATAAATGACAGTTGAAAACAATTGAACACAGACAAACACATTTAAAAAAGTATTTTTGTGAAATAAACAGTGCAGTTACATATACTTTGTGTTACAAATATGCACAAATATGCAAATTCCTAAAAAATGCATGTGCACATATGTGGTACCATATTATACACACAGGCTTCTGAATACACACATTTCAACAAAATTACAGATTATAATATACACTTGTGCAGAGGTGTTAATACAGTAAGCACACTTATACACAGTCAGTCATGCACAGTCACACAACGTCCATCCACATGTACACAAAGAAAGACACTCAAACACATGCAGGATGTAGCACACGTGCCACATACCTTGAGGAGACATAATTCTCAGCCCATTGCAGGCAGCAGCCCTTTGGGTTTTCTCCCTCTCTGACAGTGTGTCAGGCGGGCCTGTTCTCCAGCTGCTGGCTCGCACTGAGTGAGAGACCAGCCTAATGAGATCACTGGCATCCAATTCGGCGAGGGTCAGCGCTCATTTCAAGCAATTCATTTTTAATTGGTCTCAAATCTAATCCATTTCATAATGTCAGCTCCTGTGCTCATCTCCCCCTGTGGCTGCTGAGTGACACAAAGTTATTCCCTTGATGTTGTTAGCTCTGTGTGTTATTACATAGCCTGAAGTGATTGAGGATGTTGCTGTGATTGTTGCTTGGTTGGTTGTTGTTAATGTCCTTTGCCCATTGCAGCACTGTTGCCGCCCTCCAACACTGATGATAATGTGTAATGAACCTGATAGAATAAAGCTATTTCTCAAGTCTGTAGGTTCTCGTAAGCGCATCACAACAAACCCTCGTTTCAAGGATGACATAAATTCTGTCACAGTCTCATTATGTTTGCTGATCATCCATTAAAATATCAGCTGTGAAAATCAGTGCAGGAAAAGTGAATGAGTAATTCTCTTCTCTTCCTCACAAACTACTTTCAAAGCAAGCCAGAGCAAAGCACTCGACCCCCAACTGCTCAAGGAGAGCTGAAAAGTTAGGAGACTGTACTGGGCAGACCCCTGGTGTCAATGTTCAAGATGTAATTTCTTTGAAAGAGCTATTAAAAATTGCATGGTATGTATACTATGTATCAATCCTTTGAAAGAGCTTCTGTTGTACTCTGCCTGTGTTTGGATCAATCTCTCTTCCTTCTTTTCTTCTACTTTCCGAGCTTCCCCTTCCGCCATCTCACTTGTGTGACCAGCTGTGCCTCCTGCTTTGCCTCCATCAAGATGTCACTTCTAATTTGCTGGTTGTGCTGACTCCATCCCTGCTAGCAATCAGTGAAGAAGACATCCATTACTCCTAGTCGTGACAGGTCCCCTCAGAGTCCCGCTGGACATTAATGACACCTGACAGGACACAGGTTTACTACTTAGCAAACTGACCCCCCAGAGACAGCCGATGGGGCCCATTTGGCTAACACATCTTCACATGGTTTACAAGGACCAGACAAGGGAAGGTAACACAAGAAGTCTTGTCTTGTCATGTCTTACAGGATTCTTATTCTGGCCCAGCAGAGTTACTTTTAGGTACTTTGTAGACAAAGGAGGAAAGTTGGCTGGATTTAAATATTTTCTCCCTCTCATCTTACCAGTAGACTCATTAAGCTATCAAAATGTCTTAAAACATCAAATCAAGAGGCCAACAATTGGATAATACAAAAATGTTTGTGTTTACACAAACTATGGATCATCCTGACCTTTAAAAAAAAAAAATCCTCTTGTTGTACCTCCAGCAGAGGACTTACTGTTTATAGAAATCATCTTTGAGCCATTATGATTGCTCACTGCCTTGTGTGCCAGGCTGGTGGGAGAAGGTCTGACTATACAGTATTTAAGTATCGACTGCAACTGTGAGGCCTGCCAACACTCTAAAAACTCACGTTGTAAGTGTTTGTGTTGTGTTTCATTAAAGACAATGCTGTTCAATAAAGTGTATCTCCCCTGTCGTCTCTCTCTCCCACTCCTCACTAGTGATAAACAATGCCATGCATCTATCAGTTTAAATAGACAGCAATGAAAATATGTGATAATAAGGGTGATCATAGCATCATTAAAAATTGTGTGTTTTTTTCTTCTCTTGCTACTTACTATTGAGCTGTGTTCATTATCCCATGCTCTCATTAAGTGTGCGAGGCAAACTCTCTTTGGGACCATAAACATTTCAACTAACTTCAACTGAGAGGCTGACCCACCAAGTAGAGTCATAACTCTTATATTGCTGCTTGTCCACAGACAATTGAGAGTGTACAGAAACACCTACCACCTCATTTGGCAAGCACAACCTCCTCTCAGAGGGTGACAACACAGGACCTGAAGCATTTGGTTTAAATTACCCTACAGATAAGGCAATAAACTAATAGGGTGATGAGTGTCCTTACTCCTTCCTCGGGTATAAAGTTTTAGCACCATGATTTACTATTTACAGTTCATCTCATATTAATTTACTTTTAAAAGTGTCTCCTTAATTAAGTGAAAAGTGCTGAAAGACTTTATGTAGCCTACACCCTTTTTTATCATTAAATAAAATGCATGATTTGAATTACAGAATGCCAATGCTGAGTCATTTAAGCAGTGTTGTGCAAGCGCACACTTCACAAAAGCTAGCTCAAAGTTTACTTCACAGAGATTAAAATGAACTAGCTCATGTTCAAAGATGACAATTTAGAATTTTGAACTAAGTTCACAATACCAAAAAATTAAGTAGTTCAGGTTAATTTCTTCCATTGTTTTTCCCTTTACAAAAAGCTGTGAGTTTGACTTTGATTTGAACTTTGCGGCTGTTGGCTCATCTTACCTACTGTTAATGATTTCTTCTGAGAAACTAGTCGGATGTTTCACCTTGCTGTGCCGTTTCAAAAATCTGTGACCCATAAGATCGTGTGACCGAAAACACTGGCATGCCAGGTGTCGTAAAACACAGTGCATGAGCATCGTTAACTCTCACATGAATGACTCATGATCACGTTCATTAGCTACAAACAAATACGTTCAGTTCGCCGTTCATCAAAAACATGAATGTGTTTTAATTAACAGCATTCTTTAAGCTTTAGTTATGACAGTATTATTACATCCCCCATCGAGAAACAGCATCCCTCCAGCTCAAATAGCTTAGACGACAAGGTAGAAATAGATTTGGCAATCATGGTGGTCACTTCTGTAGTAGTGGTACATCCTGTAGTAGATCCAATGTCAACATTCATTGCCACGTAGAACGATTTGGAAATCTCAGTTTAAAGGAATAGTTTAGGAATGGCAGGTTTTGTTAACTTTGAACAGAGCCTGGCTAGTTGTTTCCTCCTGTTTCCAGCCTTTATGCTAAGCTAAACTAATCGACCGCTTGCTCCAACTACATGTTTACCATACAGACTTGAGAGTGGTATCAAACTTTTCAACTAACTCTTGGCAAGAAAGTGAATATTCCCCTAAATGTCGAACTATTCCTTTAGTAAATATGCTGCCTAACCATATTATCCATATTTAATTTGTCACATTCAGAAATTAAAGATTCAATAAAAGTCAACATGTATTAGAAACGGTCTTTTTCACCCCTGCATGTGCAAGTGTACGCGCAAATAAGAGGGACTTAACATTGTCCTTGATGAGGACTCAAGGGTTTGCCAGAATGATAAGGGATGGAGGAGGAGGAAGAGCAGGAGGATGAGAGCAATGGCAGTAAAAACATGGCGGAGCACCTTCCCACAAAAGACAGCTGCCAGCTAATAAAGTGACTCTACAGCTCGCTGCTGCCTCATAAATCCTTTTGTCTCTGCTGTAGGCTTTACAACGACAGGTCTCATATGTATGAAGATATAAATGGAAAGTTTAACTAATTTTTCAGAATTGGCTCTCTTCAATTTGCTTTGTAAAAGATTAACAGTGTAAATATATGAGTTTCTTAATATGCACAAATGCAGAGTTAGCCTACAACCAGACTTCTACCAGGCTTACACATTGATCTGATTGCATGCTCAAAGTAACAGTGCTCCGGCATGACGACAATTTCTTTCATATGATTTGTTTAATCAACAATTAGACATTCACAATTCAACAGAACAAGTCACTACACTGAATTAATGACTGAGCTGCTCAAAATGGTCAAATCTCTCATGAGTTGCAAACCTGCTCACCCCACCCAGCCAGGCCATTGGAATGTAAAATTCAAAAGCTAAAGTGCTTTCAAATGGTTGTCGGCAATGAAAATTAATGGCAGCTCAAGACAATAAAGCCACATTACACCGTAAAAACTCCATTTTGGATTCATATTACCTTAAGGGCCCAGTTTTATGTAATTTTATGTTTGGGTCTGTGTCCTGGTCAGAATCTGAGCAGCTATTATGATGTTGAGCTGAAAGTAAAAATCGAACATCATCACGTTTCATTCTCCTCTGTGGCTTTTTTCAGGACAAACTGTTTGACAGAGTATTTTTACAAGGAAGAGGAACAGACCATCCAGCAGAGTGAGTGTGTGTGAGTGTGCATTCTCATATTTTCTAATCCAACCAATCCAATCCTAATCTAATTGTGCGTCTGTGTTTATTTGTTAAAAGATTTAACCAATAATTTCTTTACTAGGACCAAAATGCTGTGCAGAAAGCTAACATTTTAAATGTGCAGTTACATCATGTAAGCCTAATGTCATGACAGATTTTGACACATTTCATAATTTTTCTGTAATTGGGTGCCAGAGGAATGAGGTTGGCCACATGAATGGGGTTTGTAAAATGCAGAGAGCTTAGACACTGGCACCATAGTCCTGAAAAGTTCCTTTTATTAAACTGTTTCATCCTGATGCTGCCCATCTGATGTAACCTGCAAAAAACAAATTCAAGAACATTATTTAAAAATACTTTACAAATTACATTTATCTGTAAAAATAAAAAATATTCTAACAACATGGAGTCCTGGTAAATTAACTGCATAATTCCCTGCCCATTTTCTGAATTAGATGCCCCAAAATATGTTGAAAACAATTTACCCTAAAGAGTATTTCCAGGCTGAATTCCTGCAGCCGACAGTGTACATGGTTAGTTGCTGATTGATGGTGTGATACAATATAACATAGCTCTTCAGTGTAATCGCACCACTAAACAGAAATGCCCTCTTCTCACCATGTGAAGGGGAACTTTGCAAATGAAGAAGCTGCTCATGTTGTTTGGTGTTTTTGCTTGAAATGCCAAATGCAGCCAGTGACCACTAGTTCAACTTTAAGAGCACTAGAAGTAACATGTATTCATGTATAGTTAAGCCTGTTGCATTCTCTGGTTTTCAGTTTTTTATTTGATGTCGGATATATTCTGAAAACTTGGCCCTGTTTACATCATTAGCCTATATGAGAAATCAGTCAGTACACCTAGTGTATGCATACAGTATTAACTGTTGTTCCTCTGCCTCCTGGTTTAAATGCTAGAGAAAAGAACCATGCCTCTGTCATTGCTTAGAGAAATTTTACTATTACTCTACGAAACAAATTTTACATCATGAATAGGCAATTTGTAAACAGTAGTCCCTTAGAAGCAACTTTATTGCATGCTGCCTGCTATACTGCATTCTCCTCTCAGCCATCAGACATTACACTAGATTACGTAGTAATGAAATATACTGAAGTCATGTTTGGCTCTACTACATTCAAGAAAGAATGAACACGCATGTATCCCACACCAGATTACAAAGCTGTGACATTATACAACACCGATCACATCTATCCTAGATTAGAACTGCCTTAGGCATGATAAATGCACTACTTTTACAGTTGCCTGTAAAACCACTGTTTGCAGATTTCTTGATCATCAGGTGGCATAGGCAGCTGTGAGTGGATGAGCTGAACAGAAGCCAGGACAATAACATTTACACATTAATAGTTCCTATGGGGAAAATGGCTTGTGACAGCAGTGGAGGAGAGAGTACAGATACAGAATGCAGAACAGCACGAATACAGAGAGCAAGTAGTTACAACAAAGGAATGTTTTATCAGTAAGACATGTGGATGTGGATGAACTACTTCACAATTATGAGTTTGTTTTGATATCGAAGAACATAGCATATGTGCAGACGTGTGTCCATTTGCTGTTTAATCTATTTAAATCATCCAGATCGAGATAATATGCAATAATGTATGAAATATGCATATGCCATGAGAATGAATGCATTGCCGGGCCCATATTTACATATGTGTGTCGCACAATCAATTTAGACTTGAGATTTATACTATCCTATGCACAGTGTCAAGGAGTAGATGTTCCCCAAGGAGAGTAAATGGTATTAGTGTGTTACAACACCCGGAACCATAAAATGAAATAAAATATCATTACTTGGGGGCGGCCGTGGCTTGGTGGCAGAATGGTTGCCTGCCAATCGGAAGGTCAGCGGCTCAATCCCCCTGCCATGCGTCGAAGCATCCTTGAGCAAGATACGGAACCCCACAAATGCTCCCGTAGCTGCGCCTTCGGTTTGTGAATGTTCTCATATGTAAGTCGCTTTGGATAAAAGCGTCTGCTAAATGACTAAATGTAAATTACCTTTGCCACAGTTGAAGGCAGGGTCGGGGAGGGACAAGTGCTATCGTTTTAATACAGAGATGGCGTAAAATTTCAAACAGTCTCCTGGAAGGCATTCATGGTGTTGCACTTGGTTGTTCAAACGAAAGGTGCCACAAATAGTTGTGTAACATATTAAAAAAGACAGCTTGAGAGAGAAGTTCAAACCCTGGCTCCTTTCTTACCTCCACACAGCTGGCCAATCATGGCGTGAAGTGGGTGTGAATGTTTGATTGTAGTTACAGTTGAGGGAGAAGATAATGGACATATCCTACGTGAGAACTAACCTAATCTTAACGATATCAATACCTAAACATAATCATTTGTAATCAAATTGTGTAGCTGATCTAATGTCTAATCTTACACCTCAACTTAAGAATGTCTAACCGAATGCATAAATATAACTATATGCAACTGAATGCTAAATAGAATATAATTTAATATTAATAATAATTTTAAATTGCATAACCTATGTCCCCTCCATCAACATTACAATTACACCAACGAAAGAACCAAGAACCCAACGAAAGCAAAATGTTTTGAAATACTTCCATTACATAGAGTAATGTCTATCTCAGTCTGGCTCAGGCAAGACAAATACAGAACCACGTTATATAATTCTAATACAAGAAACTACAGCCTCAACAAAACTGAACAATGAATGTTTCACAAGTACTATTTATTTTAAAGCTATACTGCGCTGAATTAAGTTGTGTGTTCCTATTAATTTGTCAACGAATTGTATGACCCATGTGTACATCTGTTATTCATACGGTTTATACTGTACATGCCAATGAGCAGAAACCCATCATGCCAATGAAAAACAAGCTGATAGGGTACTGAGAAGCACTAAACAATGAACAAGCGTCAAAAGTTGTAAAAGTGTAGAGTGTAGAGAGGGGAAGAGGTGATGTCCCAGGCCCAAAAGATCCGCCTGGGGAAATCCTGGGGTGAGTGGGTAGTAGAGACAGATGGCTCCAAACAGTCAGAGGTGGAAAAAACATGGGAGTGTAAGTGTTACCTAGAAAAGCCTCTGGTGTTGTTTCCAATGACCTTTTCTGCCTCTGACGAAGCAGAGTTGATGTTTGTGTGAGCTGATGAGATGGCAGCTACGGCTCATCTGATGACCCTTTTTTCCATTTGTGGCTCCTGGGTTTCTTTGAATTTCAGTCTTTGGAGTGGTGATGGTGCAGGAGGGATAAGGATCCTGTGTAGTGCCAATCATTGCCAGGGCAAGAGATTTGAGGCATCATGTTCTTAATAAACTCGAACTAAGAGTGACATTTTTCCACTGTAATGAACATTTGTCTTTTTCCTGGGCATTTATCTGGTCTTCTTGAAAATAAATTACTTCTCTTGATCTTTGAGTGCTAAATCGTGAGGAGAATAAGGACAAAGAGATGGAAAAACACTATTACATGAAATGCGTTTTTGAGTCTTCTCTATTTTTTACTTTTTTCTTGTGAAATACCTGATACTCTTACATCTCTGGGGCCTCTAAACACATACAATGTGAAAAAGATATAAGATTATCTGAAAGGAAAAAAAATCACTGTTGAACTGTTCACCTGTGACATGGTGTCACAAATAAACATTTCTACATTTTAATTCATCAAAAGCCAAAAAAGCTTCAGGACCACAAATCTAAACTGTCCTTACCATAGCTGCAACATTCAGTCACTTAACTGATTAGTCGATCAACAGAAAATAATTCTGCAACAATTTTGATAATTGATGAACTGATTTCAGTTCAGAATAATTTAATAAAATAATCAAGCAAAAATGGTAAACATTCTCTTGTTCGAGCTTCTTCAGTGTGGTGATATGCTTGATGATTTTTCTTGTTGTATTGTAAATTGAATATATGTATTTTGGATTTGGTGGTCAACCAGAGAAAAACAAAACAAAACAATCAATGAAGGCTGGGCAAACCATCAAAACTGGTGGGGAACAGAAAACAAAGACAGGAAGTAAAACTACAAGACACATGAGGGAAATAACAGGAAATAACATACATAACCCCTCTCACCATGACACGAGCATCACTGAGTTGATGTCAACTATGCTCGAAAGTAGAAAAAAGTTGGAAACCCAGTATTCAGAGCAGTCTGAAGACTGAGCTTTTTGCTCACAGGGATTACTTTTATGTATACCTCATTAATTGAAACTTTGGCCACGTTAAATATGAACATCCCACATTGTAACATTATATATATGACAGAAAATAACGAAAAGCATAATAAGTCCCCTTTAAGCTTAGCGACAATTGCCTACTGTAGTTTATATTGGCATTTAGAAGCATTGTGTCCAGCTTGACTTTATAGTGGATAGATCCCAGTTGTGCTGAGATTTAGGTCAAATGGAGAGCTGGTGCCAAAAAAACATGTACAAGTATGTCATCTTCACATAGAAACCTTTAGCTTGTATCGGTTCGTATTGGTGCTGGCATAGATTCTCTGTGAAAACTCAGCCCTACCTTTCTACTAGCTAACAAACTATCCCAAAATATAAAAACATGAATAAAATAATTAACATTAATATTACATAAAACATATAAAGGCTACATAAATGTTAAGGGGAAAAAGTAGTCAGATGGCATACTACATAACACTTTAAGGGGGATAATGAATGCAGAAATTGTAAGCTCAAGCTCATCCTGTGGAATCAGGTCGCAGTTTGGGTTTGGGAGGAAGACACCATCTCCACATTTAAGAGTAGGCTTAAGACTTTCCTTTTTCATAAAGCTTATAGGTAGGGCTGGCTAAAGTGAGTCCTGAACAATCCTTTAGTTATGCTGCTATAGGCCTAAACTGCCAGGAGACTTCCCATGATGCACTGAGCTCCTCTCTCATCCTCTCCCTCTCCAAAGGTACGCATTCTTCTCCCATTAATGCATGTTACTATCGCAACATCTTCTCTCTCCAATAGTTTTGTGCTTTCTCGTCTCTCCCCTCTCTCATTCTGTCGCTTTCAACAGGTATATCTGTCCGTATTTATATATATATAAATATATGATTGCGGGCAACCTACTGCCCCCATGTTCCTGCTAAACAACAGCTACTACAATTATTATTATCAGTCTTATTATTCTTATCATTATTATTCTTATCATCATTCTTACTATTATTAATGTATTAATATTAATATTACCACTACCATTACATTATTATTATTTTAAAATTCAGAATTGCATAGTCCCAATGGACATTATGCCCCCCCCCCAACAGGCAGCAGCAGATGGCCGCCCACCCTGAGTCTGGTTCTGCTTGAGGTTTCTGCATCTTAAAAATAAGTTTTCCCTTGCCACCGTCAGTAAGTGATTGCTCATTGTGGGAATTGTTGGATCTCTGTAAATAATATCATAAACAGTACAGTCTAGACCTGCTATATAGAAAAAGTACAATGAGATAACTTCTGTTACTAGGTCAACATGCACAACATTAAAGAATCCTGCAGTCTGTGGACTGACTACAACACTTGTTGGGTTAACATTTCTTTTACAGAGGGAATAATTGCAAACTGAGGTTCAAAGTGTCATGACATCACTTGATGCTTAATTTTCATTTTTTAGTGACCCTGCTGTCAGTTGTCACTCAATAGCCGAAGAATTCACTCTCAGTTAACGAAAACAGACAAGACAAATTCTTTGTGTAGTGTAATCTCTTATGCTCAAGAAAGCTAAATCTCTCAGAGTATGACACTTATACTTAAATTACATTTTGCTTACTTTCTTTCCTCAGAATTGCCAAAACAGAAGGGTTTTTTTTATTGAGAGGAACCGGTGAACTCCCTTTTCACCTGAACAGCTTCAGCAAATTCAGCAGAAAACTGAGCTGGCAGTTTGTTTTGCTCTTGAAAATCCTCTTGAAAACCCTTGGCTGATCCCTTGTACTGATTGAGCAACAGAGTTGTAGAGCGAGCTGTATCATTGATTTCTCCAGGAATATAATATTGAGTTTCTTGTACTCTGATATTTAAGCCACTATGTTTACAGATTCCAAAGCATGTACTGTAGTGCATAAATAAAACATAATGATCAAGGTGGTCATTATTGTGGAGTCTATCATGTGGCACTAATTTTGGTACTTTTCAATCTACAAAAATTGAGTTGCAAGAACGTGTACAGTATTGTTTATGTATGGGGAAGCTTACTGCTTGACCCGCAGGATTTCACTAAGGAAAAGGGGACATCTCCAGAGGCGAAATTACAGATGTGCAGTTGAATCTACCTCATAAAGCTAATGTGCATATGAATCAAAAAAAGCAACAAACAAGAAGGTGATTGAAATGCTGCAAAAAAAGCCTGTGGTTTTGTCACAGAAAGAGCAGACAACATTGAACCACTTGCAGAGATACATCAGGAATGCAGACCAATGCAAGTTGGTTTTGTGTTTTTGCACAGGGTCCTCCACAGGTTCTTTGCACAAAACAAGTTAAAGTAACCTTCTGAAATAGGTTTGGTAAAAGTGGTGCCTGTGGCCCGGGGGGCATTGCCTGTTTCAAAATTAATTATATAAGAATAAACACTTAATCATGTAATGATAAATAATAAAAATATTAATTTGCAAACTAATTCACAAGTTAAAAATACATATAATCAAGTCAGGGCCAGGTAAGCATCAGGTAGACTTACCTCCCAGACCAAATCAGGCATTGTGGTGAAAAAGCCAGTCCCCCATTCATTTGAGTGGGGGAAGTTGGTTGCGGCAGTGGGGCCTGCAGGGGATGAAAAAAAAAAAACACAGCGAACTTCAGAATCAACAGAATCAGAACAGACTCAACTTTTGGAGAAGGAGAAACGCAACATGACGTCACGCTGCGCTGAACAATCCAGTGATCAGACCAGTCAAACAGCCTGAAGTATCACTGAAATCAGCTGCTATCCAGGCGGAGTTCATGGATGAAGCTATGATGCTCTGCGAGTTGTGTCCTCACTTGAATTATTTCGTGTACCCAGCTTCAACGTCTGTGTCTGGCTTGCACTATGCTGAAAAATAGCTCTACCATTAAGCTTCTCTTATGTTCATTTGTTTAAGAGAGAGAGAGAGGGGTGAATCAATGAAATAAAACGCTATTTTCTGATTGTTTCATACTTTCTAAAGCACAAATAAACACACAACGGCACCCTTTGCAAAATCAAACTTAACGGCACTGTCTGTGTGGCTATACAAAACACGTCGCCATCATTACTGACTGTTGACGTGTTTCCCCTTCGATGAAGCTAGTTAGCGTTTAACAAAATGGACTATGGACATAAGGAAAAGGAGGGAAAAAAATGTCATCTGCACCAGGATCTACCACACCATCTATTTCATTGAACTCAGGACCACCATCAGTTTCCAAATCTCAGGCAACTTCTCCAAGCGTGATTAATAGGGTGGCCATTTCCATAACTGGCATTTAGTGAGGCAAGAATAATTTTATAGGACTCTGGTGTACTCGCAACTACAATGTACTCGTAACATAATTTTGTCCATCATATCGATGGTAACATGATACAATGATTCTGAAATAGCCTACTCTAGTCATTGCCAGACAATTTGATGTAGACCTATGTGTAACAGAAGAGGCAAAAAAGTGTTTGTTTTTGTATTTGTATTTATTCAAGACATTGTGATGTCTCTTTAAAAAAAGTCTTGCAAAGTGCACAGTGCCTGAAAACATAACATTTCTGGACTTCTGGAAAGTAGTAGACAGTAGGCAGTAGACGCTATGCCAGTACAGATTCTAGACCGGGTTTATTTAGGCCGACTCAGTGTGATTCCAAAAAGGAGGACAAATTAGTGTCCGGCTTGAGACTGCACCAGACGCCAGACAGGGGGCTTAAAATCCAAAAAAAGACTATGTTAGTAAAAACTTTCTCTAAAGCAAAACCAAGATGTTCCCATTTCAGAGAAGCCAGGATAATTTTTCACATCTTTTTAATGTATGAGATATAATTGCACATTTTATTTCTAAGTGTACTCACATTACAACTTTTGTATTCCACTTAAAATTGTAGTTGCTTCTTCTGGGGTTTAAAATGATACTTAATAAAATATATTACGCTCTGATAGCTCATTGCCAAATGAAGGGGATCACAATATTAAGGGTTTGATGAATGGAAAAGCTAAAGAAAAAGATAACATTTGAAATATTAATAGGTGTTATACTTGCCACTTGAATGATGCCTGAATTATTTACTTTTAATCTTCAGCTCTTTTGTGAAATGTGTTTGTATATGTTTATATTTCATTTTAAGAAGAGGGCAAGTGTGTGCATGTTTGTGTGTGTGTGTTTGCACACGTGAACAACTATGCATGTGTACTGTTACTGTATGAGCACATACTGTACTTGTTAGAAAGTAGAGTAATACCAATATAGTTGTACCAATATAGGATCTTAAAAGGAATCGAAAGTCTGTATCTGTCGGCAAAGTGTGCCAGATAAATCCATAATTCTGTAACAAAAGAAAGTCTTGTGTCGATGCTGATATTTATTGAGAGTCTCATATTCTTTCTTAATTTAGACCATGAAGGTAACCCCATAACTGAAAGAACAATGACTTAAATTTCTGGACTCCAAACATTGTGTCTCATTAAAAAAGTTTAAAGCCCTTCTAAAAGGCAGCAGGTAGGCCACCCAGAGAATATTTTATCAAACTAGTAGAAATTTTGTCACCTTAACGTCTTTTCTTCTCCGCCATTTGATTAGCTTTAAGATGACTTTGCTTGCGAGTCAGTGATGAATAAAACATTTGTTTGCTGGTCCCACACAGCAGCAGCGTGAATATAAATCAGCAAAACAATGTCACAGTTTGAAGGAAAATTCATTACCATTTTGAGCCCCTATTCTGAAGCCTATATACTGATACTCTGTATGTACAAAAGGTTTTTAAGTCTGTCATATGTCTTAGGATTTAGGTAGGGCAGGTTTGGTCATTAGCCAAAAAATCAACGATATATATGAATAGAATTATTAAAATTATTAATACAGATAAATAATTATGGGGCACAACCCTGTGATCAGGGACCAATAACCAGATATGAAAAACATTCTCAAAAGTTCCTGTTCACCTACAAATGTTGATAATTAAAGTATTATCTTTACCTTAATAATGGGCAGTGAGGGGTGAATCTGAGCATTGACTGTCACAACCAGCTATTACTACAACAAATACACACAATAACCACAGGCAACTTCTCCTTAAAATATACAATTGTATTTATTTAACCTTAGCACTGATTAACAATTAACAACATCTGTAGGGGGGGCAGGAGCTCAACATGGTAGAAGCCCGCATAATTTGACAAAGGGATGGGCCCACAAATAGGAAAACAAGCCCTCACCGCCCTCAGGATAATGTGTAGCTTGGCTGGCTAAGCTACCACGTTATCTGGGCTGTTTGAAGTGTATGTGAGCATGTAGATGTACGTGTAAAAAAATGTGTGGGTTAGTGGAGAGGAAAGAGAAGGCTTCTGCATCTACACAGAGCCCTCTGCATTTCAGGCATATCCCCACAACACTATTCAAGCCATTCCTTCCGCACTGGCACAGCATCTACAGCAGCCGGACTGGGCATCTCAGATCAAATCATCCAGGTCCTCGGCCACTGGTCAACTCAGGCATATCACTCCTACATCTGCAACAATCTTAACGATCTCCGCCAAGCCCACACGCAACTCAGCGCAATATAATCTGACTGTTTGGGGTCTATGATCAGCTGAGGTTGAACCATGTCTGAGACAAGTCTCCAACCGCCCATTTGGAGTACATCCTCCCAGGCCAGTCTAACAGACGAAATCCTTATTCCTCTATCCCGTCCCCTTACATTGATCCATCCATCTGTCCTCAACATTCTTCTACCTTCTGATGTTCATTAAACCTTTAAATTACATATTGTTGTGGCATGGTCCTTGTTAATGAAGCTTTAGCAACCATTAGCATTACAGTCAAAGTATATGCAAGTCAAGGCTGTCACTTACACAATGTAGTTAATTAATTAATGTAATTGTGAATATATTCATTAGGCGTATACAGTTAAGTGCTGTTAGATTATCTCAATTTCCTCTTCTAAATTGTGGCCAAAAATGCTCTATCACAATCAAAATCCCCATCCACACACACACACCCACAATTCCCACCCATGCACACACATCCACTCCCTTCCTTCCTTCTTTCCCCCCAGAGTGTCTCTCTGTTCCTCTCTCCCCAGTCGGGATTATTTACCACTACATCCAGAAGACTGAAGCTCCACAGCTACTCTGCCCGGGGAATGCCTGCAGCCATGCAGCAATCAAAGCGAAGCGTCATTCTCTACCACCTGCACCCATGGGAGCACGAGAACTAAGAGGGAAGGAGAGTAGAGAAGAAGAGTGTGTGTGTGTGTGGGGGGGGGGGGGGACGGTTAGGGGAGGGATAGAGACATAGGGAGAGAAAAGGAAAGAGGGAGGTGAAAATCTGAAACCTCCGGGACAGGGAAAGCGTGAAGGGAAGAGTGGAGGGAAACACAAAAGGAGAGACACTGGCAGCAAATACTTCTTCCCCACATGGGCTCCTTGGGACCCACAGAGACGGAAGGAAGAATGGAAACAAGGAGAGAGAACAGATGGAGACAGAGGGAGATGTAAAAAAGAGGATTAGAGTATGGGAGATGGATTGCAGGATATAGAAAGGGTAAAACAGAAGATGAAACGAAGATGACATTAACTGCATACCTCACTGAGACACAACAGGTATGAAAAAATGAATGAGGAGAAATAGGAAAAGGACTGGAAAAGAGAGTGAGAAAGGAAAGAGTGAAAAAAAGGAAGAAGGAGGAGCGACAGAAGGGTTTTAACTTCACCTGCAATCCTGCAGCCCAAGAGAGGGAAGGGAGGAAGCGAAGGAGAGCATGAAAGAACAGTGAAGGAGCAGGAAAAGGTGAGGATGAGAGGATGAGAAAGAAAGAGGAGTAAGAGGTTGAATCATTTGATTTAAAAAGGTGGAGATGGGAATGTGATGGCTTTAGAAAAAAGGAGATTAATAGTGGCACAATTGAAGGAAAGGTGATTTGAAGGTAAAGAGAGAGGGTCAGAAACAGAGGAATTGTTAGGATCTTGAAACATTGGGGGCTTAGCCCAGCCCAGAAATCACCTGATAATTGTACAATTTTCAAGTTATTTCAGAGTAAAATGAAAGATGTGAGACACTGTGCTCTACCAAAAGATTCAGATGCGTAGGCTGGCCTCTAAATATCATCTTTGAATGGCACACTAATACGTGGGGGGAAATTACACAAAACACTCAAATAATGGGTCAATTTTTTTCTTCTAAATAATAAAAAATGACACTGACTGAGTAAACACATTGTTTTTCTGTAGGATGATGGAGTAATTTACTTTGTAAATAATATTATTATTATTATAACAACAATAGTAATAATAAAAATCATTGCATCATCAGTGATTATAAGTGTAATGACAGTGACATCTCTCACATCCTGACTCATCCATTAGGACAGTAGAAGTTAACTCTTCCTTGACCTCCTAGCCTTCTAGCATTGCCTGTGCCTCGTTGCCTGCATCCTCTTTCTTTTTGAAAAAGCTTCTTATATCCATAGCTTTCAAGTCTCACCTTAGTGAATTAGCTGGTTAGCTACCACCAGATGCCAACAATGACAAGTCAGGTGCACTGTGAACTAGATCTGCGGCTTGAATGACACAGAGAGGTTTAGATTTAGATCAACAATGTATCATTTTCGAGTTCTTTAATGCATCAGAATAATAGATGAGCAGGGCTACTTTTTTTTTTTAGAAGAGGTGGATTTAGATGACGTTTCAAGTTGCTGAGTGGATTTATTTTCTTAAGAATGTGGTCACACTGTGCAGTTTGCATTTATTTATACCTTGATGTGATCCAAACATGTTGTGAGCCAGACCTCCTTCACTTCCAAATGTGGCCCGGCTGATCCGCTTGCATTCCAGTCCCAATGCGTTTTGTGTGATTTACACCTGCATTAATGTGATTTCCTTTTCCAGATAAGATATCCAGATACACATTGCATGTTCATGCAATGTGTAAATTGGGTCTGATTTTCCTCTAAAAGCAATCCAATACACACTCCAATTTTAAGCTCCAGTTTTAAGATGGACTTTGCAGATATGATTTTTATGATCGTAACCTCCAATTGTTATTCATGCTACTAGTAGTTATATATATGTACTGTACAGGATGCAAAGTTATATTTTCCCTAAACTGACTTGTGAAACAAAAGCTTTTTTGTCTATTTTTCATCTGCGTATGTCTATGTGGAAATATCAGTCATTTAAAACAGTCAAAGCCTTTGAAGCAGAGTTTCAAATGAAGTGAAGCCACAGTGCATTGCCTCAAGCGCAAGCTTTTCCTCTAATAGCTGCCAATGCAGAAAGCTCTGTCGATCCCCAATTATACCATGATAAAGTTAGTCTCACTTAATTGTCCATTAACGTAATTATCACACGCAGTAATTGCCTTTCAAAATAATGGGCACCAAAATGGCCCAGTGGCTGAATTTTGATAAGCGCAACACCTAAATTAGACCCACGATGTTTTACCTGAGTGATAAAAATGCACCAGGGAATGATTGAACTAGAGGAAAAACTGTTTCTGAGATCATTAAATGCTTAAACAACACAGAGTTTTGCCTTTGAAACCACATGAGTAAGCCCAGAAAATAGACAGATTTATAAACAACAATTTTAGCAAAGTGAGAAGGCTGTTTTCAACATGGTGACCAAATGGGAAGATGATCAAAATAAAAAAGGGGGGGGGGGTTATGAGGAGGCAGCATGAAAATTAGAGTAAAAGAGAAAAAATACGCAACAGAGAAGAGAAACAAATGCACTAAGTGATAGAAACAAGAAAGGAGTGCAACAGATGAGTGAGTGAGCAAATGAGAGGGAATGATGAGGGAAGGAGTTTCGGAACACCTGCTGGGCTTCCTGTGAAGTGACAGCTCGATAAACACCTGAGACTCAGACGATGATGATGGGCGCCAAGGGGCGAAATGCAGCCTGACTCTTGCTCGCTTTCTCTGGTCTGGTGATAATGGTAATAAACAGCAGCATAAATGAGCTTGCCACCTGTATGTGTGTGTGTGTGTGTGTGTGTGTTTTTGGGTGTGTATGTTTGCAGCATAAATGAGCTACCCTCTTCGCTTTGACAGGGCTTTATGGATGGTGTGTGCATTGCTGGGATAAAAGGCAGATCCATTTGTGCCTCATATTAGAGGAGCACATGGGTGGCCATCATTTCAGCTACTCTCACCCTCCCATCCTTTTTCCATCTCCCACTTTCTTCTCAAACCCACTTCTCTCCTCACACGCCTTTGGCTAAGCTTTTCTCCGTACCTTTTCCTCTCTTTTTTGTCACCTCAGGTGTAATATTTACTTTATTATCAGCTTTGCCTACAGCTTTGTTTCTCCCTCTTCTTTTTGCTTCTATCGTCTTTTTCGTATATTTTACCTGCCTCACCAGTGCTCTTCACAGTGGCCAAGAAGTGCAAACGCACGGCAACTTAAGAAAACACATGCAAATAGACAAAACACAAGCAAATTAAGAAAAATTTATTCATTTGACAACACATGCGCATCATTTAGGAAGCACGATCCAAATTCACAAAACATTTCCATTGGAGAAACGTGCTGCAGCTTCAGAAAATAATTGTTCACTTGATCTTCTCCCTCCCTTTGTAGATATTTTTAATTTATTTTTGTTACTTCTATACTTAAAATACACAGTGTCCCTGTAGCGAGTTTGTGATTTTTTGGCCAAAGATTTCTCCATCTATGTTTAATATGTCTTAAATTAAAGTGATCTTTCCCTCACTGCACTAAGCTGTATGCAAATGAATACGTGATGACATCATCAACATGCAAATGAACGTACGATGTCATCTGACAACTTTTAGTGACTTTTGAAGCTAGTGCTAGCCACTTTCATTGGAAAAGAGTTGGCAACAATGCTTAGAGCTCTCCCTAGAGGCCTGGAGAATGTCTCTTGTGTAGCCTATCACTATGCAGCTTTTTTCTGTTGTATTTATTTTTCGGTGGTTTGTATGTTTTTGATTTTGCATCATTTCTGTATTTGCAGCATGTTTGCTATCAGTGTATTTGTTTTGGCTTTTTGCAGCACATTTTTTCATATGCATGTTTCTGTTGTTGTATTTTTTGTGGACTTTCGTATGTGTTTTTGAATTGGCATCGTTTCTGAATCCGCAGCACTTGGAAACGTTTTGTGTATTTGTAGCGCGTTGATGTATTTGGTTGTGTTGTGTGTATTTTCAGCGTGTTTCTAAATTATGCGCATGTGTTGTAATATTAATGATGATGTTTTCTTAATTTGCAGTGCGTTTGTCCTTGTCGGCCACTGTAGCTCTTGAATATAAAGACAAAAGGGAAAATTATATGACGATTGATTAATACCGAAAAGGGGGCCTCTACACTACCACTACAATAGAAGAGAATAGAACATTTTTTCACCAGTATTTTTATGCAGTCTGGCAAATTAATAAATTGGAGTTTAATGTCTGTCATCTCCTTTGTCTTAGGATGAGAGGGTGACAAGGGCTTAACACTGTTTGAGTTTGATTAAGTCTCATGGAGTGCTGACAGAGACGGAGAGCGGAACGAGTGGATGTATCAACTGTTAGCCATGTGTGTGTTTGTCTAACAAGACTGCGTGGCTTCAGTGAGTTATGTTTGCTTTCCCTGAGAGCCATTTCTGTGTGCAATGTGATTGTTGTAGCTGCTTTTGTGTGTGGGTGTGTGTGACAATACCACAAATTGGACTTGGTCAGCTATCAGTTAAATATAGGGAACAACTATTGTTAAGGGCTGCTCAATTATGAGAAAATACTTCACAGATTTAAAGTTTTGCTTGTTAAAACAAATTAGATTTTGTAACTTACTCCCTTTGGCCCCATGAAGATAGGATGGGCCTATAATTGGCCAGCAACATACTGTAACTATACTATATATAATAAGAGGATGCATTGGTGTCATTTAAACTGGGGACACTGGGGACATGTCCCCACCTCATTTTGAAATGGTTGATTTTGTCCCCATCATTTTTTAAAAGCATTGTTTGTTAAAAGAATAAATAAAAAAATCAAATCAATCATTTGAGTTTGTTTTAAACTTAACATGGATAAATAAATAGAAATAATCTAATCACTGCTCCAGTTTATTTTATATTTTCACATATCAATATTTAAAACTTATGTCATGATTGGTTGAATATGACTCATTAACTCTTGTGAACTCTCTGTTTCTCGAACGTTTAAAAAGTATTCAGGATCAAAACATGGCAGTTTAACTGAACATCTAAAGGTAAGGTTGATTTATTATCATTAGCTGACGGAGTATTTTAGGGCAGTGATATGGGATATTGTTATCGCATGCACTGTTGCTTTCAACAGTAGATTGGATCTTGGCATTGTTCGATTGACATGGTGTTGCAGCTGTGGATGTGATGGATGACTATTACTTGTGCAGTCGACGTTGTGCATTTTATGCTGAGTATTTCATATTGTCCACTCTGTAGTAGCCTAAGCTATGCCCTTTTGATGTGCCGTTATGCAATTTTTTTGCTGACCAGATTTAATTGTCTACTCAGACCTCATTACATTTCCGAAAAAAAGTGATGCCCTTGTGAGGATGGTTGTAAATGAAAAGTATGCCCTACACACGGTTAAGCCCATTGTACTCTGCTGCAAGATGGTGGATTGCTCATTTTTGGGTTGGGAGTGAGTTGATGCTGGAGGTGGACTCGTTCAAGTGCATCTGGGTCTTGGTCACGCGTACGGGGTCAGTGCAGTTTCTGTGGTTATTCATGTGTTGTTCACGACTGTCATGGTGAAGAGGGAGCTGAGCCTGAAGGCAAACTCTCAATTTACCAGTGAATCTATGTTCAAACCTCACCTGTGGTCATGAGCTCTGGGTAGAGACTGAAAGAATGAGATTCGGAATACAAGTGGCTGAAATGAGCCTTTTTCTTCACAGTGTATGTGGTCTCACCCTCAGAGGCAGGGTGGGGAGCTGGAAGGGGAACCACACCTCTTTCACATTAGAAGAAGCTAGTTCAGATGCTTCAGACATCTGATCAGGATGACACCTCCCTGTGCATGTATTCTGGGCCCGTTTTACCAGGAGAAGAACCAATCCAGAGCACTATCGAGGCACTACATATCCAGTCTGGCTTGGGAACACCTCAGGATATATACAGACCGGGAGATGGAGGACATGGTTGGGAAGAAGGACATCCAATCAAATTATCTTAGATGGGTCAACAGCACCTTCAAGACATATCAATTATTATTGGGATGACACAGTGAGTAACCTATACTGATCAAAATCAGCAGTATAGTATTTGAGCAAACTGATATATTGGGCAAAGTCTTGCATGTGTGTCTGCAGACTACACATCCAATGTCTTGCTAGCTCCACATCTCTGAACCAGCAAGAGGAGATCAATGGGATCAAACAGCCAGTGCTCTTTTGTCTGAACCACACTGTTTCTGGGAACCCTGCACAGAGTAACACACATACACACACACACACACACACACCCATAAACCTCCCATCAAATGATGGTACGTCAAACAGCACCTGTCCAAGTGGGAATACGAGCAGTGATGCAAGTACTTTAAAACCAGAAATAATCAGGTGGTGTGCACCTGTATGGTGTGTGTTCATGTGTGTGTACATGTGTGTGGTTGGGACAGTCTATGTTTGTAGCATTTATTTATCCAATGACTATGTAAATGTTTCTCTTGCATGCGTGTAGGTGTGTTTTGTTCTCCACCTAAACTAAAGGACCTTTGAAGAGAGTTTAGTAGGAATCAGTCTCGAGCTCAGTAGGTGAGTTAGCAAAAATTGATCAAAAAGCTTGGAAAAGCAGCAGGAGGAATTGGATGAGAGAAGACAACAGACGAGACAAGACACCCTTCTAATGATGGCGGTTTCTGTTTTATCACTTAGTAATTACACCACAATTTTCACCTGATATGCTCGTGCTTTCAAGTCGCCTTCAGTAGGGAGGCAAGGAGAGAGGATGTCACAGAGCATTAATGACAAGAAGCTGAACAAGTTTATTAGTACTCCCCTTGACAGCAAGTTGCACCTGTTGCAGTCTTTTCTGTTGGATTTTATTATGAGCAGCATTTTATTATGCTTTGATGTATGGTCATTTTGTAGGTTTTTCTTTGGACAGAACTGTGGTTGGTAATTGGAGTTGGTGACCGATTATAAAATGGACATCTTTGTGTAGACTACCTGCTGGAAACATGACAACAGAAACAAAGGGAACTATCAACCCAATTTCTTTATTATAAATCATTAATCAACATTACAGTTAGCAACTTATTTTTTCATCTCCATAAACGGGCATTGAATGTTATTAGGTTAGTAGGAAGTTCTTTAAAGGGAAAATGGAAGACACTTCAGGAAGAGCAACAGAGGAGGGATCCCTCTCCCAGGAAAAACATACAGTACATGTTGAGTGAATAATTTAACGCAAAATCACAGTATGGACAATCTGGATGACAAAATTATATAGTATAAAGATTGGAAACATACAGTACCAGTCAACTGTTTGGACACACTTTCCCATTTACTTGTATTGAAGTGTGTCTAAAATTTTGACTGGTATGTATGCATATAAAGAATACAGATCTGGGAGGACATCAAGCAACTTCAGATGTCGCTGAACAGGTAGGACCTGAGCCACAAAACCTCCTCTCTCCAGGACAGACTACAGAGGCAAAGCTCACCATTCACGCAGATAGGAGAAAAATCTACATTGTAAGAGATGGGGGACATAATCCAAGGTCCTTGTTCTGTGTAAAAATGTATTCCAGAGTTCAGCAGATGCTACAATCGGCTTCAACAGTCTAAGTTAGCCCAATCAAAAAACGGGAATTTTTAAAGGTTATTGTCTTTTTAGTAATTCAACAATATACACCTACAGTAAATAACAATTCTGCCAATGTCAAAATCATTTTCCTTTTCTATAATTTGTAAATTTCTAAGTTCCGTGAAGATCCAACCAATATAGCATCACATTTTGGAAATCATAGTTTTAACTTTTCATAAAAACAGTGATTCTGTCATGATAAGACTTATATTACAAGTGTTCTTTCCATATAGCACCCCGGCCTCAGGACACAAGGGAGAGGTGCAAGGAGAAGATGTCAGGATGAAGGGATCATATTTTCTAGCACCTATTTGTCAAATGGGCCATTCTTGTCAGTCCAGTGTCATTTTTTGATTAAGTCTGCAGTTCCAAGACCTATTAGCCAATAGATCTACCGTCTGTGTTACAGACTGACTGGGAATCATACTGATTGACAATTAAAATTTGTTTAAAGACGTTGAATATATCAGACAGAAATAATCTTACTGTAAATAAGTATCAAGTTTAGATTTGATATTTGAAAGGCTGTAGCATATGGAAAGTCCAAGTCTATTGTTTTTGTAGTCTAGCCAAAACAGTCAAAACAATCTAATAATTCTACTCTTCTCAACTGAGCCAAGATGCATTTAAAAACATTTTTAAAAGTGATCATGGAAGGTAGCCTAACGGTACAGTAATAAAGAAAGGTAAAATATGTTTTTATGATTTATTAAGGTAATACTAACCACACACTCAATAACTGTGACTTAATAATGAAAAAAGAAACACTGATAAAAAATCTGACAACTAGTGCTGTTGGGATGTGGTTTTAGCAGCAGCCTGCTACTTTTATAGCTCAATCACTCCAAGCTTCTCTATACGCCTCCTCTCGGCTTGTTTCCTCTCAGATGCATTTAATGGACTGGAATACCTTCGATGACAGCAGACCTCAACCAGTGTCCACATTACAAGCGATGGAGGAGTGAGGAGACAGGGAAGTATAATTACCTAATTGGAAACACCTTGATTTATACAGTGGAATGATCGCTTGTTGTTATAATGTTATATATACACTATGTTCAACCCCAATACCCTGTTTCAACAGAAAATATGATATAAGGTGAAATTTTGCCTTCATGGTGCACATCTAAATAATTAACTTGATATGTTATAGAAAGTATAAAATGTAATTTCTGTAGCTGCAGTGGATGATGGCTCGTGACTTGCAATTCCTTAGTTTTTTACTGCAGATATTTATTCTCACTATATTGTTATGATTAGCATTGTGTTTCGTTGCTTGGAGGCTTGCAAGATCTTCTCTGGTCAAGATGATGAAGGTTTGACAGCAGAAGCATTTTAAATAACTTCAATAATGTAAAATATACTCTGAAAATTAGAATGAAGTGAGACTGTGACATTTTCTTTGTGTCATACAAATTAATATGAAGACACCAGTGATGTATGCATAAAACAACAAGATAAAATATCTCTCCAAAATGTCTCTGTAGACAATAGGCATCTAGCGGACTACAGAAAACTGAACTCATGTGTTACACAATGCAACTGGCATGATGAATACACACAGTTTTTCTCTTCATTTAATGTTTTTATTACACTGATGAACAGAGATGAAGCTGTGCTATTCAGGACACTCATGCTTTAATGTTGGGAGCTTTACTGCAAAACACGAGAAGGTACGGTATAACTCATTCAAATTCTGAAAGCAAACCAGCCATCCAACCAACCAGTAAGTCAGTCAATCAATCAGGCAGCCAGTCAGTCGACAAACAAGTGTATTACAAATTGAATGTCTCTCTGTGCCCATTATCCATTCAACTCATTCAAAAATAATCAAGCCTGCTCCACCTTAGTTTTGTCTTCTTTTTCTTCCTCTCTCTCTAAGGCTACGCTAAAAGCAAAGCCGAGTCACTGACGTGATTCCCTTTGTCATCCAGATAAATTTGCAACTGGAGTTGCATTCACAGTGTATGCACACAGGTAAAGTTTTAGCTAAATGAGACATCAGCGGATGAGAGGGTAACGTGAGAACAATGAAGGGAAAAGTCTCTCTCTCTTCTCTCTGCATTTCCTCCTTTTCAGTGATATATGTGATCCCTCTGATCTGCTACATGTACTGACTCTGCAAGATGGTGTAGATTAAGGTGGACAAAGGATTCCTTTTGCACGATCTATGATGGTATAATGTGCTGAGAGGCTAGGTCTTACCTTGCATGTTCTTAACTGACAGGCTGTAGTATATGAGACATCAACATACACTTCGGTGTCTTTCCTGGTGATGTTTTTCCAGGCTGGCCAGCCATCCTCAGTTCCAGCTTGTTTCTGGGCTTTTTGCCTTCATTGTGATCTTCAGCAAATTAACCACATGCTGGTGTCATGTGAGTGACTCACCCAGTCATGACAATTCATATAGAAATCGGTGTCTGCACATTAAGAGATAATGCCAGACAAGTTTCACATTTTAAATATCATGAAACCGTTCTAGGCATCAGAATTCATGCCATTTGCTTTTCTAGTCAACATCTAGTTTTTAACAAGGAGGAGTTCACAAGGTTAGGCAAGTAGTTTTAAAATCCAGGCAAACTTTGAAATCGAGAAAGAAATTTTATGTTTCTCTCACAATTTTCAGAATAGACAGCACTACTTCCTGCTACATCCTCCTACAATGGCACATTGCTGTTGTTGATTAATTGAATAACCCTATCTCGATACTACCTACCTTTAATACTGCCACATTAATTTAGAAGAGTAGACAAAAACCTGTGTCATAAGTGTCTGTTATATGGTCTGGTTACAAAAAGTTAATCGACACCTTCTAGCCAATCAAAACCTAGAAGGTTCAGTGGCCATAATATAAATATTATTGTCCTGTTGCATTGTCTTAAAATATGGGGACCATGTAATAGAAAAACATTGCTAAAAGTACTGCTCTGTTCACCCAGAATGGATGTTAACACCCTCAAAAGGTTAAAGTAAACACATTAACTTCAGTTAATTGTTTAATTTCAAGTCCAGTGTGCCAAAATACAGAACCAAAACAACAAAAACATACTATTTTAGTACTTTCTGATTATACTGAAACGCCTCCTTAGAGGTTTGCTACATACAGTGTTTAAGCATAAATATTAGCAAACATTACAGCTCTTTGCTTCAAGCGACATTCAGACACCCAACAGTATGAGAGTTACTATTACTATTTAAGTGCCACGCCAGGGTAACAGGGAAAGGACCCAAATGCAGACAGAGCAGGTTCAGTTAAACAATTTATTAACAGAAAGGGGCTTACTCAGGTTACAGGCAGGCAGAGAACAAAAACCAGGTAAGCAGTTCAAACAAAGGCAACACAAATCCAGGGGTGGGCAGGCAGGGAAACTCCAAAAAACAGTATAAATCCAAAATAAATACTCCAGCACAACAACGCTTCATAAAGCTATAACAGACAATCCCACAAAGAGACAGGGGAAACACACAGGCTATATACACTCAGGAAGGGGAGACAACGGGACACACAGGTGGACCAAATCAACACTGGTGAAAACACTCAAAGCAATCAAAGAGTAGGAAGCAAAACTACAAGACACATGAGGACAGGAGAATGTTTCAAAATAAAAACAGGAAATAACAAAACAACCCAAAACCATGACAGTTGCAAGTGAATGGGATACAGCTTTAATACCAAGGAACCAAGAACAGCATTTATTGACCCCATGGCTGCATTTACTGTACATAGCCTGAGTTTAGGACTGACATCTTTAAGGGAATTATTGAATGTCTTGAACTGCACATATTACTGGACATATCGGGTGGCTGTGGCTTGGTGGAAAAGCGGGACGTCGACCTATCGGAAGGTTGCGGGTTCGATCCCGGCTTCCCCCATCCATGTGTCGAAGTATCCTTGAGCAAGAAACTGAACCCCAAATTGCTCCTGAAGCTGTGTGTGAGTGTGTGTGAATGATTAGTTTAATTTGTACTTATGGGCATTTAGTTCCTGCCATCAGTGTCTGGGTAAATGTGATATGTAGTGTGAAAGCGCTTTGAGTAGTCGGATGACTAGAAAGGCGCTATACAAGTACAGTCCATTTACATTACCAGGACAGTCAAATGAACAGATAAGATACTGCAGAGTGTATCTTTTTTTGGCCAAGAAGCGGCAGTTACGCCCCAAATATGGCTGCTGTAGTAGCCTTAAAATGTTTTTACCACAGTTTCAGACAACCAGGTGTCATTTTTTTATCATAGTGTTATAAATCAACAGCAGTGTCTACAGTGAAGATCAATTATCTCAAGGATGTGTTTCAGTAAGAATGATTTTCTTCAGGAGCCCTCATGTAAATTATTTAACCTACATGGACATTACTGTATTATTAAATGCATCATCGAGCTGTGGCTATTTTTGGAAATTCCTTAGAAGAGACCCTAAGGTGCAACTTGTTTGATGAAATGCCATTGCAGAGATATGTTTCATTACAATTTGAGAAAAATGACTTAATTTAGACTAAATCTAAAAATTATATATATAGTTATTTTTATTGTCTAAATGTTCTAACTTTTTTCAAAGTTCAGGCATTATCCAAATGAGTAAAATGTCTTAAAGGTCCAGTTGCAATGACCTGCTCTGCTCCCTAGTTTATATTTTCCATTGTTTCATGTTTTTCTGATAATGTTTCCTGTTTTACTTTGTATTTCGGTTTCTTGTGTTTTGGGATTTTCTAACTCAATTTTTTGGACTATCTCCCTTTTTAATGGACTTTGGATTTTCTGCCTGCTCCCTAACGTATTTGTTTGCCTGTGTTTGGACTACCCCCCTGGTTTTGACCTCTGCCTGCCTCACTACACTGAAAACCTGTGCAACTTTCATAATACATCCTTTGAATTGCATCAGCCTCTGCATTTAGGTCCTATCCCTTGTGTTACCCTCCCTGGAATCATTGTGATACCAGTGTGTAGTGGCAGCTAGCTGTTGGAATTGCTGATTGCGACCGTTTGAAGACTGCTCACCTCACCCACCCTTTCTAAGCATGTATGAGAAGCTGTGGTGGCCATAAAACTTGAAAGGCCCTATTTAGAGCCAGTGATTGGTTTGCCCCTTCTGGGCACCTATAGAAACATTGCGTTGCAACATGGTGACCTCCGTAGACCTCCGTTTCTGCCAATTACTCCTCCTTAATGTTACACAATGGACCTTTTTAAATTAGTAAAATAAATTCAAAGTACATTGCTGTCAAAACTAACTAGATGCCACAATTAACACTGTCAGTTTAAGGAACTGTCAGACAGTAAGGTGAACAAAAACTACTGTCAGTGAGGAAGCAAGTCTGGAGCACCAGCTCCAGATATACTACCTCCTCCTGTTTTCCTATAGTTGAGAGAGTGTAATTGATACACAACACACGTTACTTTTTAACGTGATCAAGCAGCAGACATTGAGATCTTGTCTTGTAGCTGACATTAAAGCTGCAAGATCTGTGTTTTAAGGCATTATTCTGTCACACATGTGTACGAAAATAACACCACCTCCCATTCATTTGTAGGATTATGATGATGAACAACTTTAACTATTCCACAGAAAATTGATGCTCTCTCCTAAAGAGCCTGCATAATATGCCCTCTGCCCCATAAACAAGCGAGAAAAGTGAGAATTTAAAGAAACTTTCCCCAAACATCCTGTCTTACTCTCTTTTTGAGTCATAAAACGACTCCTCCCAGGACTAAGAGAGGATGCCAATAAAAGTTATGTGACAGCAAGGCAATTTATGATCCTTACTAATCTCCCTCCTGTATTGATTTTATTTTACGTTCTCATTTGCTGTTATATGTATGTACATGTATACGAACATGTGTATTAATAATAACAGATGTAACATGATAACATTTCCCTGGGATCCAGTCTATTACTCATAAAGATGATATCCTGTCATTCATATAATGTGTGTTTACTGTCTTTCAGCAACTAATGAGAGGTTTAACATGGAAACATTAAATTGGTATACAATGGATTTCTTTAGAAAGAAATTAGTACAGGAAAATAATTAAGACAAAACATATCTGGGGTGAGAGAATCATATTGCTGCCCCCTGGACAGAAGACTACTAAAATAGAGAAAGCCTAAACTCTCTAGTCTTCTCTTCTCTTCAGTACTTGACAGACCCTTAACAAAGTTCTGTGACTCGCCTGGACGGCAGTCTTTCCGGAGCCCAGCTTTCTTGGCCTCTACCCTTCCCTGCATTTGTCTCCTCCGGCTCGCAATCCACGCTTTCCTTCAGACCCCGGGCGGGACCAGGAGAATCAACTGAACCCTGAGCCGCACCGAACGTGTTGAAGGCCGACATCCAGCATTCTAACATGACGAACTTAGAACTTAATAAACTATGAGTTTATCAAACTCTGATACCCAGCCAAGTGGGTATTCAATATGTCATCCGTCATTCTGAGAGAGACCTATTTAAGCTAAGAGTTGCACTGCAGGACCGACAATGCCTAGAGAAGAAGCCCGAGCTCTTGGGAGCTTCAAAAGAGGAATTACTGGTCCAACTCATAGACTCTATACAAAGATGGATAATGCTTCTCGACTTCCTCTTGCGGTGTTGACGTCATATGCAACCAGAGTCTGTGCAGTAGTGACGTGGGTTAGAGCCGCAGGAGAATCAATGGAGCCACCCTTCCCTCTTCCGCTGCAAATTGTCTCCTGTCTACCTGAACCACTAGGTGAAAACATTACTTTTCCTGTGTTATATTTTGGTTGATGCTAATAGGTTACTAATAAGTAATTTAGTGTGAGGTCAGGAATAGAATCTCCCTTCAATATAATCATGATGTGGAATCGTAAAATATATTTAACAAGTCCTTTCCAAAACTTCTTTCAGCTGCTGAGCGATACATTAAGGTGTATTTCATTGGTTAATATGAAAGTTTTATCCAGTCTCCTGTGTTTCCACAAATTAAGACATTAATTTCATTCACTGCTTTTACGCTCATTCATTTAATAATTATTCATTTTTGTATTCATAACATTCATGGCTGAATTCATCCATTCCTTTGTGTGTAGTTACTGGCTGTGTGTGTAATAAATGTTTCACATATAAAGATCATTGCCTTTGTTTTCAGTAATTTACACCTAGTCATTTTATGTATCCGCTCCCTGTTTACCTCTTGCTAACAGATTTCAGGTTAATTTCCTCACAAATATAATTTGTGCATTATCTCCTGACTGATCAAAAGAAACAGCTTAGTTTAAAACTGAGCAACATTTTAACTACATGTTAAATGGTGGAGAATTTTAATTAAATTGCAGCTGGTTTGTATTCACTACTGATACAGACTACATGTAGATTTCCTTCACATGCCATCAATAAAAGTGGACTGTATGTTTATCTCTTTGTGTTTTCTTTCCTTCATTCAAGTGAACTTATATAATTTTGGGAGTTTGTGTTTCCATGCTAAATTTTAAGTGAAAATGATCAGAATCAGAAATACTTTATTAATCCCCGAGGGGAAACTCTTTGTAACGCAGCTCACTATCACGTCAGTGCACACAAGAATGGAAGTACTAAGCAAAAAGCAAAAAATATAATACACTATAATACAGGTTAAGTACCAATTGATATATGATAATGATAACGATACCTTCAATTAGCACATTTGTGCTTGTTTGAAAATTAGACATTTTCTTGAGAAAGTGTCTAGTTGAAGATGCTGGGATTTGGTCCAACAACAGCACTGTTTCATTTAACCCTTCACACCAGAGACCCAATCTGAGATCCCTCAGAGGTCTCACACTCTGCTCTCCCTCCCGTTAGCTGGACACATTGAAGAATTGTGGCAGAAACAGTAACAGTAGTCCACTATAGCCGCCACACATCATAGACCGAGGCTCCTTTGCTGGCTCTAGATGAAAGATGAAATCACCCGGTCCCTTGTCATCTGGTGTCATCGTTTGTATTGATTCAGTGACAGATTAGCCCCAGGGGAGAAGCACCGGCAGATTGGGTCTGTTGCTTGTTTCTGCTTCCTGCTTTCTTGGCATGATGCAATGGACATAGGGTGTATTGATTTGGGCAATTATTGCAACACTTGAGACAGCTAGGATCAGAGGGGTTGGAATATGGAGAGCATGTGTACATTTGGTGTTGTAGCGGCACGAAAATCATTCCATATCCACAGAGCACAGATATCCCTTATACACAGAGGCTTAATCAGATGGGGAACACACGCCCTCCCCAGCATAACACTGCGATATCAGAAAACTAAAGGGTTTACAAGGAACATGATGAAATTGATCCCTGCTTCTCCTCACCTCAATTACTTGTTCGTTAGAGTGGGTAGCAGCGGTAGGCAATCTATTGGTACATCTGAGTATTGATTTGGACTGGAGTATGTAGAGCCTTGCTTAGTAGAGTAAAGGACTATGTAAACCAACAAAGAAAAGCAAAGCTCTTTTTAAGAGAGGAATCTACTGAGGGCTTAATTGCTTTGTGTTCGACGAAAATAGTTTTGTCTCACTGAGCTCAATAGTTTGCCAAGCTGTATGGATTTACAGATGTCAGAACACCTCCAGCTCTATCAAAACAGACTGGTCCTTTATGTATCTGTGTGACATAAGATGTGAGGCAAGTTGGTCACCCCACGCTAGGGGCAAAGATTGCTGTAAATGGTCTCTTAAATCAGCCTGTGTTGTCAGTGTGTCAGAGTGAGGAGATCGTGTGGGGGCAGAAGACACACATACTCTCAGACATCACACATCTGCCTAACTCACTGTCAACTCTCCAGATGCCTTTAGTGAAGGGATCGCAGCAGCGTATAAAAGCACTCTTAACTCGATCCTCTAATTGCCTGTTGTGCTTTAGTAACACTTGAGTTGGATGAGCAGCATTTGAAGATAGGATTATGGCTTTTAGAGACTGAATCGATAAGAGAGGAGGAAGTAAGGTCTTCATGTACAGTGAAACCTGAGAATATTGATGCAAAAATGTCAGTGCTATGCGTCTCAAATGCTACAGAATTTATCTCTGTGGGTGTAGCTTAACAAGGTCATCTTACATTGAATCAGTATTTATACAGGGATTTGTGTGGTCAGCATTCATAGCAGTGCAGAGAAATTGTTGGTTTTGGTAACAAGAATCCAAACACATGAACCACAACAAATGATTGATTTTGTTGTAGGGGAAGATGAGTGACAAATGTAATGAGTATATAATGAGCAGCAGGAATAATGAGTGTGCCACCACTACCACACCATCTGTACCACTGAGGCAGGAGTGTTTTACTCACATCTACAACTCGCACATTAATGAATCACCTTTTTTTATAGAGCCTGGCAAAAATACGCGGACTGAAGATGCTCAATATGAACAGCTATCATTAATATGTACAATACTTCTGAGAGACCCATTAATGACTTTAATTAATATTGTATAAACCACTGGCTTGGAGACAAAAAGAAGAGGAACAGAGAGACACAGACTGAAAAATAATGAAACAACACACACAAAAAAGCACATGCATACAGTACATGTGCGTAAAAAGGACTGACAATTATTGTTCAGACCGTAAAACAGATTTTTTTTTTTAAGAGACAGACTAACATACAAGCGTGCACACACATGCACACACGCACACACTTGGGGGCCATGCTCCAGACATCCTCCAGAGTACGATGGGGGCAGGGGAGACAGTGATGGATTGCAACCACATCTGGGCTGTAATAAGTAGGTCCCGCATCCCACCTGCATTCAGCAGGAGGCAGATATCCTGCATAATGGTTTCAAATAGAAGGCCAGGTACCCCGGGCTGTATAATGCCTTGTCAGCGTGCATGCGTGCGTCTTGTCATTACTGGATTCACTACTTCACTAGAATAAAGCAGTCCTCCGGGGCGTTTTGGCTACTGTACTCAAAAACATTTGATATTACGGCAGTATTAGCTGAAATAAGATAGCAACAGTTTTGAGATTATTTTCTGAGAAAAAATCAAAGAAAAACATATATACACTGTAATATATATTATAAGCAATGTGATTTGTAATATCTGCAAGATCCTTTATAGGTTGAGGAAGTGAGTTAATTGAGATTCTGTAACACCATATTTCAAAAGTGCCAAGTTCAAATTGAATTCTGAAGAATACTGAAATAAAAGTCCTATTTTTGGAAGATAAGTATTCATCTGAATGCTGAAAACATTTAATTGAACAATCAACAATCATTAAAAACTTTAGAAACACTTAAGGAAAGCGTAAAAGATTCCAAATGGAAGTTTAATGTATTTTTCTATCGGATGCATATGTGACTATTCTGTAAATGAAGCAAAGTCACACACTAAATGATTTGAGGGCTCCCATAAAGAATTAAAAGAACATAACAATAGATTGTAACAATCCATTGTAAGTCTAGTAAAAAACATTTTCTTTTTTTAAACACTTACTAAATTACCTGATAGAGCTCTCGCAAGTGCTGGAATGAGAAAACAATCGATAAAGCCACAAAAAGAAAGTCACAGAAAAGAACCACTTGCAATAACCCACTAGCTTGTTTATCAAGGTAGTCTATCCTCAGCATGGTGCATGTACTGAGGTAGCCTGCTATAGCCTCAATAGCTCCAAACACACCTGGGGGAAATATTTCACCTTAATTTATTAGTTCCGTGTGGTTTTTCGTGCGGAAGCAAGTCAGACCAGAAGTGGGTTAAAGAATATTACATTCATATTTAATCAGTGATGATTACAACTAGTTATATTATATTATGGCTGCTGGTGTGTCTTATTATTTATCATGTAACCTGCCAGACATTTAGACTTTGTTGTTAAATATTTTCAGCTTGCATTTTCTAGTTCACTTTCATGGTATTTGTGTATATTGTGTATGTTTCATAAAGAGATACACTACAGCAAGTATATTACACACTCGCATATTTAATTAAGCATGGGATTGAACCTTTCACCACATTTAAGACCAAATCAATTAATTTTAAGTGTTTAATTGATTCCCCTCTGGCATACGGAGCATGAGCCAAGATACAGCGTATGATCTAGATGGATATGGATGATCTGTGACATGATGATCATTGAAGGCTGAATCCACTAAGCCTGTAGAAATGAGAGCGCTAATCTATTCACTTGTTTTGACCGCACAGGGTTCAATGTAAAATTGACCCTGAGCAGCACATTGTTTAACGCAGTGAATCTTAGTCAGCGCCCTGGGAATTTAAAATGAAAGGTATGGGAAGACATTAGAAACCTACTAAATTATTTACAGTTTAAATGGCATCAATGTGTGTCTCAGATTTTTTAAGTATTCAACATTATTTTGACTAAAAATGACAAAACAAGGAACAAAATACATCTGAAGGAAAGAGGAATAAAAAAATGTTCCCAGTGAAATCACACCGAAAGTGCTATCTGCTTTGTAACTAGAGGAGTGTGTCTACACGACTCTACAAGCCCTCACACAACAGACACCTCCATCTTTGCTTGGAATTGTTTCCACCGTGCTGTGTTCACGCTTCGACACCCTGGCCATTTGAGAAGCACTGACCCTTTACGGCAGCTACTGACCGGCGCTGATGAAGTGCTTGACGGGTGCTTGTAAGGCAGGTTGGATTAATTAGCTTGTGGGCTAGCTGGTGTTGTGCCGCGCTCCAGGAAGTATTACTGTGGGTGTGTAAAGCACTGAGTCAGGCCCTGACCTTTTTAGGCTGGGGTAAAGAAAAACCCCAGTTATCATGGAGAGATCCCTGCAGAATTAGAACACATAGCTGGTTCCCACTGGGGGGCTTCACTATAAATGTCTGTCTTTTTCTCTGTTGCTCTCAGGGGAACTAGGAATGAGCTGTGTTGTTATGTTATATAATGCTGTGTTGCGTTAGGTGTCATTGGTCTGTATGATGATTGCTGTGCCATGCTTTGAGTGTTGTGTTAGGAGATGTAAAGATTAGCAAAGACTGGGGCGCCTCAGTAGCTCACCTGGAAGAGTGCATGCCATTAAGGCTGAGTGGCGCAGGTTTGATTCCAACCTGGGGCCCTTTGCTGCACGTCATCCCCTCTGTCCCTCCTGCTTTTCCTGTCTCTATCTACAGTTGTCAATGTCCAAGAAAGGCAAAATGCATCCAAAAAAAATCTTTAAGATTATGAAAGACCACTTAAACAGTAACACAAGTTGGTTTACTTTGTCTGAATCAGAGGAATGCTGGTTATACACACAAAATAGAACTGAAAATGAAAAGTGATGGTTCAAAACAAATCTTTTAAATCAGTGTAGGCAAATGTTCAATGAAACTATGTACTTGCACTGTATATCGCTGCACATTACGTGTATTTTATTTTCATTGTATTATATTTTACACTGGCGACGCTGGGGACATGTCCCCACCACTTCTTGAAATGGATGATTTTGTGTGAATTAGATGGGTGACTTGTGTGGTTGATCCTGTTATGCATTTTATGATGAGTACTTTCTTATTGTCCACTCTGTAGTAGCCTAGACTATGCTCTTTTGATGTGCAATCATTCAATTTTTTTTTCCCACCCGACGTAATTTATCTACTCTGACCTCAACTGATGCCCCATTTCATTTCCTAAAATCACATATGAAGACCATTTAAAAAATGTTTTTTCACCTGAGCCCTTATGTCCCCACCACTTTTCAACTCAAAGTGACGCCCTTGGTGAAGTCCCCTGTCCACAGCTTTTTGGCTGATATGATTCATCATGTTTATGACCTTTCTATAGTAATTCAAAAGCTATCAAATTTCTTCATATTCACATTTCTTCTCTCTGTACCAGTTTATGTCCTCTTTTAAATTCTCTTACTTCTCAGGTCCAGGCCTGGCCAGTTGTAACAGTCAGCCAGAAAGTCAGGACAGATGAATTGTGACCCTTATCTCCCCTCACCAACACAAAGTAGCTGTTTTGCTGTGTTGCATCCTTCCTGGTGATGCTGAGAGTTTGACAGTAATCTGTGGTCTGCTGGATACAGAGCGGATGGAGATTGACAGAACAGCCCTGCTCAGTATGGCAGAACACTTAAGGGTTTCAGGGAGTTTGAACATGCATTTCTAATGTGTTAACTCCTCCTGACTTCTCTTTAAAACATTGTTCTACTTCCATTTATCTGCTTAGCCTCTTGTTAGCTACAGATATAGATGCACATTTTCATAGTTTTAAGATAACCATAAATAAAGAACTGTTTGATGTGATTAGTTGAGTCAATATTTTAATGGACTATGTAAATATAGAATTTAGGTTTGCCTAAACAAAATCAAGAAAGCATTTACAATTTAGAAGCTGTCAAATATGAAAGCTCAAAACAGATCAGTAATGTAACTGATAAACTGAAAGCCTTTGGTTAAACTGACAGCAAAAATGCTTATAACAGCATCATAACTAACAAATGACGCAAGCATTGCAACCTACAGAAACTCACTTTAGTGTACATATGAATACTTTTTGAGTTACTGTGACAAGCTTAGCTTAGTGTGGTCGGTAACATGTGTTCTAATGCGAACCCAAATGCACTGTCCTGAGAATGAGTACTACTGGTATAATCTGCATACTGGAAACTACAACATAACTCAGCTTGGTGGTCGTACCTAGCACTGATAATACAGTAGATAAAAGTATCCAGGCTCATAGGGATAAACCGTCATGGTATCATGAGACAGAGATAGACTCTGTCTCTACCTATTCTTAACCATTCATCTGGCCAGGTTTCACCACCAACCATGGCAAAAGGGAAACAAGCAACCATTTGACAAAAGGTGGTTTGCCTGTCCTTCTCTCTTGGATGTTTTTTTTTCTCTTCTTATGACTCAACCCATATCTGCACCACTCTCCATCTGGCCTGCTGGCTCCAGATGCAACTGCCAGACTTTTTTCTGATTGGGCCATCTGGCCAGCTCTCTGCTGGAGCTCAATTGAAAGCAAATATAGTGTCATTTCTTGTTGGGATTGCTTTTTTTTTTCTCTAATGTGTAGACTCCCAAAACTTGAACACACATTCAAACGGATGGCACAGATAAATGGAAAACAGGTTTTTGGGCAGTGTGCTTGCACTTCCTTGTCCTGAAAAAGAGAGGACAGTGGTATACAAAGAGTTTGATCTTACATTTCTAAAAGCTATATTTAGAATGAGGTCATTCATTAAAGGCACTCCATATGGATAAGGCCTTCCCTGGACAGGAGGGCTGTCCAAGTACTATGGACCAATAATCAGAGGGGAAAAAAACACATTGTATGTGACAATAAGTTAGAAACCGCCAACATCCCTCCCTCCCCTCATGGAACACAGAAGAGACAGTTTCTCTGAGTCCTGCATAGGCCTGAACTTTCAGCTGCAGTGCAAGCCTGTCTGGTTCATTCAGGGCCTAACTTGGCCCCAACACAGCTAACAACATTTTTAAGCTGAACCTGACACAAACAATTTAAAAATATCTCTTTCTGTTCCCCCACTGTCCCACACATAAATGCTAAAGTGTAGACTGGTCACAGTCTAAAAATGCGTTCAGTGCAACCAGTGGTAGAAGAATTATTGAGAGCTATTACTTATGTAAAAGTGGCAATAACTCAAGTTGCAATGTGTGTGGTAAATTTAATACTGGGTGGGTAGTTTAATCTATAACAATGCATCATATTTTACAAGGTGATAAAATGTTTTGTATGCAAAGTATGTACAGTAGTAACTACAGCTGTCAAATAATGTAGTTTAGCAAAAGGTCTATCTAAAATGTAATAGTTTTAAGGAGCATATAATTTAAATACTCAAGAACCTCAAAACTGTGCTCAAGTAAAGTAAACATAGTTAAATACATTCCACTAACACCAGTGCAACTGAACAGTAAGTACTTGGTCAAGTCTGCTGCCATCATTAATCAGCCTCACAATTATGATTAAGTAGTAAACTGTTTATAAATACTAAGACAGAAACTGTATTATTGAAACTTTCACTAAACAATTAAGTTAGCCAGCATCTCAGACACACTGACATATTCAAACTTACAAAAAATGTGAGCTCTAATTCTTTTGTGGCATGTTTTGGTTACAATAGTGATCCTGACGTTCTCACTTGCACCCTCGTTTCATTTGCAAAGTAGCCCATAAACACAAACACCTTGGTTAAAAGCTCAATCTATTTCTTCTTCATTTCCTGAGCAATAAGTTTCATCCATCATCTCATATTGGGTTTTTTTTCTTCCATGGCAGTGGTATTAAAAACTCTATCAGCAAATAGAAAAATATCTGTCTGTCAAAGTATCTAATAAAGACTTTCCATCCTGTCTCCCAGTCACAGGCAACATGCAGTCACAGCATGATGAGAAATAGAAAAACATGTACTTGAAATGATAGAAGATCCCCTTTTGTTATGCATTTTAGTTTAATACAGTATATTTATCATTTATGATTAAACATTGGCAATTTGCCCAGTTGATAGAGATAATAAAACCCACACGCTGACAATGCATATAGATATACATTCAAGAGGCTGAGACAAGATGAACACTGCAGTCATCTGTCTATCGTCAGTGTCTTGAAAGACTGGAGCTGACAATGTGCCAAAAGAACGTTGATTGCACCAGAGTTATGAGTGTGTGTGTGTGCGTGCAGCTCGCCCCTCCTTTCCTTTATCATCAGCATCTTACCAAAGTGTGGGACAATCACTTGTAATAAAATGAGACGTGGGCCTGATTGAGCTCAGGTGTCCACAATAAAGTGATCACTCAGTTCATTGGCCATTATATATCAAGGGTCCTTGAGGGCATGGCCATGTTAAATCTCAGGTCTTTAGACACAAATGACAAGTCAAGATAAAAAGTCTTTCAAGTGTCTGAGTGCTGACAATTCTAGTGGATTTGAACATTTTCCTTTTAAAGCTGTTTAAATAGTGTTTGTATATAGCTGAGGCTGTTAAAGTCCCTTCTTTGCAGTTATATTAAACATTAATCAAATAAAAAAATTTCAGCTACAGAGAGAAATGTGCACACTTTTACATAGCAGACACTTGTTGCACAAATACTAATCTCAGCTTTCTCAGTTACAGAGAGAAGAATAGAAGATGGTCTAAGGTGATAACATTTGTCCACCTTTTTGAAGTGACCAAAGGCACATCAAAAGCTACAGATAGCAGCTGGTACTATACAAAAATCATAATCACATCAAAAACATAATCCATTCAGAAATCATATACAAATGAAATATACACATATATATATATATACTTAAAAAGATAATCCAATTACTTGTTGGGTGTATCGAACAGGAGCTGCTAATAGCTCTGCTGCTTAGCAGACATTTGGCAAGGTTAAACTTCAATAATTGTTTAATCACATAAACAATTTTCTCCAGATTAGTTGTGCAGTGCAGAATAAAGCTTGACTAGCATTGCAAAGGTCTTATTTTTACCTCATGACCAATAGTGAAGCCTAGCAATTTGCGAAAACTTGCGAACTGAGGTAAGCAAACGTCTTAAAAGTGGATAGCCAAAATTATCAAGAGACTTTTTCCAATTTTTTAATAACTTTCTCATATTTTGACATAGACCCTTCAAACCAATTTGATTTAAACTGGGCCTTGTGCCAATGCATGCACTATTTTTAAACAGTGTCCCAAAAGCCCAATAAGCTATTCTGACTTTAACTCTAACCGACATTAACAATTACACAACATATCTTTAAACTACTTCAAGTATAGATTGTGGTCATTAATTCATTTGATTAATTTAGGTACATGGTTCAAATGTTATGTTTTTTGTATATTATGTGATCAGCTAAACTCACATACTACAGTATAAAGAATTTAAATGGCAGTTGAAAACTGAAAATTGAGCATTTTAGATACTTTCCCAAAACATCTCTTGATGGGGTCAAATCTTTCTGTGAAATTAACAGATACAGATATAGTTAGCACTATAAACCTACATTATACATAGTAATCATTTTATAGTTGGGCAAACAGTACAAATAAATCTGCATCAAGACTTTACACTTAGTTTGGAATGAAATGCAAACCTAGATTTTAGGTTTGGAGTTTTGATTATTGTTTATTTAAAGAGAGATTTTTAAATTTCTTCTGCACACATGATAAGTGAAACTATGTTATTTTATCTTCCATTTATTTATTTATTTTTTTCCCTAACAGATGTCACACAAACTTGAGCCTATTTGTTGATGAATCTTCACTGAGAAGTGGCCAATCTTTGGTTGGTCTGGCAGTGATAGATCTTTTTATAGCATTGTCTCTATAGCTCTGACAGCTCCTTACCACAGCAGAGTCATCATGTCTGAGCCTGGCTGGCAGGTCCTGCACAAGCGAACACATCAACATGAGGTGAAATACAGCGTAGGCCTTAATCACCAGTTCTTATCACGCTGTCAGGCATGTCAGGCTCTGCATAATAACCTCCTCCACCTACAGCCCCCCTCTAAAACTATTCATACTCCTGCCTAAGGATATGCAGCACCTGGGGTGGTGTAAGTGATAATAGGTGAATTACAGTGCCTACATTAAAGTGATATTTTCCATTTAATATTACAATTAGAGAAAATTGTTTGGACATACATTTTCACACTGAGAAAATTACTTCTCATTTCAGGTTGACAATGATGCATTTTGAGGATACAACATACGTTGGATTTGGGAATTGAGAGAATCACTACTCCATTGTCTCTGACTTTAACTTTGAAATCAGGTGAGACAAAAGGAAAGGGAAGGACAAATGGACAAACAAAGTCACAACGGGGGACAGACAGCACTTTCAAAATGACTGTACAGTTACAGCTTGATATTACATTATTATCTCTTTTTTGCTCCTATATCAGGCGGTGCTGTATCAGTTACGTGATTGATTAACTGATTAATAATAAATGATGAAAATAAAAAAAACAGACCATCATGGTCAACACATTAGGTTCTTATCTCCAATGTGCTCCAAATGGGAAAATAGTATACGAGAGGCACAAAATCCCTCAAATAATCTCTCAGCAGAATAGTGGGCACCTGCCGCATAAACTCAAGGTATACTGTGGTGGTAAACACACTTGACCATAATCTGGTGTCAAGCCAGAGTGTGTGTGTGTGTGTGTGCATGCACACGTGAATATGCATTTGAGTGCCAGAGACAGAAACAGCTTTTCAAAAAGAAGATTTTGGGGAAGCAGCAGCGGGTGCCATCTGTATACTGGCTGCATAACAGGGAGGAAAAGGGAGGAAAATACGCAATCAGAGGAGAGCGCCCAAGTCAATCCACTGTGTGAAGGTGGACAAAAGAAAGCAGAGACAGATGGGAAAGATATGGGAGGCCTGGATTGGTGGAGTACTTATTCAGAAATTTAAATCAGACAGAATAAATTGGACTGAGGCGAGATTATGTATGAAACAGTTGATGTGACCAATTCAAATAAATGCAGAAAGAAAAAGCGACTAAAGTTCTCGCGTCACACATTTTTACTGCATTATTATGCCTTTGTTTTTGCACACTACTTCCTTTAATCATAAAGGAATTATAGTATAACATTGTATGTCTCAACTAACTAGACCTGATACATTTACTTACACCTAAACTGCAGAAAATAGCTACATTTCACTGCAGTATCCATTTGTGATGTGAATCATGCACAGAAAGTGGGACTTATTTGGTTGATGAGCTACCTGACAGTACCCTTCACACTGACACTGTGAGTAAATTTGAGAACAAACAGATAGGACAGATGGACAAAGAGGAGAAGAGGGTCCATCCAGAGGGTGGTATGATTTAGCCTGGTTCCAGACCTCTGAATTGCCACACACTCATCTCATTTTGTCTGCGATTCAAAAAGGTCTGGTATAGCTGTTGTGAATAGCTGTTTACCCAGTTGGAATAACAGTGAAGCCAGTCAGAGCAATTGCTGTTCTTAACTGCTTATGATATAATAGCTAAACTACATGATAGACTAAATACAAATTAAACATGTCCATTATATCATTCTCCTTAAGGGAAGTGAGTTTCTCATGTGTTTGCAATGGACAAACACTATGGCTATGGACACTCGCCAACATTTGTTGGTTTGCTACATTTGCAAACATGTTAGCTACATTACAATCCTGATCATGTCCCACAGTCCTCATATTGTCTTGGCGTACTTTAATTAAAAGCCTGATTCTTGTAAGAAAACACCAGAAATGTGCAAATAGTTGACAATACTTAGCATTTTCAAAAAGTGAGTTCTGGGGGATTTTCTTTAACATGAGAGAGAGGGAAGGGACTCTGATGTGGGAAGAAAGTTACAGAGGGAGGGTTAGACGATGAAGAAGTCACCCAAGGTCTAGTGGTGTTGGTGGAACAGAGGGTGGGGGAGGTGGGTGAGTTGTGGAGGGGGCACAATCAACGAGAAAAAACCCTCACAGAGAAACTGCAGTTAGTGATTTCTGTGTCTCCATTCAAATGTCTCTGAGTTTGCATTAGTGAATAGTATTAGTTTGGTGTGATGCCAAACAACATCCCTGGTGTGTTGGGACTGGGACATGGGATAAAAAAAAGGCAAAATCTGCAATACATCATAGCACAGTAATTAACATAAATAGAAAAACACATCACACAAAAATTCTGTGGGGGAACGCGGTTGGCAGCTCTGGTTGTGGATAGAAAATTCCTGTTCCTGTTGTGTTGGTGTGTGCAGATGAAATTCTGAGCTTACATTTTTCAAGACAAATGTCGGTGATAAATCTTTCAAGTCTTGCCCTGTACAACTTATCCGGGGTTTTCTTTTGTACTACAATACAACAAAAACATAGGTTATCCCTCCCAGTATAGCCTGTTGGTCTTTTTTTAGCTTTCTATTGCTGTTTACTTCATAGCAAATGCTAGTTTAGAATGAATGTGTTTGTAATTGACTGAACAAATCCCTCTAGTATTAGTAGAGTTTTTTCTCATTTCTTGTTGATTATGGCTGTGGTTATGAAAACATTTTGCTGTGTTTACATGTTAACATGTTAACATAGCATCTTGGATGTTGTTTGTTACCGTAATTTCCACATTAAAAACCAAATGATGGGTTTAAATACTTAATTAGGGCAGTCATGTTTCAAATTTATATGTACATACTGAACATGGTTTTCTTTGGGTATACGTGTATATGTGTAACTGCATATCTTCCTTGTAAATCTAATTTAGTTTTCCTTTTAATTCCTTCCTTTAGTGCTACTTTTACATACTTGTTTCTATTTTATTGCCTGTTTTATAATTTTATTCTATTCTAATCTAAATATTTGTTGATGCATTTTCTGTGTGTGTAGCATGGAGCGGGCTACAACTGCATTTAATTGTACAATCCTGTATTGTATAATAACAATAAAGTGGAACCATGATCCTTGAAATTTCAACAATGTCAGGTTTAAGCCCCCATCCACCTCCTGTATCAGTTCACTCACATCCACATTTCCAAACATTGCAGTTAAAACATTAAGCATACATGCTTTTCACATCTCTAACATGTTGACAGTATATTAGGGATTTGGTGGCATATACGTTAGGTCTGACAAATGCTCTGAACATCAGAGCAATGGTTTGAATATTCTCTATTACCAAGGGATACTAGAATTGATTTATTTCCACCAAATGTTGAGTCACAGAGTGAAACATATTTTATGTTAAAATTCATAGACTGAAATATAAACCAAATCACTCTCATTGATTTGCTTTTAAACCCATTCATCACTGGTGCATGGGTTTCTTCCAAGTAATAAACTCCAGTCCAGCCAACAATCACACATTTCTATGAAGGGAGAGTCTAACACATGTTTTATTCCTTTGATCCGCACTTTGATTCTGGGAACATGGACAAATCTCTCCCAAAGCTTAAAACAACATGACTATCTTGAGGTTAATAATCAAAACCTGGTGTTGCTTCAATAACAATGCAAGATGGTGAGAAGAGTTTTAAACTACATATTTAACATGTGCATACCATCAATGTGATACAGCTGGTTCATACCTATTAGCACATTAGTTCAATTTAACCTGCTGAAATGTAGATCTTTAACAAATGGTCTGCTTTACCGTTAGAATAGAATTGATTACATTTATTAATCTTATTGGGAAAACATTATGGACATTTTGTTTAATTCCTCTACATTTCATACAGCTATGTAGTGTTTTGTGTGCTTCAATAAGGAATACTAAGGCAGATTCCAGAGACATCTGTGTCTATGTGGTATTTGTATGTCTGCATACATGCATGTTCACCCATGAATTGCCTGCACTTGCACACACGTACATGCCTGTCTACATGCATGCTAACACACACGTACACACAATTATCCACTGCAGTCGGCGTACGCACTTCTGTGTGCTGTTGTGTGTACAGGCGCTGCTTATTAAACAAGAAGAAAAACAGTTGCTTGTTTGATTAACATCAATACAAATTCTCTCTCTCATCTAACTAACTAAAGCTATGGCCACACCGTATTTTCTTGTCTCCCTCAATTTGAATCTCAATGCTCAATCCTTTCCACTCGGCGGCATCTTTAATAAAGGCTGCTGCTTGTCGGCGAGGGTGTCCTGTCTCTAGTGAGATGGTTAATAAAGCAGAGATGTTCTGCCCACATCCAGAGGCTTTGAAAAGGAGGGAGGTTTTTATTCAGTCAAGAAAAACAAGGGGCTTTACATACAGGCACCAGTGTGGGGAAGCAACGGTGAACTTTCTTCCTTTTCTTTTTTAATGTTTTTCTCTTCCAGAGTCTAATAGCTTCCCTGGACCCAGACAGCGTCATATTAATTGGCCGAGGAGGCGATGCCAAGGCTATTCTCCTCAGGTCCTCTGACGCTGCCACCGCCAACTCAATATAGACCTTGAAGTTTGCTCTTATTCTCTCTATCTGCATGCTTCTCTCTCTCTCCTTCATGTTATCTCCCCTCTCTTTCTTCCTCCCTTCCTTTGTCTCTACATACCCCCCCAGTCTTTGCATGTGGGATTGTTTATTTTTCTTTCTTTCAAAAACTCACACACACAGCCTTACACTCTACCTCCTCCTTCTCGCGCCTTCATTCATTGATCCCTCCATTAACTTTTTCTTCTCTTCATCTTCTCCATCTTCTTGATGTTTCCTATCTCCTCTCAGTCTCCCCTCTTCTGTTTCCTCCCTGTGTCTCTCCTTCACTCTCTCTCTGTCAGTAGCACCTTAAGCTCATTTAGACCAGCGCCCAGCGGGACTCTCACCCTGGCCAGATCAGCACGACACAAGCAGCAGAGGCACCCTGAAGATCTTCACTTTCCATCTCCTCTCCTTCCTCCATCCACTGTTTGTAAGCAGGAAGGAGAGGAGATCCTTGGCCTTACATGGTAGACACCATTACATGTGCTGTACTGTGCCACCCAATACCTTTTAGATTTGTGGTGGGGGGATTTTAAAAGGAGAATACCACCCCTTTTTATCATTTATACCCTGCTGTGTCCGGTAAATGACTGAACCAATGGGTCATCAAATATTTTACTTGCCAATTGGGAGATTTTTGGTCTTCTATTACAGTGGCAGTATATGTCAGTATTCAAGGGCTTGGAATTTACATTTTCAAAGCTTGAGCAACAGTTCAGTCTCTGGACTGGCAGACTGGGGTGGACCGGAGGCTGTGTTCCAACTACAGGGGGATCACACTCCTCAGCCTCCCCGGAAAAGTCTATGCCAGGGTACTGGAGAGGAAAATTCGGCCGATAGTCGAACCTCGGATTCAGGAGGAACAATGCAGTTTTCGTCCTGGTTGTGGAACACTGGGTCATCTCTATACCCTCTCCAGGTTGCTGGGGGGCTCATGGGAGTTTGCCCAACCAGTGCTCACATGTGCTTAGTGGATCTGGAGAAGGCATTCGACTGTGTCCCTTGCAGTGACCTGTGGGGCGTGCTCTGGGAGTAAGGGTCCGGGGCCCTCTGCTAAGGGCTGTCCGTTCCCTATACGACCGAAGCAGGAGTTTGTTTCGCATTGCCAGCAGTAAGTCAGACTTGTTTCCAGTACATATTGGACTCCGGCAGGGCTGCTCTTTGTCACCGGTCCTGTTCATTATTTTTATGGACAGGATTTTTCTAGGCGCAGCTAGGGGCCTGAGGGAGTCAGGTTTGGGGACCACAGGATCACGTCTCTGCTTTTGGCAGATGATGCTGTCCTGTTGGCTTCATCAAAACAGGACCTTCAGCTTGTACTGGGATGGTGTGTAGCCATGTGTGAAGCGGCTGGGATGAGAATCAGCACCTCCAAGTTCTCTGAGGCCATGGTTCTCAGTCAGAAAAGGATGGCTTGTCCCCTTCACATTGGTAGAGAGCTCCGGCCTCAAATGGAGGAGTTTAAGTACCTTGGGGTCTTTTTCACGAGTGAGGAAATGATGGAACAGGAAATCGACAGGCAGATCGGCTACAAGGCGAAGCTTTCTATTTACCGGTCTATCTACGTTCCTACTCTCACCTATGGTCATGAGCTTTGGTTCATGACCAAAACAACAAGATCCCGGATACAGGCGGCCAAAATGAGTTTCCTCCACAGGGTGGCTGGGCGCTCCCTTAGAGATAGGGTGAGGAGCTCGGTCACTCGGGATGAGCTCAGAGTAGAGCCGCTGCTCCTCCACATCGAGAGGAGTCAGCTGAGGTGGCTCGGGCATTTGTCCCGGATGCCCCCTGGACGCCTCCCTGGGGAGGTGTTCCGGGCATGTCCAACTGGGAAGAAGCCCCTGGGAAGACCTAGGACACACTGGAGGGACTATGTCTCTCGGCTGTCCCGGGAACACCACGGTATTCCTCCGGAAGAGCTGGAGGAAGTGTTTAGGGAGAGGGAAGTCTGGTCTCTGCTTAGCCTGCTGCCCCCACGACCCGACTCCTGATAAGCGGAAGAAGATAGATGGATGGATGGTTCGGTCTACTTTAGTTCCTTACTTTATCAACCTGTACATGTCATGGACTTGATGGGCCTTATTATGTATCATTAACTTACAATTCAAAAAAACATCCACAAAATTCACATATAAATAGTTTAAACACGCTAGAAAATACAAATGTTGTACTGAACATTGCAGCTTTTAGGGGCTACTAGTGGGGCTTTAGACTTAAGTCTTGTTATTGTTCTTAGGCAAAACCATTCCTTTCATGATGATTCATGTTTTATGTTAACAACAATAAGGATTGCTTGGCCAAAAAGTGTTCTGGCACATTTTTAAAATTTTATATTCAATTAATTTGTCAGCCCTGCGATGAGTTGGCCACTGTCCAGGGTGTACCCGGCCTAAGGCTCAAAGTCACTGGAATAGGCTCCAGCCACCCGTGACCCCTAACGGGAACAAGCGGTAGGAAATGACTGACTGATTAAATTAATTTACAGCACATTCATTTGGCAGATGTCTTTATCCAAAGCGCCTCACAATAAGTACATTCAAACTCAAAAAGGTACAAGATGTCATCACAAACTGGAAGTCCATCCCTTCTAAACAAAAAAACAAAAATGTGTTTGGGCCTACAGTACAAGTGCCTTGTGTCATTTATGCCTATATCTGACATAATCTGTATCCATAATCATGTTGTTGTTGAACAAATGCAGATACAAATGTGACAATATATCCCTTACAATTATTTTGAAAGAGTTGAGGATACTGTTTACTTACAATGTAGATTTTAATGTATACTATCTAAACTAAAAGTTTGAGATGTGATTGTCTGTGTAGAGCTGCCCCAGCCAGAGATGTCATGAGGAAAAAAAAGAAATGAAGACATCTTTCTTCCCGCCCTTTGGACAGGAGTTGAATGATGCCTCAGAGGAAGTCGGGCCACTCATTTTGTGAATGACCTTGAGGCTGCTAGAACTCTGTGAAGAGACAAACAATATAGTCCATTCTCTCTGATTCATGATGTCGGTTTACTCTGATTTCTTTATTTTTCACATGTTTAGACTCATTAAAAATACGATCACATTAACCATATCAACTCATCGCCTTATTTTCTCGATTCTCAAATGTTTCGTGTGCAAACATTATCCTAGTACTGAAAAGATATTGCTAGGGCCTTCTCTCATACAGTGCAATCAGAAAATTTCAGGACAATAATATGTTTTTAATTTCTTTGGCTCTCCCACAGCTCCCCCAATAGAACTGGAATAAAACAATGATTATAATATTTGGGTTCACATTCACACAGTTTATTTAATCAGTCGCCAAATTTTAGGTCAGCGGAAAAACTGACCTAAATATACAATATACATTGACCTAAAGTCAATCACTTGGCCTCAAAACAAGCAAAAAGTGACAATGGCTTTGCCATAGACCACAGCCAGTCATTGAACAGCCAAATATTAAATATGAATGACAATTTTTAACTTTTCTCTTAAAAAGGGCTAAAATGCCTTATCTTCTTGTCGGATGTGGGTGTCAAAAGCCTCAAATTAGAACTGGTTGTCACTGCTTTAACTTTATTGTTTCATTTCAAACAGTTTCCTGAAGTGCAAAGCCAACACAACAAAAAAATGTGTCACTGTCCTAATACTAAATGCACTGTACATCTCCCCTACTGTTTGCTTCTCAACTTCTCTCGTAAGAAATACTAAGGGGAGTTGACAGCTCATTCTCCTTAAAAAAATAAAATATATAAACATGTCAGTCGGTGTCAGCCATTGCTCAAAGTATAGCATCCCTGTGGAGCACTGAGTAATTCAGTCCATTTACTTTGAAGCACTACAACTCTTAGTTTAGTCACAAACCCGAGCAAAGGCAGACACAAGAACGAAAGACAGCTATCGATCAGAGCGATGCTGTCAGATGTTTGAGGGAGAGGTTCCCTGGAAAGCACCACTAACAAGCTCTGCTTTCCTCCAGCTGTAGCTTTTGATTCATTGGCGTCGGGGAAGGAAAGGAAGATGTAAGAGATGTGCAATGGTAAATGTGCGGTTTAGTGTCACAATCAATGAAAACAGCAGCAGCAGCACTCCCTTCTTAGAGACTAACCCCAACACACACATACACACCACTTCCCATAGCAAAATCGTTTTTGGAGTACAAGCAATAGAGGCGAGTGCATTGAGATCTAATCAAATATCCTAACACTGAGCCTGTGTATTGACCAGAATTTCAAAGCAGAATTAACCAGTGTTTCTCCCTTGTTAGTCCAATGCCTTAGAAGAAAATAGATATTTCTTATGAAGAGGGGTGGAGAGAGAAAGAAAGGGAGATGAAAAATAATTCACAACACAAGAGACAAAGTAAAGCTGTCTATCTCTTTAATTTTCATGTACTCCACTCACACAGCAAAATTATAGCCAGTGAAAAGAAAACAGGCTCTACTCTACAATTATTAACAGTGTGGGAAATAAAGCCTTAAATCTAAGATATTATGTAAAGAGACATAACGTAAAAAAAACAGATAAGGTTTTACAGCAGCATCGAACATGATTAATCAACCTTGTACCATGATCTCATTCTGAAAAATGAAAAAAGTCCTCTGAGAAATAATGTGATTTTATGTGACCCATGTCCAGCAAGTTTAAATTATTTTTACAAAGGCTAATAACACTTTAATGAAGTCAATTCTTCTTCATATTAAGTTATAATTACTTATTGAACAACAACTAAAGAAAAAATACATACATTTGAATTATTTTCTTTAATGACCTTAAAGGAACAGAAAGATATGGTATAATGATTGTCTTCCCTTTAAAAATGTAACAAAAAACCCAACGAACAATTCAGCTGCCAAAAGAATTAACCAATTTGCCCCACCATTAAAGTGTCTTTGTATAATATACTTTAGTAATAATGTCCCATTGAAAAGGATAATACAGGAATAGCTTTTCCCCACTTTTTAAGCAGTCATCTTGATTGGCCTCTCTCGCACTTTATAATGGGGCAGGAGATTATCCAGGGAAGTACCACACAAAAGTGTAACCTAATGGAATTTCAACTTGGGAAAGAAAGGCAGCTTGATTTGAAAATATTTTTAAAAACCTTTAAAAATGTATTAGTGTTTTTATCTGTGCCTAATGTAACCATTACCTTTCCACAAAGTAAATACAGTAGCAGTGGATATGCAATCTGAGAAAATTTGCCGTTTTACGTTTTGCTATTGTTTTTGTTTCCCCATCACTGAGGCCGGGAAATAAACTCTTACTTATTATTGCTTTATCTATATTTACACAGTATTTTAAAGATGATGATGTCAATGTTAAAAACTCATACAAATATCCTACAAACTGCATCAAAGCAGAGGGTTATCCTCATTTGAATAAAAGAAACTGGGGTTTTTTACAGTCCATTATTTTGAATGCTCTGTCTGAGAGAATTTTTAAAACATTCAATAAAAATGTTTTAACAAAACTGTGTTTATGTCAAAATAATTCTTGCATTGGTCTTAAAATTAAGAATCAACAACTTTATAATAGGGTTCTACTATTAAACTTTAACAGCATTGATTTTTACAGCTACCTGGGGGGCAGCGGACAACACTGACAAGTTGTTATGGTTAGACAACTTATTTACACATCCAGCAGACACAGAGCAACATTCGAATGTGTCTGTAGTAATGTGTCTGGGCACCTGATGAATGTAAGCATTGACTCTCCTTGTTGCTCTGTTTTGGCCTCCACCAACTCTTGACAGCTTCTAAATACTTCACTAAGTTCAGCTAGTTGTAAACTTTGCCAGCAGTTTAGCACCGGGCAGGTAACGTACAGTGGGTCTATCAGGGCATTACTTGCTGAAAACAGCTACCTGCCGGAGAGTGTTCACACCGGACGCGACTGAAGCGATTCGCGCGAGAGATTTACATGTTAAGCCAATGCAAAGACGTGAATTGACATTCGTATAAAATCTGAACTTTGGTGGATATTCGCGCCACGTTAACCAATCAGAAGCTTGCTCGAGTAGTGACGTGATTAGGAGCGAGGCATAATTCAGAACAACAATGGAGGATAAAATAATAGTTGCACAGCATGGCAGCATGCAGCTGAACAAGTTGGTTGTGACCCGCCATAAAAACCAGAGAGAGAGAAAGAGAGAGAGGATAAAATAATTGTGGCTGCGTGTGAATACCCGGAGCTGTGCGATACGTCCTCCTATCATTGTGAGGAGTGAGGAGGTCGGACAATCTGGTAAGTTGAAAAAAACGTTCTTTACTCAATGGGACCGGTTCACCGCTAAGCCCCTCCCATGACTCGAATTCGCGTCTGGTGTGTAGAAATGTACACACGAATGGAGCGAATTTCACACGCAAATAAAGCGAGTAAACTCAAAATGTTCAAGCATCCAACTTAGAAGCTTGAAGCTTTTGTTTGTTTTTTAGATTTTTAAGTTTTTGGAGAATTCTCAACACGGTACAAAATGTTGTGGTTGGTTGGCAAAGAGGAGAAAGAAAAAGAAAAACAATGATGCATGTCGAATTGAAGTAACCAAGGTTGGATGTGTTTTCAGAGCTTGAGCAACGGTTCAGTCTCTGGACTGGCAGACTGGGGTAGACAGGAGGGTGTGTTCCAACTACAGGGGGATCACACTCCTCAGCAAAGCTTGTAACAGACCTGCTGTTTCAGGGTCAGATTCAGGCCGTATCTCGAGGTACTAGTCCCAACAGGAACAACAGAGGAACTTTAACCTACTAGGATTTAGTTTCAGTGAATGGCAAGCCATGTCTGTATTATCTAGTATTTAACACAGCGCGATTTATTTGCGTCATTTGCATCTTGTGTGAACACACCTTAAGAGTGCACCGAAACAATAAATTTGCAGGTAATGAAGCCAAAACAATGAGCTGAAAGATGCTAAAACACTCCATAGAGCCGAGGAAAACTCTGGTGAGATTCTCAATGGGTTCGTCACTACCAGCAACTCTTTTCTTGCTACACAGAACTAACCATAAAGAGCTCAACTGTTCATTAGCATTTTTGTACGCTGAAATGTTGCAGTAGTATGGCCTTAGCAAAAATGAACAATTAATGTTAAATAAGTTAGCAGTTAGCATTTAGTTGGAATTGTTATTTTTACTTTATTATTGCATGGCAATAAAATAAATGGCATCTTCCCTTTTCCACCATTTGTATTTTCCACCTCCTATCCACTTATAAACTCTTCCACATTGCAAGCTGTGTTAGTCTAGTGAGTGGTTTGCTGTGGTGCTCCAGCGGGGATGTGTATGTGTCAGGGAGGAGGACAGACCTCTAATTAGTTGCTTTCTATCTCTTGGGAAAGGAGGGGCTCTAAGATGCTGTCCCTGCTTCCTAATGAGCGCACTGGAGACCACGAAGACAAACCCTCTCTAGCTAGACCAGCAGTACACATTTATGCCCATAGCACACTTCATGCACCTCAAACTGTTTGTCCCAAAAGGTCTCACTTCTCTTTTTTCCACCTGTGTCATTCTCTCTCTTTCCCTTCAGGTATTGTATTCTCCAACTCTGGCAGCCTGGTCCCCGACTCTCCAACAACAAGCCACACATTGAGAGTTAGAGGGCTCTTTTTTCCCCTGGAAACTTTAACACACTGATACCCCCCCACACACAAAATCTCTGCCCAGGTATCGGAAACAGTCCTACTATGCAATGCCCCATCATTGCTTCAATCTGCCAAGCAAAACATCAATACCCAGCTCCTTAAGCTCCTAGAGGTTTTAATCTGAAGCAATAAGACAACTGAAGATAAAACTACTTGAATGTTTGAACGTACTTGTGCAGGTGATTACCTTCTCACTTTGCATTCAGCAACCCCCCCCCCATACAAGAGATAACTTGGTGGGCTGTGTTATGCTGGGGTTTGATTAAAGAATGCCTCTCATTAAAAGGTTCCCCCTAGTTACTAATCAAAGCAGTGTTGATATCTGTGAATTAGCTCACTATACACTTTTCCCCTGCTGTTTTTCACTCTCCCTCTTACATACTTTTGCATATTCTCTTTTTCTCCTTGATTTTCTTCCTCCGTTTGCTTCTCTCGCCTTCTGCCTGACTTTCATTTTGTTTTATTCACTCTGAGTCGCCATGCTCTCGCTCATCTTCTATACCAATGATGTTGCTGCTGAATAGGAGCAAATCCCTGCTGCCAGGTTCCAAAATCTTTGAAAGCATATAGGAGAATGGAGGCTGTTATCATAGCAGTCCATGGTTACCAATGATCAAGAGGATTTACCTATTATGAGCCTGTGAGCAGGCAGACACCATCAAGGTTCAGGTAAGGACTGCACCCTTTCTTTCAAAGGCATTCAGTTTCTGTGATGGCCTGTTAGTAGCTGGTGCAGCCAGAGTGTTCATCATTTGTCTTTATCATTAACATAAGAATATGCACATCCTTTGCAGCAACAAAATGTCATAGACATCTCTGTGTTATCTCATACACCATAGATCATATGGCGCTTAAAGTTTCTAAAGGGTCTTAAGCTTGGGTTCTTCGCTACATTCTAAATAGACAAACGACATTTGACTGCAGCCATTAGATCACTGGCGCCATCTATGAGGGGAACTGGGTTTTATGCCCCCTCAAAGTTTATGATTGGGGGACAATGCAAAACAGAACAAAATGCAGTGTTAAAATTGCCATAGCCTCTCCAAACTTGACCAGATTACTTTTTTATCAATTTCTTTTACCAACACAGCTACAAGACACACATAGCTGCACAGACAAGGATTTTCTGTCTCTATTCGTACTTATTGACTACATTAGCGGCAGAAGAAAAAAAGAGTTTGTGCGTTAGCAACAAATATCTTTTGATAAAACCAATTTTCTTTATTATAAATTAGACAACATTTACAATTAGCAACTTCTTTTTTCATCTCCATGTGATGGCAGAGCCCAGTTGTGGACTATTCTGTTTTCTTACCACTTTATTTACAGCTCATTTCTGGTGAGAATGAACTGGGTTGATGTCTTTTGGTAGATTTCAGCAGTAGACTTTCTCACCGACCTGTTTGTGCAATTATCATGCTGTTTACCTGATAAAATCATAATTATCATATATTTATAGGCGCATTGTAGTTGCCACATTTAGAGATCTCATTTGTAATTTTAACAATTATTTTATACTCACACACACAGACCCAAGTCAAAATGAACAAATCCTGCTTTTTCAGAAAATGAAATTTAAATGGCAGTATAGTGGTGGATGCTGCCTTTATGCTTTATCTTTATCCATCTGTCTGTCACTGCCTGACCTTTCTTGTGTATTCAACAGAACATTTTAAAAGGTTTCTACCAAAATCCATGCACTCTCTTTGTATGATCATGCCCTTTACTAACCACAGACCACAGGGCACAGTAGCTCCCATCAGAGCCTCCCTCATCTCTCTCCCTTGTCTTTTACCCAGTTTATACGAGTGTTAGATTCACTCTCAGCCTGTGACAGACACACAGGGGATGGAGTGGCATCAACAAAGAGTCCTGTCGACTGATCTCTGCGTCCTTTTGTGTTGACACTGTTTTCGAGTGCTGTGTAAAAAGCTACAAAGGTTTTCTGCTTCACACTCTGTTGGCTAATTGCATCAAAGCATTTGGAGACTGTTGTCTCAGCCCCCGTGTTTGTACAAGCATCAAAAGAAGAGAGCTCCAGCATGTGGAACCTGTGCCAGATATCATCTATCCGGTGTGGAGGGATGCAAGAATGCAGAAACCAGGAGTGTGTGACGGTGGCATCTCTTTGTCTCCAACCGTATAACAAACACAACCTGACAGGAAATTTACAAATTCAACGTCACTCTTCCCTCTACCAATAATGAAATCAATCGCGTGGAGCCATTCGCTGAAGATAGAGAGAGATGGAAATTATGTGGAATGAGGACAGGAGGAGGGAAAGATATAAAGATATGGAGAGAGAGTTAGACAGAGAAGAGAGAGGGACAGAGACTTTCTCTCATACTATGTGGTTGGTCAGACAGCCACAGAGCATATCAAAGCAAACACACATCCACACTCAGACATGGTACAGATGGAGTGTGTGTGTGTCTCAGTGTGTGCATTCATGTGTTTCTGTGTTCATAATCATGTCTAAGCATGATCATCATGCGTAAATACGGTATGTCTACATGAGTGTACATATAACTTGTCTGCTGAATACTATCCTCTACAGGGTTTTTGTTGGAGCTAAAATGCTGGCAGTGTCTGTTCATTCAGCCATTTGACATGATTTATGTGTGAGACACCGAGTGTAAATGTCCTGCCTGTGACCAGCAGACCAAACAACAGACCAAACCTGAAAACCAACAAAACTGATTATACAGTATTTTCCAGCCATGCTACGCTCTCCCAAAGTTTCTTCCATCCTTTCTCTCTGCTCCTTTGTCTATTTATCTCTCTCTGTCTTTCTCGGTTTTGTCTTTTCTCTTCCTCTCTCCTAGTTTCACTCTGTTTTTACCCTTTCTGCCCATGCCCTGATTTTCTTCATCCCTACACCAGGAAACGTTGGTAGATCTACACAGCCTCCAGCCATGCTAAGCCACAGTCACAGACTTCCACTGTACTGTTTTTATTTCTTCCACATGTTTTGCATTGCCCCTGAACATATGTTGAAGATGTGTTAACAGTATGGTATAGTATACTGCTGCTATACTTCTGCAGAATTGAAAATGCAATGTTGGAATATCTAACAACAAACTGCAGTTACATTACTTTTAAGAGTGCAGAAAATACAATAGTGTGCAAAGATTTCATTTGTATCCCAAGTTCTTTGTCTCTGGTATGGATCACGCCAGGAAAAGATATGCGTTTGTACAATGCATTGCATATATCCATTCAGGTTTTACATTGCCTTATGAAAAAAATTAGTATTGTACACATGTTAATGTTAGTGAAACATTGTGGTTATGACAAATTAAATATGGCTACAGTATGGAGAAATTTAGGCAACTGAAACACTTGGTTAATGTTCTGTTTAAAGGTGCCCTGTGGAGTTTTTTTGTAAACAAACAAAAGCAATTTTTACTTTCAGTCTTACTCACCAAAGTGCATTTTGTGTATCCTTCAGCTCCAACAAACATCTCGAATGCATTTCCTTTGGATTTCCATTGGGAGCAATTGAGGTTTAATGTCTTGCTCAACCACCAAGCTTGCAATTAGTGGATGACCCGCTCTACATGCTGAGCCACATCCACCTGTCTAACCCCATAGTAAAGATAGATAAAGTGTGCTATTTTCCATACACAGACATGGTAGAACAACATTTTACTCCATCTGCTGATGGAAGGCCACAAGATGTGCTTACAAGCCTGGAGGTTTCAATCACATCGAGTACAACAAGTAAGCTGGACCTTGTGTTGACAATTCTTTTGTCAAACTGCTTTTTCCGAGGGCAAGAACCCTGAACCACGAACCTTCAATCTCAACATTGTACTTGTTCCTTACACCTTGCCCTTCAACAAAGAATACTAGGATTGTGGGGACACAGTTAGATGTGATGCACAGTGTGTGAGGAGAGGAGAGGTGACAGGAGATGCAAGAATAGAGAGAAGATAAGAGTAGAGAGGGAGAGGAAGGAGAGAGAAATAAAGGACATGAAAGCAGATTAGGACAGAGAGGAATGTCAATGTCCATGTGTCCAGTTGGAAAGATGATGGTTAGTGGCAGATTGTAGGTGTAAATGACTGGTCAGCATGCTGAATATTTATGAAGCAGACAGAGGAAAAAGGGAGAAAGTTTAGGTGCGAAAGGGAAAGATGGACACAGGGAGGAAATTGGAAGAGACAGAGTGTCTCTTCTGATGGACAATGACAGCCTCAAATCAGAGATTAAAGCCCCGACAACTGCTCCAATAATGTTAAAACCACCAGGGGGCTTTTGTCAATGAAATCAACAGAGAGAGAAAATGGCGGGAAACAAGACTGTAAAAGATGAGCAATGAAATAAAGGATGATATAGATCATAATGAACATACAAAAGCTGCTATGTCTCAGATAATATATAAGTAGTCCTAACTCAATGTATGTCACTGAATGTATGTGTACTGATGAGATGAGAGTCAATTAATTAACCAGTATGCAATAAAGAAATTGAAGTGACCCTCTCACTAACAGAAAATGCTATTAATTAAACATATTCAGCGTAGTATATAAAAGACGTATATAAGAACATAAGCTTTTTAGGAGAGGGCTCTCAAGGTTGTTGAGAGCCAAACATTCAAGTTGTGGGCCTTAAAATCTAAACAAAGAGCTGAATAATTTAAATTGCACCTTTAAATTGAATGTGATCAGAATGACTGCTATTAACAGACATCATTTGTAGGGGTGGTTAAATCAGACCTATTTTATTTTCTGATACATAATGTTATAATGTTAGATATTCATATTAAATTTGGCCGAAGCTTCAAATAATGAGGTAATCCATGTGAGCAAAACTAGGCTTCAGACTGCTCTGAATATTAGGTTCCCAACGTTTTTTTCTACTTTCGAGGCTGTATGACGTTCTAATGTGGATGTCATTGTGATCGGTCATCTTCACTCATCTGTAATCACGCCTCATGATCTGCTCTAGGCACAGCTCACCCACGAAGTATAAGAAAGCGCCCATCCACCGGCTAGCTCAGTCTGACCGCTCTGCTCATTGTGCTAAAGTGAAGTGTGGAGATAGGTCTGGCTATTCAAGACCACTCTGCTCAGGAACACTCTTTAGGTTTTTGGAGGTCGTTCTGTATGTCTCGCAGAAAGATAAATAAGGATTTTCTTGACCTGTGAATCATGCAAAGCTACTCAGGTGGAATCCTAGAATAAAAATATGGAGCTGGAAATGAGCATAATGGGTCCCCTTTAGACGTTTGGTGCTAATATAAATGTGTTTATGGCACCAAGTATCAAAACACTATCATGTACAGAGTGTTTAGTAAGGTCCGTAGTCTAGACTTTGATCTAATATTTTCTGATTGAAAAAAAATTTTGCAACTTCAAAGCTGCTATTAGGGCAGATATTTTGGATTGCTCATGTTTAGATATTTTATACACACATACATTACATAACATAGAACATTGACTTCTTTCGTTGACTGAAAAAAAGGGATTTTAAACACATATATATATATTTCAAAGAAGGTATAACAATTGTTATTACCAAAACTGAGGTATAATTTTGGCTCTATAATCAAAGAATTTGAAATAATAATACCCAAACCTATTAATCAAATACTGTAAAGATATACTGTAGTTTAATGTAATTAATATTTTAGTTTGCTTGAATTTATAACATTCAAAAGGAAAGTGTAAACCTTGCCAATTTTTTTTGAATGAACATCTTAATTTGTAGAGTACTGCTAACCAGTTTAAAGAGTGCTCACACACATAGCGGCACATATAGCGATGCAAAATTAGAGCAGCGCGTTCCCTCTGGCAGGGAAACCTCCTGCTTTGCGAGAGAAGCATCTGGACAATACTATCCCAGAGGCCTGAATACTGGCAACTAACTGAGGAGTCCCCACTGTTTCTGAAGACAGAATACAGAGCACGGCAGAGCTCCGTGTCCCGAATAACACATCAGTCAGACAACTGGGGCCAATTCACATGTCCAACGGAGCGACATAGATAGACCAGGATAGAATTAGGAGGGGAAGGAAAAACTTCTCAAACTTGGGATGAGTCGCACTTGTGTGCATGTTTTTTGACAAATAAAACTCTTTCATGTGAAGAAAATGTGAAAAACAATTCAGTATTAATCATTATGTTTATCATTTTCAAAGATAATTTCCACGACAAAAAAGTCATCAAAGTTTACACAAAAACCTCATCGACTTCATGTCCTCATTGTTTCTTCAACCTGAACAAGACTTAAACCCATCTGCGTGTGTAGAAAGGGACACCATGGGCATAAATTATATTTTTTAAGTACAACAAATTAAACTAAAAATGTGTACAAATATGTATCTTTGTTAAGACCATGCTCCTGTGTATGCTTGCATCCATTAGTCAAGATGTAAGGAAGAGACAGGGAGAGCGTAAGAGATCCAATAGACAGAAACAAAGTCTCATAAAGACAGATAGATAGAATGAGGACATCTTGGTCTGGACCAAGAGGAGAGCAGCGGCAGCAGCTGTTCCTATTTCCTGTTCTCTCTGAGCCTAGATACCAACACAGCATGGCAGCACACCCTGGGGACAAACCAGAAAAAGGCTCTTAAAACAAAACCCAATCACCACGCTGTATCATTAATAGGCTTTTCTCAGGTGTGTACTCTCCTAAGTCTGCCATCTGTACTCACATCTAAAGCCCTGCACATTGTGTGTTTGAATCAAGCTTCCACACACTAGAGTGCATTAAATGAGATATTTGTTCCTGCTTTTTAGATTCATCAGTGTTGCAATTTATACTATTCATGTCACATCAAGTTTAATTTTCTCCATTTACTAATGCATCGCATGCAGTTTGCTTTTTCATTTAACGTCTCTGTTGTTTGGAAAATACAGCAAACACATTGTTTTATTTTCAAACCTATGTTGAAATTAGATTATACCTCTGCTATTAAATACCTTACCTTAATAAAAGCACATTGTAAGATTGTAAAGTGGCGTGATTTTCTTACAGAGGCTTCTACCTTTTCCTGGGGCAGTCTGAAGATAAGGGGCCTGACATAATGCATGCACTGATATAAAAACTCTCAATTATGGTACATTTAAACTCAACAAAACATAAATTCTGACAAAACCCCAAAAAAATCTACCTGAGGCAGTTTTTTTCAAGTATGTAGCAATGTCTTGCTATACTGTACAAAAAATGAAATGTCAGCTTTCTTCTGGAAACCCAGCTCTGATATCTGCAATAATATCTGCGACTATGACTGAATGCAAAAGCCAACAGGGATCATTTTAAGATGAGGCACAACTTAAATCAAGACCATGAAGACACACCTATTAAATAATAAAATGTACAACAATTTAATGTTTTCTGTATTTATATTTTTTATTTTACCTTTACTGGCTGTGTAATGCCTACTTTTACGAGCTTATTTCATCTAAATGTGCCAATTGAACCTCTGGACTCTGCAGTCTGTGTTTATTTGCCCCAAACAGCCTATGTACAGATGTTAGCTGCAGCCTAGAAAACAATGTACACACTGACTGTGTGTTGAGATTGCCTGTCTGTGTGTCAGTCTCTGAATGATCTCAGAACCCACCAGGATTCGGCTATTTCCCTCCACTCTTTACTTTTTCCCTTTCCTCTCTGTATTTTTATGAAGTAACGCTAGTTTCATACTTGAAAAAAAAAATGTGCCCAGGTTGCATGCATCTCTCCACGAACTATGAATGCAATCATGCAGCGTCTAAAATTTGCCTCGTGTCTTGACTGAACACACCTTCAGACATGCTTCTCTCAAAAAAATAAATGGTTTTTGCACTGAGCGCAAATATTCAAAAAGAGTTTTTTGGAGTCATGTTTCTGGCCACATGGCCAATGTACATCCAATATTCCCTCTTTTAGCTCTGTTTGTCAGTCTCCACTAACTCATGAGCTAAATATCTGGCTTTTTAGTTGCAAAGTGCTCCACTATGTTCACAAGCTAATCGCTAACTATTTGCTGCTGGGCAGGTAGTGTAGAGTTTGTTTTAAGTACCTTACTTATGAAAACAGCTGCCTGCTGAAGCCAAAGATTATGCTTTGAGAGCAGTGAAGGTAAAGTTGGGGGCCTGAAAACCAAAACAATGAGTTGTAAGTTTCTATAAAGCTCTATAGAGCTGAAGAGGACTGCAAAGTTTGATGATACTTCTCACCGTTGGTGCAAGCAGGGTAACAGGAATACAGGGGAAGGACCCAAATGCAGATGAATGAGGCAGATCTAGTGGAGTTCAGTGAATTTATTCACACAAAAATGTAGAAAAGCTTATGGGATGGTGAGACAGGCAACAATCAAATCCAGAGAGCAGTCCAACACACATAAACAAATCCAGTAAGGAGCAGGCAGGAATCCAAAGGCCAATAAACAGGTAAAAGTTCAAAATGGAGAAAAGGAAAGGAGAAACAGAGAAAGAGGGAACCAAGCTATGACAGCCACACCAACATAACATAACAAACTTGCAAATAACAAAGCAAGTGAGGAACTGGTATATGTAGTGAAGGGTGATTAGGAAATGAAGTGCAGGTGAGGAGATGAGTGGGGGAGCTCAGGTGACTGCAGTGCTGATGAGAAATGGGTGTGTGGATGGGTGAGGCAGTCAGGTGATGAGAAATGAAATGTCTGAGGACACCTGGTGGACGGCAAGAGGATGGCAGGTCTGGGGAGTTGAAGGAAAGAACATGGCCTGGGAGAAGAGAGCAGGGGCTGTAGACAGGGTCAGACAGAGTACTGCAGAGGGCTGGGGATGAGAGTGTGTGGCTGCAGGAAGACTGAAAGGCTATTGCGGAATCACTTCAATACATTAAAGTCATCCAGACTTTTCAGTATTTAAAAATGTGTGTATGTTTTGCAACATCACTGACCAGGCCAACAGGGCAGTCTGAAGGGAAACGGAAATATTAAATAGAGATGGCTGTTGCTGACAGCAGAGTGGAAAAGAAGTAAACTTTCCAACCATGGAACACCCTGTCGACAGCATACGCCCCAATTGTTATTATCAAGAGGACCCATGTCAGCCCTGTCAGAGTGCCTTGCTATCTGTGGAAATAAGTTAAGTAGATGTTGATACGATGTCCTCCCTTTACAGCTCTTCACGGTTTCAGAACTTTCTGGCTTGGCAACCTAATAAGTCAGTTTCACCATATAAAGCAGGTTTCAACCAACACATTATGAAGAAATTCCAAAAATTATATTGTGTATGATATAATGTGCATTTATAATAGGGCTTGGTCACTATCAGGGCATGAAATTACTCCATTCAACTGCCAAATGCTGTATAATTTTGGCTGTGGTGGGTGACTCAAGCTGTCTCACTTTTACCCTGGCAGGTGGCAAGATTGTTTTCAAACTGTGTTTTTCCTATTCTAAAACTGCCTGAGCTGCTAAAATTTTAAATTGACTAGGGAAATTTGGTGTCCATCAGCCACTGTGACAGAAAAAGTTTCATGTCCTGGTCTTTAAATAACTAACTACACATAATGCTGCCTTGAGGCAAACACTCTCTAGTCAGTGGGGCTTGTATTATGTGAAAGGGACAGGTACAGAGCAAAACATGTTTCATCATATTTGACTTAAAACAGAAATGTCATTGTTTACAATTAATATATAACAGTAATATACACTAAGCTCTGTGGAACTCAGATGATAGATGTTTGGAGTATATCTCCATACATGTTTCATATTTTTTACATGGGCTGTTCAAGTGTTGCTATCACTTTTAGTAAAAAGAACATTTCATTTGTTTGCGCAACCATTATTTATTCCCAGGATATATGCGGTATTCAGCTAAACTGGGAGTTTTCAGATTCATTTGCACTCTGCCACTCAATGTGTACAGCAACATTTGGCTAGAAGTTTCAATTTGGTCTCAGTTACTGTTAAGAGATCAGGACTTGAATCAAAGCCATTACTATTACAGTGGTTGCCCATGCAGTGGTACTACAATACTATTATTTCATATCATACACAGCATGGTGGGATGGTTTGCCCAAGAATTTTCATTAAAACTGTATGAAATATTAATGATAATGAGCAGTCAGAGGCGCTGCAAAAGGCAGAAATTCAACCTTATAATGTGTCATTTTCTTGGGATCACTATGAACAGAATGTACCAGACCATCTAAAATCAAAATTACACATATTGGGTCACCTGAATTTAATCCCATCTCTACCTTGGGAGGAGCAGTGAGTAACTCAAGAGTTTGACAAGTTATTACCACCAAACTACTTCAAGTAGTTTACTTCTGGTGTCCATGAAGCAGTTTAATTGTAATGAAACATTTGGCTGACCCTTTAAGACATTATCACTTACATGGAAAACCATTTTATGCAATATCTTTTAACACATTTATGGGTACCTACCTAACTGAGGTCTCACTTTGATGCATGTGCAATCTCTTAAACTTTAGATGGGCTCTCTGTAAGGATTTGCTTTTTTTTTTATCTTCATCTAATTTGTAATCAATCCTCTGAGGGCTAGCAAACTACTGTTTATAAAATGGTGATAATATGAGGTTTGGTTGAGTTTTTAAGAGGTTATGTTGCTGTTCATACAGAACATTAATTATGTTGCTAATTTATGATTTGCACATGACAAGTAAAAATTGTATTATTTTAGGCCACAGGAGTGTTTCATTGTCGTCCTATACAATATGTGGTTCAGTGTATGTGTAAAGTATGGCCTTATTTTGCAAGGCTTAGGGGTCTGATTCCTACATTGACCTCATAGCATATTCTATAACATCAGCTATCAAATGGCATATAATGCTGTCATCTATTTTACCTTTAATTATCTACAGTGTGTGCTGTGGTGCGTATTGTTATAGCAGATGATTAATTAGCTCATAGTTCTCCCCCAGGTAATGTTGATGGGAGTGTAATGCCAGAGTTTGTTGAAGAGACTTCCTTGTCCGTGCATTTCCGCATTCAGCTGTTGGCATTTTGTTAATTTCCTTTTTTGCCTGTCATGAATGTTAAAACCGCACAAAACCTCTTCTCTGAAAATAGCTTTCTTCCATTTCGCTATTAAGCTCGACAGAGCTCTCAAAGGACTTACTGTACGAATGCTGCTTTTTGTGATTTTTGTAATCAAGCATTGTAAAAAAGAATAAAGGTTGAAAATGTATAGTAAAATGTGTGTAGACTGGTGGGTTCTATTCTTTGAGGCTTTTCTGTTTTTCTTCTGATTTCATTAGAAGAGCTCGTCCCCTACGGCCGCAAGTTGTTGACTGATTACAGATTCTGTCTGTTGACAAGCTTGGCATCAGTTTGAACTGTGTGCATGGTTGCATAAATACCCATTTCATTATACTCTGACAGTGATTTCTGCACAATATTTGCCTGCATCAGAAAGAGCATTTTCAGCTTGTTGGGTGTCAGGGTTGTCAGTAAGCATTAATAGTAAAGTCCTTTACAAGGTTTGTATGATGCTTCTGCTACCCCAAATAAAAACATTACCACTGAATCAAGAAGTATGTATTGATATGTTATTTCACAAATATATTTTGTTTTGTTTACTGTCTATAAACTGTTTATTTAGCTCTAATATTCACCCGGATTCATTTTCTGTCACTTATTTGTGGTACATTCATAACTGTGCCGAGACCTCTCTTGCATTTCATCCCCTTCAGTCGTAACCCTAGCTCTGTAAACACAGTGGAGCCCTGTAACTGGGCCATTTCACCAATTAAAAGTTATTTCACCCAGGCTTCACCCTATTATTGGGCCACACAGGTGTTAAGGGGTGAAGTGCACTCAGCTAAGCAGAGGTGCAAGAGTGTACAGTACCCTGCTCTAAGTCTCAAGCCTAATTGACTGTCACTGTACAGTCAGTCAGCCAGAATAACTGCTCATCTGGGCTGATCTCGGTGTTTAGCACTGTAAGACACATTGATCAGTAATACACATCCACAGGTGTGTCCCTGCTAGCGAATGTGCCATCTGGCAGTCCCACAGTAGCCACTAAACCTCACCTCCTTGCAGAAAAAAACAGTATACATCAAAGTCACTCACATCCTCTGATCTCTACTCAAACCTGAACAGAGACCTTGGAAGACACCTGTTCATACATATAAACCACCAAAAAGAGCAGCAGTTTCCACCCAAATGTCCTGCCCAAACAGAAAAGCCATATTACTGTATAAGTAAAGCTACCTGATTGATCCATTTGAAATCATGACCCACTGCTGGAGGGCCTCCGCCAGATTGTGTGGATTCCCTAGCCTTTGGGTTTAGCCTCCATGGTAGCGTGACTGAGGATCACAAGCTGGCTGCACTTTAAAAATAAGAGTCCCAACCAGGTAACAGAAACTTACTGGGTACTGTGGAGTAGGCTGTATTTTCAAGATAAAAAACCCAGATGATAACAGTAGCTTAACAGCGGGCTCTGGAGTAGGCCAGATTTCAATTGTACTAAATAAGTGCCTTAAAACCTGCATTATTTCTAATAGCCAGCAGGGGAAACTCCACTGGTTGCAAAAAGAAATCCGAATGTTTAAATTGCCCTACTTCTCACTTGATTTATTACCTACTTTTCCTAATCAGTTTATGGTCTCAATCTCTAGTTTCAAGTCTTCTTCAATACAGCATGATATTCATTTCATAAATTATGGCCCATTTAGAATAAAAAAGACTATAAAGCAGGGTAAGCTTTAGGGAGTGTCTACCTGTCAGTCAGATAGATATTCTGTACAAACGACATCTATTGCATGTCTGTCCGTCCTCTGTTTGCTTCTTGAGGTTTCAATAATTTTCCCTGTTAAAGGGTTTTCTTTGGGTAGGACAGAGGGTGTTGTATGTTATACAGATGGTAAAGTCCTTTGAGGCAAAATTGTGATTTGTGATATGCTTTATAAATAAAATTGAAATGAAATAAATTGAAATGTCCAGACATAGCAATGCAAATTCACTGCACTGTGTACATTTAACTAGCCGTCAAACTTGTTTTGGGTGTTGTCCATGTTTATGTCCAATAACTAACCCTTTCCCAGTGTGTTTTCAGTTTCTAAAAGTTAATTGTAACATTTTTGTCGTCTAAAAATGTCTTGTTCAGTGTTTGGTTGTTTTAAGCCTGTTTTTCGCTCACCTCTCTCAGGGCACAGGTAGGGATATAGGCCTCATTTTCTCATTATAGCAAGATCATTTGGTACATTGTTATAACAAGAAAACATTTGAAAAAGATCAAGTTAAAGTCTTAAGAGAAGACACTGTAGCCTGATATTGGAGAAACTGTATACATGTATACGTGTTGGAGGGGGGGCACACTAATCCAAATTTATTCTATTAATGTTTTTTGTACATCAGTGGTCCAGAACTGTAAAGTATCCACTGACAGAACAATTTAATACAGGACTTGTGCCCATGCAACCCTGTATGTCTCTCCAGCTGATCAAAAATAAATTACTCTACATCTAAGAGGTTAAACACTTTCTCTGTACTACCCAATATATTTCAAAATTATTTGTAGTGTATTCATATAACAATATAATTTTCTGTGCCCAATAATAGTAGACTGTCATTGTGTCTCATCTCCAGCATGATACCACTTGATACATGTAAATGAGTCATTTCAATTTCTCAGATATGGTCTACAATGTCTTCTTTTTTGGATTTGACTGTGTCTTGTTCTTGTTAAATTGTTGTGTTGCAGAGGCCCCTGATCACAAAAAGCTCCTCATTGGCCCATCTGGCTGTGGCCTCGAACAACTAGTGAATTTAATCTAGTGCAGGGTATCCACATAAACGTAAATGGACTGTACTTGTATAGCGCCTTTCTAGTCGTCCGACTACTCAAAGCGCTTTCACACTACATAACACATTTACCCAGACACACCCATTCATACACTGATGGCAGGAGCTAACTGCCCATCAGTACAAATTAAACTAGTCATTCACACACACGAAGGCACAGCTTCGGGAGCAATTTGGGGTTCAGTATCTTGCTCAAGGATACTTCGACACATGGATGGGGGAAGCCGGGATCGAACCTTCCGATTGGTGGACGACTGCTCTGCCACCAAGCCACAGCCACAGCTGCATATGACATACTATATGATGTCTACACAGATATAATCAGTATTCTTGCAGCCTAAGGATAACACTGTAAACATATAGGGCCTGTCTTTCACTGATTCCTTTGAACATCAGGGCTCCCAGTCTCCTCTCAATATTAATGCCTACATCCAGCTGTGAGAACCTAACCTGTTCCAGTTGGAAATCAATAGCCTGTGTGAATCCATTGCTTTCCTCTTGCATCAGATCCTGTGTTATGAAAGCAAGTTATGAGCCTGAGAATGTGTTGGATTTTTCTGTCATACTCATTGTGTTCTAAATGTAAAAAGACACATGGGAAACATAGGAAAGGTTCTGAACAACAACAGTGTAACTGTTTACATTTTTGTTCCAAACGTGCTGAACTAAACCAAAGATGAGAACAAATGAGTCGTCTTAAGGCTACAGGATACCCCACTGAAAACTGAATTTGGTGTGAAATACAGTGTGCTAAGATTATATTCTCTGACACTTATGATGATGCTTAAACATCAATGCCAGATGGTGGAGTTTGCATGATGCAGTTGGAGAAGAGTCAGAAACATAAGCAAATCCAAAACAGAAGTAAATAACAGCTATTGTGAAGGAATTTTCCTTAGAGAGCCCTAATGTGTGTGTCAGGTGAGGTACATTATGATCATGATGATCCAGAACGTGGCGGCAAGAGTGGTCTTCAATGAACCGAAGAGAGTGCACATAACTCCTCTCTTCATTAGGTCACACTGGCTCCCTGTTGTCGCTCACATCAAGTTCAAAGCGATGCTCTTGGCCCTACAAGACCACCACTGGTTCTGCATTATCATATCTTCGCTCACTAATACAGACCTATGTTCCTGCCAGATCCCTGCGCTCTGCAAACGAACAACGTCTGGTGGTACCATGCCAAAAAGGAAAATAATCACTCTTGCGCACCTTCTCTGGAGTCTGATCTGCCTGCTCCTACAAGATCAGCAGATTTCTGTAGCCACCTTTAAAAAGCACCTGAAAGCGCATCTCTTTCGTCAACACCTAACTGACAATCACTAACTTCTTTTTTCTTTCTATAAAAAAAATATATTTTTTAAAATAAAATTAAAAAACCTTCCTATCCTTAGCTTTGTATACTGTGCTGGGCTTTAACAGACTAGTTTCTGATGCTTTGTGTTACCTTGTGTTGTTATAATTGCTTTCATTGTCTTCCTCATATGTAAGTCGCTTTGAATAAAAGCGTCTGCTAAATGACTAAATGTAAATGTAATGTAAATGTACAGGTCACTTGATAACCTAGAAATGAAACGACCTCTGTGTCCCTAGCATTAGTTCATTTTGCTGTCTCCTGCAGTGGACCCATAACGACAGGTGTGTAGATACGAAGGTCCGCTGCATACACACTTAGGGACAGAAAATTGCATTCTCTGTCTCGGATGCAAATGTAAGAGACAAACTGTCTTCCCTTAAAATATAATACATGTGACCTCCTGATTCCAACATGACTTAAGTACGCATTAGAATTCACATATTTAGGCTAAAAAAGCATAACCTTGTATGGAGAACATATTAGACTCTGTAGGGCTCTTTAGACTCTCTGAAGCCTTCTTCATCATCAGAGTTGACTAGCTCACAAGAATTTCCTTCATAGCTATAGCGGTGATGACGTTAAGGCAAGTAACACCAGAGGAAAAAGATGATTCAGAGGTGGCCCTGGGCTATCTTTTTTACACCAATAAACAAAGAATTGGGAAGAGAGAAGTCTTCCCCCGATAGGACAGATAGTTTGGTCTTTTCGAGCAACACATGAGACAAATTGTGCTTTTTAAAATACAGTCAACATTCAAGGTTGATGCATCCTCCACAGTTAAAGCAATGGTTGCCAGAGTGCACACTTTGTTGTGACTGAAGCCAAATGCAGTGTGTCATTTTGATCTCAAAGCCACCGTTCTGCCTGTGCATATACTCGTATGTTTTGTTCTGAGATGTTTTTTGTTTTCTTATAAATCTGGGGATCTCTGATTTATGATGGCTGAAGCCTGATCCCACTCAAAGCCTCATTTACTATGTGATGAAATTGTATGGTAAGGTGCTTCCTGATTGTATATGTTTTTTTCTGTATTCACTCTGTTCCGCCCCTTTTTTGTATTTTCTAACAAGTATAGCTTCCATTTGTATGCCTCACAGTACTCCATTCAGTACTTAAAAACAACAATTTCGAAGAGGTGGAGCTTCTACCACCAGGGTCTGCACAGGTGTATTATGGGATTGGTTATTTTTTACCTGCCTGTCCATTGCTGAATCACGTATGCTCTGATGAAGGTCTGATAGACCGAAAGCTTGAAAGTCTCGTCTATCAATTTCAAGCATGTTGCCAGATTTATAGTTGCAAGGTCTTAAAATTACGCAAAGAACATTTTGTATAATGTACGTGTGAATAAGTACATTATGTGTGTGTATGGGTGCCTGCATTTGCTGTATGTTTGTGAGGTTAAAATTATTTGGAAGCTCTTTAGATTATATCCCTTCATACTGAGGCTTAGCCCTGTGATATCTGCTAGATCTCTGGGATCCTATAGTGTCCCCTCCTTATTATGAAGTGGCCTAAATGATTTAAACCCTTCCTTCCTCTAATCAAATAATTGGTTGGTGGAGATAACCAGGCTCTCTGATTGAGACTAAAGTAGGAGAACACCAGAGGGGTGAGGAATGAAGAAATTTGCCCTTGTCCTGACTTTTCAAAGTCCTCTTCATACCAAATATTTTTCCTGATGATGTCTGGTCTAGAGTTAAATGGAAAGACTGCAATTGCTAATACTCTTGGCTGTTTGGTTTTGTTTGATTTAGTTCAAAGAGACACACAGGCGTTTTGACAACCTAGCCGTGGGGTTAATGAAGACTGACTGAAAGTCACTTGCTGTTTTGTTCTCAACATCTACAGGGAGCACACTCATAAACACTGACACACAAATATTCTAATACGGACATACACACACACAACAGGTTGAACTGCCTGTCATTCAGACCTCCTCTGTTGAAGATGAGCATGACATTGTTCGGTCAGCCTCACTACAGGGAGAGGGATGTGGGAAAGGAGGACACTTTCCATTATTTGCAGTTGGCAAAAAGCCAAAACCTCAGTGCCCACCCCTGAGGCAAGGAGAATTTTAAACAGCCACTTATTCATCTACACTGTACACAAACACACACATGCATAAGCATACTGTGCACACACACCTACAATATGTGTAACCAAAAACTCCTTCTTTATACATACAGTATACCTCTACTATATGCATAGAGACTGCACACAGACATTCCCAAATGGTAGTATAAATTTCAATATAATATTCAAAGACACACACACACACACACTAATCGGAAATTACAATTTTGCCACCTAACACAGGTGGACACTGGGCAGAGTCAGCTGAGGAGGAGGAAACGTGTTTGAGTTTTTCCTCATTCCACTTTTATTCACACAAAAAATACAGTAAATAAGCAATTGTCTCCACAGAATTTACCAGAAAACATTGGGTTCTTTGTAATTCATCCAAATAACATATCAGCCATATTCACAGAAATTGAGCAAATTAAGCAAGCACCTGGGCAAATGGATTGAGAAAGTTTAGCTTTCATAGTAAACAAAGTTGGACTTTTTTAGAGCTGCCACTAAAATGTTGTCATGGTGCATTTGGATGACATCAGCTCCGTAATCTCAGTGTTCATACTGTAGAAAACTTCTCCGATTGTAGAGCCATGTTATCAAACTTTCTAAAGAAGTAATTTCAACAGCTTCAGCCAAATGACAGGTCAAATATGTTAATGAGAGTCCTAATATAATTCAATTAATCAAACAGGAAGGGAATTCCAATTGTATTATATCTAATTCTTTCCTTCCCTATCCCTTCCTTATTTCTCTCCGTCACTTCGCCCGAGAAAAAAAACGGGTGTCCCAGTGTCAAAAACTGTCACGCTCGTTGGCGATACGGCTAACGGTGGCATGGTGTGTAATGAGGGACTGTCGCTGGAGCACTGAGGGGAGACAGCGGTGACACACCAGCGTGGGAAACTCATCTAAATCACATTACCAATCCCTGCCCTGAAGGCTTGCATGGCTGGCAGATTAGCCCGCATGGGCTGTCGCTGTTGCTGCTGCTTTTTTCTCTGAATTCTCTGCTTTGTGTAGGCTGACTGGTAATAAACATTGTAATCAGGCCCAATATGGTGAATGGCTCGACTAGAAACATGACACCAAAGGGAGGAGGATTGGCATGAAGGAATACAACAGCATAAAGATGATATGTAATAGGTTTGTGGGGGAAACAGATGAACACTATACTTTGTGCAGCTTATTAAACCATATTGGAGCATTAATTACAATGAAAGAGGTTGCATGACGTGCGGCGGGTGGGGGGTGCGTGCATTTATGTAAATAGGTGTGTATGGGGAAAAAAGGTGATTGGTTAACTGGCTGCACTGCAGGCGATTGGCTCCTTACTGATGACAGCAGACTGAGGAGCCAAGATGGTGCTGTAACTGTTACGGTTAAGGTAGTTTGTTTGGTTGAACCCAGAATACAAGGCAGGACACAACGTCGGCGGTAGGGGAACAAATAAGGTTTATTTGTTACTTTTCCAGAGAGGTGAGAGCGGGAACGGCTGGAAGCCAGATAGACAGGTAGGTGGAGGTAGCGTGTCCGCATAACCAGGGGATGAAGGGTGTTGGCTGGTAGGCTGAGAGTTCCTGGAGGAGTTGCAGGAGCGGGGAGGAACGAGGCAGGCAGGCAAGAGGTGGTTGGAGGATCCACGGAGCGAGACAGGCAGACGGGAGGATCTCTGGATGTGGAGACAGAGGGAAACAATAAATTGCTGAGACAAAACACTAGAACAATCTTCATAGGAAGTTGTAGAGGGAAGAGCCCGACGTAAATACCACGGTAGGGATAGTACGATCTGGCGAAGACTGGGTGGTTGAACCGGTGTTTAAATACTGCAGGAGATGGTGATGAACCGGGATGAGTTGCAGGTGTGCAGGTAGGCGGGGCGCAGGTGAGTGATTGCAGGTGTGGAGGAGAGAGAGACTGGTCTGCTCCGTGGAAGGCTCCAGACAAACAAAACAAGACAGACAGGAAACACAAGGCAGGGAAAAACACTGGGAAACATGAGGAAGCAGAGGGAAGATACTCCCAAAACCCTGACAGTAACTGCATAGGGCAAAGCTCACCTCCTTCTCCTTTCAACCAGCCACACTTGTTCTTATCTCAGGTGTGATTTATAAGATGTACTACTGGTGGGCTGCCAGTTTTGTTAATCTTATTTTCATCTGTTTATTTCATTCAGGAAGTTGTAATTTCTTTTCTTAGGGTTTATTTGTTACCTCCCTAGTTAGAAGTGTCTTGTTTTTTATGTTGAGCAATTCAGCTCTGAAGTTATTTCTAACTCCATAATTTTTACTACCTTGTAAATAAACACATCAGTCGTTATACTTAAGCAGTTTGTCTTCTTGGCTGTGGAAGATGGATCTATTTCATGTTGTGTCTTTGACACCCACTCTCTGAATGGGGCAGTACACGTTTAATACAATGGCTCAAATGATACATTTACACATGTTCAGGATTATTTCCATCACTGGAACACTGTAACATCATAGTTACATGATTGTGATGAGAAATTTCTCTTTTTAACAGAAAATACAATCTAGAAATGTACACTTTACACAGTCCACCTCATAAACTAGGTACTTTCTGGAAGTGTTATAAAAGATGTTTTACAGAAACATTTTCTGTCTGAGCCTTCCTTGGTATGGTTATCATGTGAAATATGGAGAAAGTGTTGAGCAGCAGCAGCAGCAAATTACTACGGCAAACGGGAGCAGATTGGTAAAACAAGGAGATTTCTTATTAAATGATATAAAACAGGGGCAATTAGGCCTGGTTCTGTTTTCCGTTGAGGTAAATACAATTTTCTAAAACAGTGAAAAGCTAATTTTAAAATGATTTGAATTGAAATACAAAATTTCCATTTCTAATACAAACATCTTTAACATGAGGTCCTTGTCATTTATTATAATATGCAGTGAACGACACCATCCTCATGAACGAAGATTCAATAATTTATTTGTTTCAGTTCATTGGAAGATAAATGTAAAAGAAAATGTGCTCCATTAAAAAGATCTTGGTATTTCCAACCAAAAACAATACAGATGATATTGGCCCCCAGTCTTCTTGTCACATTAATAAGTGGATCAGAAAGTGTAACATACCCATCATCAAATTCAATGTATTTCTATCTGTTTTCTACAGTCCAGTGACAGCATGCTGTGTCTTGTTGCAGACATTTAAATGTTCACAGTAGGAGAGACATGTCTCTGCACCTCACACAGATGATTGATGATGTATTGACACCATATCGAAAAAGGACTTAAAAGGTTCTGTCATATTCAGCCACATCATGCCAATATATTCAGCTCACTATGCATTTTAAACAGCTTTGGCTGGATTCCTTTTTTTTCTTTGGGTAGAAATAGCACTTTAATAATAATCAAGTGGCTTATAATCAGTTACCATACATTTTCATTTGTAATTTATTTGGATCATATCCCATCCTCGTCTTCACAACTGGCTCTTTATCAAAAATCTTTGAAATCTGTAATTCTTGTAACCATTGTTCGAGAACCCAAGGCAAATAGCTTTGAGCTCCAGTTCAGTGTGGTATTATTGCAAAATTTACTTGTCGGTGGCATCTGACATGGTGCGGAGCAAGTCAGAATGGCAATTACAGTACTAGCGGGAGTCTGGAGTGGCCTTTTATATGACATTAGTGAGGCACATTTAGCTTTCATTGTCAAATTGAAGACACTCAGGCCAGAGAGACACACTCTGCCCCCGAGGCTAACAATTGATTATTCAAAAGTAGACATGGAAATTCAAATTACAGTGTGAAATGCTATCACAGATTGATTTGATAGATTTAAATACGAATCACCATGAATTATTTTAAAGCAAGAAGATCCTGGGTTTGAATGTTGGTCCTCGTCTTTTCTATATGGATATTTGTGTTTGTACAGGTTTGCGCCGACAGTCCAAACAGTTTGAAACTCTACAAGGCTTTTCCCTTTGGAATTAGCAATGGGCTAACTTTAAAAAGCTACAGAAAGGGCAGAGCTAGTTTAACCTAACTTACATTTTTAATGTAGGGTTCAAGGGAATAGCTTGACATTTTGTGAAATTGGCTTTAAAGGCTTTTGTGCTGTGCAGACTGATACCAGTCTCATGTATCTGCGTTAAGTATGGAGGCAATTAGCTCAGTTTAGCATAGGAAATACGAGCCTGGCTCTCTTCAAAGTTCAAAAATATGCCAACCAACACTTCTTAAGTGACAGATTAGCACAGGCCATGTTGTTTGATTAATCCAGAAACAAAGAGAAATTTAAAAACACAGTGAAGGATGACATTTTGATGATCTTCGTGGGACATTATTTGTGAACCAACCAACGCAGCTAATAAGATCCTGCACTGCAACATCTTGTATGTGGCTAAGTTTATCTATCCAAGGACAGTTTGCTGACCACGCTCGCCATTTTTCTACAACCACCTGCTTTACATTCATTACTCATTACATTCTTACTCCCAGGTGTGAACTGATCCAATGTTCACAACCACTGCAACCATATAATATCTTGCTGTTTCTCTGCTCCACTGGAGCAGCTTGGGGTTAAACACATTGCTCAACAGCACCTTGACAGAAATCACTACGGGAGGATCTGGGGTCATTTAGTTTACCCATCCAGACCCTCTGAGCCTGTTTGGAGCTTCTATTCATGTCTAAAGCACTACAATGTGTAATGTATTACAGGTATTAGGAAACCTTGCAGAAAAGTGATATAATCCGATTACTTCACCACCTGAGAGTCTAATGAACAGGCTAATTACAAACGTGTTGCAGAATTGGCAGAAATATTTCTTGAACTTAATTTTAATATGTAAAATGTAAACTCATATCAAGTATGGGAAAAGCAAGACAGTGTCTCTAATTCAAGGATACTGCTCATTACCACAACATTTAAATGAAAGAAATTTAGAATCATCATAAGTTGGCCGTGATGTTGACCTCTCCCTCAACCTCTATTCACTTAATTCCAATGAAGGTCACTAAAGCCATGCAGGCTGATTTAAATGTGAGTTCCATTCAATATTGAGCTCTACACTTGGGAGCTACCTACCCCCTGACATTTAAGCTGGGCTTATGAAAGCCTAGACATATATACCTAGTGACTGGTGTTAAGTGGAGTGAAGCCCACAGGATCTAGGCAGGTTTTGGCCCTTTGAAGCTGACAGGCCTGCTCCCTCCTGGCACGCTGTGACTCCACTTTCTGCTTTATAGGTAATTTATTCAGCTGAATAATTAAGGGCCAGTCGGCAGCAGAAAGCATGAATAGCAATAAGCACGAAGAAAGACTTCACTTCCTTTAGCTGTTAAAGCCAGGTTGCCCAGAGCAAACCTGTGTCCGAAATATTATTATTTGAAATAGATTCTACTGCTTTCTTAGGACTGATTGATCCTGCATGGTGCAATAGAGCAACCAGTATTGCTGCTGAATGTGAAAACTGTACATCGCCCATACGAGATGCATTGTAATGATGTTTAACGTAATCAATAAGTTCTCACCCAGATAACACTTGATATGAGTTGGTGCATTCTGTTAACAATGTAAACTTCTGTGAGAACCTTTTTCTGTGCTTCTATGTATCTGTCACTTTTACCATGGGCCCTAAGGAGCTGAGGGTGCTGCGACTGTAGTGACATGTAGCAAGGTAGCCATTGTTAAGGTGTAGCCTTCTTTGGCAGAAATGTGTAACCAGCACACGGAAAGTTAAATCATCTTAACAGATCCAGACCCTCCTCTTTTAAGGAATATGACATCTTCCCCACAGGTTAGAGATACAGGTGTCTGAAAATTAGGTGTAACAGGTTCAAGTGTGATCTATCCCATGTGCAAAGAGTGCTCTTAATTCTTAATGTAAACTGCCTCGTGGTTTCCCAGACAGCTTAACACTTAGTATGCCTATTATTTTTCTTAGTTCCTAACATATTAACCTTTTTTTTAAGATGATTTTTTGGGCTTTTTGCCTTTATTTGAAAGGGACAGCTGAAGAGAGACAGGAAATGCAAGAGAGAGGGAGGACACTATGCAGCAAAGGACCAAAGGTTGGATTTCAACCGGAGCCACTGCAGTAAGAACTCAGTCTTGTACATGGGGCGCGTTCTCTACTAGGTCAGTATGCAATGCCCCATCACATTAACCTTTTATTGTATTATGTGTATCGTACCAACACTTTTAATGTGTTCAATTGTCTTTTTTTATTGTGTTTATTGTTGCAAAAATAATTTCCTCTTGAGCAACAAAGATCTGAACTGAACTGAACTGTCCAGACATTTGCAGCTGACACACACCACAAACCACTGATAAAATAATTTAATTGAAGTGGTGTGAGATTGGTGTGATTTTCTTGTGGAAAATAGAAACACAATTCAAAGTGGCTGACCTTCAGAAGGCAAAATCACACCCTTAGCATGTTTTCTTTATTTCAAATGGGAGTCAATGACCAGTTTAGCTTGTGGTTTCCAATACGTTTCAGCCACAGATGTCTGCATGTTGGGTCAGTTCGTCGCCCTATGATTTGCTTAAGCCTGACTTACGTGGTAGATGGGTGGAGTTAGGCATACAGTACATACTACTACTGTAAAAAACTGTTACATAGTACTGGACGAAAATAAATGTTTACCTGCTGATGGCACTAGAACAAAGATCTGGGGACCATGATTGTTTGTACAAAATTTCATGGCAAGCCATCCAGTGGTTGCTGAGATATTTCAGTCTAGACAGAGCGACATTGCATCCCTAGAGCCACTGGCTAAAAAGAAAAAAAAGTATGTAAATGTCTGAAAGTTCAAACTACCATAAAACTATAATTATAAATTAATTTTGTGCACTTCTCTTCAACTTGACAACCTGGCACAAAATCATTAGTAAAGCCTTACCTATCTGATAATCTAGATGAATTCAAATAAATGCTATTACCGTCTGGTAGTACTATTTCACCAGAGTCTGACAAATGCGTACAGACATACACACATGCTCTCATGCTCCTGGCTCTGTTTCTTTGTAATTGAGGCCTCTGTGATAAGCCAGGGTCAGCAAAATAATAGAGCACGGAGTCCATTAAAACATGAGCACAATTAGGTGGGAGGCAAACACTGCCGATGGCTTCTGACCCCACTTCATTATTGTGCAAATGGAATGATTGTACTCTCTCACTCTGTCTCAAACACACAGCCACTTGTTCTGTCTGTTCTGCACACACTTAGTACCAATTGCACATGCCAGATAAGCCACTAACAGTGGCTGCTGAGCCAATATAACACTTCCAATTGCTCTTACACAAACAAACACATTCTCCGACATACAGTAACACACACTGATTCAAATACCAGGTAACTACTTGTACAGTAGGATAAACGGTCTCAGGCATCCTCTCATTAGCTGCTTTCACAGAACAACTGAGACTTACGCTGATCATCAAAAGGCCATTTAACTCCACTAAATTGCTAAATTGAAAGGATCACAGCAATCCAGCATAAGCAATTACAGCCCAATAGCTTTGTTCCTTAAGGTTTTAATGCTCAGACACAATTGCACTTTCTCTGTTTCGCCTCTCTGCCGCCTTCTCTTCCTAAGGAGGTCTTTATTCTTTGTCTCTTCCCGTATTTCTTTCACACACACGCATGCACACACAGACACACACACTTAGAAAAGCTGTGAGTTGTGAAACCTGTAATTTTGAAGGAGATCTCCTGCATGCGCAACAAGGCAGCTGTCAGCCTTCTCCTCTGGCCACTGATTGACTTGTCAGCTCAATTTGGCTCTGTGTCTGTGTGTGCGTGTGCGTGCGTGTGTGCGCGTGTGTGTGTGTGTGTGTTGTGTGTGTGTGTGTGTGTGTGTGTGTGTGTGTGTGGACATGTTAATCCATGGAGAGTCAAACCTGTGGTCAATACCGATAACAACAGGGATAAAACTAGACACACAAAGTAAAAAATCCAGTACAAAAACTGTGCATGCATGTAATGCCAATTTAATGTTGGTTAAGTTTGAGTATGTAACAGGAATCCCATAGTACAATTTAGAAGCAGTTGGGAGAAGCTTTCAATGGCGTGCATCCTCTAAAAGACAAACTGAAATTTGAAATCAGATTTGCTAAGAAATTAGCATATCCTTAGTGCTTATTTTTGGTCAAAATTGTAACTAGCAAAAGGAAGAAATGTAAGCACACATATTTGGTTCCAACTGAAGATGTCTGTAATTCTGTAATATCACTCTTAAAATAGTTCATAATATCCCTTCAATTCTGCAGTTAACTAGCTGTGGGGCTGAGATTGTTAGCCATTGCTTAGTCACAACTGTGAATTGAGCACTCCCTATGTTACACCCCTCCCGTGTCGTGATTCAAATCTCAGGGTATCATATGGAGTGCTGAGATACAGGACTATTTATTGCTGTGAGTACTGTCATCTGTCACCATATTTGGACCCATGAAGGAGAGACAGGTAATGCGATAGACCCCCCTCCTTTCTAGAATGTGTAACAAACAGCATGTGCAGGCACTGCCTATGACTCAGCAGGTATGGCAATAACATTAATGAAAAATAACGCATAGTGGGAATCAGTGTTCATTTTAGCACGCCAGGATTTACCTGGTTATAGCTTTTTCCCCAAGTTAGTGTAAAAACTTCAGTATGACTGGCAGTGATTGTAAAAATAAAAATTAAAGAAATAAAGAAAGACTAAAACAGATACAGGTTCTGAAAGCACTTGAATACCATGGTTTTAGTACTGGACATCTGTCAATCAAGTGAACATACCCATGCAGTTTTCTTAATTCTTTAATATCTTCAAGATGAAACAACGATTTAAAAAAATGCCAATAAGAAAACGCCAATAGTAGAAAACATTACATTAGGTCCTGTGCAAAAATAATTATTGGCTTTCTGTCAGGCACTGTGGAGAGGATTCAGAAGCAGAAAACATAGAAGTCTCTTTATAGAGTTTAATGACAAAAAGTCAAGCAAACAATGGACCAGGCAGAAGGAGAAACAGTGGGCAGGTTGCGGTAAAAAAATCCAAAAGGTCAGGCAGTGAGGCAGGCAAGGGCTAGGCAATATCTTCATTGTTTAGAAAACAGGGCAAAAAGTTACTATTAGGTCACAGAAACAAGGCTTGAATAAATTGCTCGAGAGCTTGGCATGAACACAAGACAATATGGCAAAGACTTGAGGGAGACTGAGGCTAAAAAAGGAATCCTGAATGGCTTGATTGCGCAGCTGATTGTTTGCGGGTGCAGGGAGCAGCTCCTGAAAGATATACCCAAACACAGCAAAACCACTAGAGAGCAAGAGTACCAGGTCAGGCGGTGACACTTTCTACTTTGAGGGAAAAAGAGACTGAGGATTTCCTTTTGATAAAGTACAATCAAAGGTTTTGGTGCCACGAGTGAAATCTTCAGCCATTCATCTTTTTGCTTCAGCATTCGTTGGATGCTACTTTAGGACTGATTATTGTCCCCCAGAGATGTCCTGACAGACAAACCAACATACAGAATTTCTCCACCAAGTGGCAAGATTCAATGACAACTGTGATAGTAAAATGGCTCTCAGGTTCCATACAGAATGACATTTTGAGAGTAATGAGTTTCTGTGTCATTTAGAGAGTCTCAAATATATATTTAATTTTCACAGAATGGTAATATTCCTGTGATGGAATTACAGGCATAGTTCTCTCTTTTCCTCCTTTTGGGTAATAATATTGTCTCAATGTGAATGGTGTCTTATTTCCTGTTTGTCCTGCTAGCTGACTACTTCGCTAACTAATTATTTTTGTTTTGTTTGTTTGTCATTCAACTCATCTGTCTTTCCATTCTGTTTTTCTCTCTTTCTGCCTGTCTATCTTGTTAACTGTCGCTCTCTCTCTGTTGCCTGCCTTTGCATCTGTATGAATGTTTCTGTATTTTCCCATGATTTGAATTGTATACGTCCCTCTGGCTCTAATGGTGAGTATCGCTTTGAATATTTAGTATAAAGTGCATTTGCCTGATATACGTCCAAAAAAGAACCTGTTAGTAATCACTCTATGTAGTGTACATAGATTAACTGTATGATTTTTAAAAAAGGCTATGAGAAAAAAATTGTATTTTGAGCATTAAGTTAATGATGTTTGATCAGTAAATGACAATTACTGATCTGCCAGGTGGATCTTAGTGACAGCCCAATAATATGATGAAAGCTCTGATAATGACTTCTCATGCTGCTTCACACTTTCAGTTGCTGGATACTATAGAATGTGATGTCCTTTATAACCCACAGCCGAATTAAAGTTCCCAATCAGTACATAACAACGCAAATCGATCTGTGAAAACTATATCTTCTGAACATTTTTTTGCTTTACCATTTTCAGTATCAAACTGAGAAGTTTAACCAAACTTTAGGCAATTTAAAACATTTATTTCAAAACAGGTTTGTATTGTATTGTGTGTTATGAGCTCTCTTTTATCCTCATTTTCTTTTAAGGCAGAATTGTGTATTTAACCTTCCAATAGAAAGTAAATATACTTTTACTACTGTAGCACATATTCATATGTTAATTGCTCCACCAAGCTGCATAAAATGTAATCATTAAATATTACAGATTTGTGCTTCAATCATTTATATTAGCACCTCCATTTAACTATCATGTTTTATATAGACCAATGACATATCTAATTTCTATTCTGGACCCCAACTCACATCTTCCAAGTATATCATTGTGTAATCGGATGTGTAAATAGGAAACTAATTTGTGGCATATAAAGCTCTGCTTGCTCTGTTTGACGGGCAGTAAGAAATTAATCTCAACATTCAAGGGCATCCAGTAGTGCTTTGATCCAATGCTTGCTGTGGAGGTGATACATTATTCTAGTCAAATATTGTGGAGTCTTGCAGTGCTCCTGCAATCTTTATCTTGGACAATATAATATACAGCATTGATTTGATATGGGATAGCAACACATCCAATAATAGAGTTAGGGCTCTATCAGTGTCAAAACAATAGTCCCGTTGGTACAAACAATTAGACTGTGTAGCGATAACAAACCCTGTTTTATAGTTACTATAATGTGTTTTACTAGGCTGGGAATCATTCATGTAATATGTCTGACTTCCTGCAGTCAAATGGTAATGCAGTTAGACTAATGGCTGCACTCTTATAGGCTTCACAATGCTGTGGATGATAAGTATAATAGGTTTACATAAATAAATAAGCAGGGAGAATTATAACTCCCTCATGGGTATGCTATACATGAGTGGAATTGATGTTACTGGAGGCTGGGGTGGTCTGATGGAAATGCTGCAGTACCATATGCCACAAGCGCCAAAAGTCACCATGGCATTTTGCTCTGTGATCAGGGCATAAAGGTTGGAGAGGGCTAAAGGTCAGACAAGCTAATGAAATCAAGGATGCTGGTGCAAACTCCTGAAACCAGCTGGAATAATCCAGGTAGGATAACTACAGCTGTTATCAAGAGCCCTCTGAGATGGGCAACTTCACAAAACTGAGAAACAATTTGAAGATTTTGTTTGTACAAGGCATGAGTGTGAGTAACTCTGTGTACATGAAGCATATCACTAGAGAAACAGAAAACAGAGCATGTGCTTAGCAAACAATCTTTAGGGAAAATAAGATGATAATAATAATAATAACAACAATCTTAAAAGGCTTAGAAATGCCTAGTACTGACACTTTGTTTTCAGAATTGCCTTCACAGTTTTTGTTATCAGCCAACCAGAGGGTACAGCTGTAGCACTCCTCTGACACCTCCCTTTGCTTCTCTTCTGTTTTCTATCCCTCTTTGTAGCTCCTAACCAAAGGCCCTTAACAATCCCAAAAGCAATGTGAGGAAAACCAAGCACTAATATGTAAAATGTGTGACTCTAAAAGTCAATGGTAAAATGTGTGCTTGCAGACAAATAAGGAAGGCCTAGCTCCATTCTGGCTCAATACAAGTCTAAGTATTCTTCTAGTTTGCAACTAACTATCCCAAGCTATACAAAACATTAAGGATAAGACTTCAAATAAACATGTTGTAAAATAACCTCAGTTCTTTTCAGTATTACACACAGCCCTTTTAACAGGAGGTGTTAATATACATATATATTTACATCTATAATATGACTCTGGGCAGTCAGAATATCATGAACCACTGCTGTTCTCACTCAAATCGAACTAAGGCATTTAGAGAATAGAAGGTACTTGAACATACTTCAAGTTATAAATCTGGTTTAAATAAAGGTTTTTAAAGTTATGTTTATATTAATCAAAACACTTGGTTAAAGCTACTATGATCAATATTTTTACATTAACAATGGATCAAGTGACTAAGTGTAACGTGAAAGGGTTTCCTTGTAGTAACAAATACACAAAGAATTATCACTCGACTCTGCAGTTCCCTTCAGCTCTACAGAGCTTCTTTCAGATCAGTGTTTTGGTTTTACAGCCCACAATTTCACTTTTTTGGTTCAGACTCATTGTTCTCATCAGTGTTGTTTCCAGCCACAGCAGGCAACTGTTTTGAGTGAAAATGCTTGAAAAACACACTGTACGCTACCTGCCTGGCAGACAGCCAAATTTAGCAACCAGCAGGCGAACATAGTGGAGCATTTGGCATTTAGATATTTTCCTCAGGAGTTGGTGGGGACCAAAACAGAGCTAAAAAGAGAGTAAATATTGGACTTAGATTCATCAGGTGGCCAGAAACTCCAATATATAACTCCAAATAAATGGTTATGTTGCTGCTTATTTGCTGGATGTATAAATATGGGTTGTTATTGCAGCTTTCCGTTGCCCCCAAGTGGACAAACAAAATCAGTTTAAGGTTTAAAAAAGATCTCTATCTTGGTTAAAAATGTCAAACACTGACTTTAAGCATAGGAAAAATCAATATCTTTACCTAAACCTAACACAAACTCCACACTAAGTAGTTTTGGTTCCTGGTGTTCCCTCCCAAACATATTTGGCAAACTTTTTGTACATTGACATAGTATAAAAACATAATTAGGAGACTTTATTTGAGTGATAATATCATTAATACAATCAGAAGGCAAGAAACCAATCACCAATAGTTTTGAAATACTTGGTAATAAGAACCCGTATGAGATTAATCAAAGACAATGAATACACAAAATATACTCACGTGTAATTACAAATCAAATAAAAGTACATTTTAACCTTTTACAGTCAAAATTCCAAGTGTGTAAGTGTTTCTTTCAGTTCTCCCCTCCCTTTGAAGATCCTGTGATGCAGAGACATAATTCAAACGTGCCCGTGAGAGGAATCGCAGATGATGACCTGTGGAAATTGATGAAGAGCCATGTGTTTGATCCTCCAGCAGCAGAGCTATTGAGTCACTGTAGCTGCTCACACTGAGATCAGTGACTAACATGGCTTTTTGTCAGTGAGTTGTAACTGATATTGAATCTGTGAGTGCTTGTGTGTTTAGGTGTGTGTGTGCTGAAGAGAGTGAGGCACCAGTGAATTATATAATTTTTTTAGCTACATTCAAGACTGTATTGATTTTTAAATATGTCCTTGTGGGCACAGTTTACTTTGATGTGGGGCTGGTTGTGTATACAGTGCAACGCAATAGAAGCCAGTCAGCACGGTAGGAAAATAATTGAAACAGACACACAGATAGACACACACACGCACTTACTGTGTCTCTACTACACATGAACAGGCACAGAGACACAACTTCATTTGTTCTCTCAGTGTTGCTTTTAGAAAGCCTGTTTTCATGTTAATAGTCTTTTCTCAGTTCCTGGGACATGTTGGTACAGACAGTACAACAAACAGAAGTCATTGAGTTATGATCTTGGATGTTCTCACACACAGATATGCATTTAAGTCACCTTATCAAGACATGAATTGCCACTACCTTGTTTCTGCCCACTCATCCCCAAACACACACACTTAAAACAGTTGGTGTGCGTGTTTCAGCCCACTCACTTGCTGTGTTATTATTGCAGCCCTCATAGCGTACTATGCCTCATGCCACATTTTTAGAAAGGTAACTTTGAGAGGTCTGCCAATGAACAAACTGAGGGCTTGAGGTGTTGCCAGGGGACTTCATGTGAAATCCATGCCCCCTTATTGGTTGCACCAATCATACTAATTCACTAGGGAGGTGGTAGGTGTAGATGAAGTGGCAGCGAAGGGGGAAATTAGGGTTTCAGGGCTTAAGAGAAGTGGGCATACCCATCAGAAAAACATCAACATTACAAAGATGAACCCAGTGTTTTGTACCATGTCTAAATATATGTCCATGCAACTCTGCCTGAGGGGAGAAAGGGCTCAGAAAATAGTGACTCTGTTAACACACTTTAATGTGCCACATTATGTTAGGCAATCTTTGTTTTTTGCATAACTTAATGCATCTGCAAAAGTGCTAACTTCCTCTCCTAATAATCAGCTCATTTATATTAACTATAAGTTTTATGTATTTATGTTTCACAGCAATTATTTTATATACTGTGTATCTTGGTATTTCAGAAAGTTTACAGTGTTCTCGTCAGCAGATCAAAATCCACAATAACTATAAACCTAGCAGGCCCTCTAATCGCCCGCGACTTGCTGAGTGCTAAGTCCTTTTAATGTCAAAGTTGACTAAAAACACCTTTCCATACTGCAGCCTATTCCAGTAGAATGAAGGCCATTTGCTTTCAGCAATCCAGGGCAGCTCCAGAAAGAAGGCCAATTATCAACGCAACAAAATCCCTGCTCAATACAATAGCGAACCAGGCAGTGGTACTGTGAAGTAACCGTACATCTCTTCATTATCCCTTGTTATTGCTGCGACATGGATTCCGATGTTGCTAAAGCTAGTGGTGGTGTGTGCTTGGTCTCCTGCTTCTCCCTATGTGATGCCAGCACCCTCAGATTAGCGTCTATGTCGGAATCTCTAGTTATGAGTAGACAGTAAACAGTGGCGGGCGATGCTAATCTAACGTTGTGGGGAGTTTCCCCTTGTTAGCCTGCAATGTTTAACCCTGTCGACTAAGTGATGGACATGTCTCTCTAGAAGAGACACCTATCTGCAAACCATCGTAACACAGCAAGGATGCAATAGCTGTGGGTGACTAAAGGTGATACTAACATTGTTTTGAAAATAAAAAGTAGCAAGTCTAATATGATATGGATTTAGCACAGAGAAAGTAACAGAGTAGATCAGTGGAAGAATGACGATTAAGGAGAGTGAAGAAATTTAAACAAAAAATCAAGAAGGCAGTGGTTGTCGATCGCACAGAAATCACAATGTGTATCAGGAAGCAGCGGCACCCTTGGGTATACTTGTATATGTCTCTTTTTGTCTGGCCACTGCATTGTAAATTCTGCCTGTATCTTTTTCTGTGCGTCTCCAACATTCGCTTACATTTTCCTCCCTCCCCTCATCCCGTCCTTTAACATATTATCAAGCAGCCAACTCAATTCATTAATTAGTCTTGTCTCTTCAGGTGTAATAATGCTTGGGACACTGGCAGGCATGAACAGATACAATCTGTTCCTTAGCATGTAAAGAACCTCCTGTCGTGGCTAATAACTTAGTCACCGAGTTACAAAAACTCATGCTCTCATTCACACACAAACAGAAATGCAACCACCATACACTGTGACAATGTACTGGTGTGTGTCTCTCTGAGTCCTTTATAATTCTGCCCCCTGTTGGTAGCTGTCATTATTGTAGCCAGGAGCTGAGTGCACATTGTGTGACAACCATAGCTATCTCTGCCTCTATCAGAGGAAACACTATTGTACTTGACTGCATTTGTAGTTCAACAACATATTACGCTGTAATAACAGTAATATAAATTAATAAAAACACTTCATTCGATCTTCCTGTGACATGTCAATTTACAGTTCCAGGGGTGTGGACTGGTTTGTGTAATTTACATAAATTAATGGCAAAACTGGAGACATAAAGTTTCTAAAACCAAACCACTGGAAATTGGTTAACTGATTCACTAATTAAATGTTGATACTGTTGCATCAAATGCATCTGATCCCATTAATAAAGAAAGTTGTTGACCATGTTTAACTAAACTTAATTGACTCCATACTAAAATCACAGAAGGTTTAAGTTGTAGCCAGTGAAATTATTTAAGGCACTACAATACAGCTTATTTGATGTACTGTAACTTAATCATTGCTACAGTGTCAAAGCAATATTATAGTCAGGCTATTAAACCAGCTGAAGGTCATTTTAAGATTAAATGTTTTGTTTTTTTCAAGAGAGACCTGCTGAGCAAGAATGCACAACTAAGTCAGCATTATGGCAATAAATACAATACAGAAAACATAAACAGGCTGAGTAAACTGTCAAACAACTGTGATAATCCAGTACATATGCAGTACAGATATTTCGATTGTAAACACATTCATTTTATGTAGATCATGCTACTGTGATGTGTCATTGTTCACCAAGTTTGAGTTAGAAGATCAGAAGTGGAAAAAGGAGAGAACAGAATGGAATAAGCAAGAGATGAAGTGAGAGAGCAGGATGTGCAGGAATCGATGTTGAGCGGCTATATTTACCATGGTCCAATTAGACAGGAAGAGACTGGAGCACACTAATGACCTGACATTTACACACACTGAACCCCCGATTTGTTGTTATTACACTGTGTGTGTGTGTGAGTATGTGTGTGTGTGTTAGAGGAGCATGCACGTCAGAATTAAAGACAGAGAGAGAAACAGAGGGAAGAATGAAAGGCCGGGGGTTTATATGTGGGTACCACATGTGTCCTCTCAGTATGTGGACTCATCAAAGAACGATTACATTTCAGCATTTTAAAGCAGCAGCACAAATGTCCTCTTGTGGAGCCTTACAGTTGGTACTCTCCTCTGCAAAGTAAAATTGCAGTCACTACTTCTTTCTACCGAAATACACCGGCCAACCATATCACTGCTCAGAAGGTAGCTATTGTATCGAACGATTCGTTAGAATATTTCTGTTAATAATTTAGCTCATAACACCACTGAGCTAGCTAACGTTACAGCTCAGCCGAGGAGGACGCCATTAAGGTTTACATCCTGTGCTGTCACGAGCACGAGCCTCTTGTCCATGAGTAGGTGCACTATTCCTTCTGCATTGGACTGCTAATCTGGCATACCGGGAATTCCTGGTGGGCCGATGCATCTTGGGGCTCATATAATTTTAATTTTTAATATTAAAAAAATGTAGTGCAAACAACCAGCCCATAAAGCAATGGCAGCGGCCCATTGGTTAATTTTCTATAATGGCATACTCTGGCCCTACCACATCTCTAACTGGGCCAGCTCCACCTCTCCCCCTCTGTCCTCTCTGTTTCAGATGCCATGGCTCTGAGCCAAACATCTGTGATTGAAGGAGGGCATCTATGTCAATTGTCAAGATGGACAAGCAAAAATGAGGGGGGTGCGGAGAAGTTGCAGGCCAAAAAAATAAATTAATCTAGATGCAGATGCCGCCAAATGTACAAAAATCACAGATATGTGTGCTGCAGTGGCTGCAGCAGTAGCTTCAACATCTACATTAGTACCCGCCATTATTCAGCAACAGGTGGTAGGAGGACAGGTGGCTGGCCATGGCCACCGCCAGGCAGAGGAGCAGGCATGTAACAAGGAAGCCGAAGTTGAAGCAGAAACAGGGTGTAGCATGCAGGGAAACAGGGACTCTCAGGGAGGTAGTGTGTGTGGCATGCCATGATAATGACTGATGATTAAATGTACATAATAAGTTTCATGGTTCTCTCACATTTCTGATTGGTGCAATTTGAGATGTTACAATTGCCCCCTGTTTCCAAGTACTAGTATTAGCTTAGGTTCTATTATTACCCCAAGCTGAGCGAAATGCCCTTCCTTCTGTATTAAGAAAAGCAAACCTTGAAACTGCCGTTTCAGATACTTAAATGCTTATGGCCTACTGTATAACCATATTGAGAAATTTAATAGCTCCACCATCAACATGGGATTATTAAAGATAATCACTATTCCTTCCATTAAGTTGGACTTTTATCCCTAGCATATGGTCATTAACAGGCCCAACCTGCCACCACCTCAGCCCTATACCTAGAAAAATCTCCCTCCATCTCCCATATCTCATAATGCCTTGGTCGACCGCATCCAAATCCATAACCTCAGGCCTACACCTAGAGTAATCTCTTTCCCCTTCTTTTACCTCACCCCCCTGTCCTGAAACTCCTCATAGCCTCTGCCCATTTCCCCAGCCCTGTCCTCATTTCTCTACCGAGCTCTAGTGAACCATTGTCCTTGCCCAGCTCATTGACGGTGCTACTAAATCACGTCGGATTCTTCCTTGCACAGAGCATTAGCTTCCATAGCTCTGTTATTGCTAGCTTTGGCCCACTGGCGTCTGGGTTCTGCATGGTTGTGTTTACGACTGTCTTCCTGCCACCACGCACATATACGCACACACACGCCGATTCACATGCACACGCACATCCCAGATTATTCTCAGCAGGCTGCAGAGGAGATAAATGGCTCCTCTGTTGCCTGGCCACAGGTTGGCAGAGCCTGGAGGGAAAAAGATCCATTTGAGAGCCCTGTGACGCGGGGCAGGGTTTGGGGGGATAACGGACAAAGGTAGAGGCGACCTAAAAATTGAATCATGACGATTTCCAGTGTACATGCCTCAGGATGACTAGGAGGCTGGGAAATAATAGGTGGAGAGAATAATATGATGCTGATGTTTTGTATTTTCTTTTATTTCTTGAATTAACCGTTGTGTAATTTCACAATTTAAATATTGCTAATAAGGACACAAAGGGTATTTTTTTACACCTAAGAAATGTCTAGTTGACAGATGATATGCTTTTCATCCAACAATAGTGATATGTGAATGTGGAGGTTTATTATTGTTCATAAATATCAGATTAGCGAGCTGACAAGAGGAGGGAGACAGCAACAGTATGTCCTGGTTAGAGCCATCTGCTTCACAACAGGAGGAGGATCTGTCTGTCTGGGAATAACCTGCTGATGGGCAACACCTGGAGGGAGACGCGTGACTCAGTCTGAGAAGTTTGAGAAGGCTTGTCAGAAATTCTTCAGTTAAAAAGGATGCATCTCTGTATGAAAATGGAAAAATTTAAATCACATTTAGATGAATAATGTAAATCGACTAAACACAGTTTCAAACTTGCTTCCCAAATTCTTAACACTCACTGTCATTTACCTTGGCTTGGCCTCTTATAAATGCAGTTGTATTGAGCGTAGTGTTACTGAGAGAGGGTAAATATCCTGCCTCTCATTTGTCAGCTGAAAAACAGCAGTCCATCTGTTTGCCAGTCAATAAGAGAGTTTGTCTGTTCCTCAGTCTGCACGTCTCTGTTTAGCCTATATTTCAGGCGACTGATCATGCCACTCTACTGATGACATTAGTTACACAATCATTCTGTATTTTAGCACAGAGTGGGTGTGGACAATAATAATATACAGCTATAATGTATCTAAAATAGCTGAGAGAGACAGGAAATGTGAGAGAGAAGGGGGTTGATATGCAGCAAAGGCCTGCGGGTCAAACTCGAACCCATGCCACTGCGGTACATGGGGTGCGCGCTCTACCAGGTAAACTACCGGGGCACCCCAGAGCTTTTAAAAATATTACCAAAGTGGCTACCTAGGCAGTCACTCTTTACTAAGTATTTATTATTAACAATTTAGTAGTTATTAATAATATTATCATGTTTGTAGTATTTTTAAGAAATTTAAACAAAAAACTACCAAAAAAACAATAAAGGCAAAGCCGTAGATATCCAGATATTCCACCATCAAGCAGCAGCAGCATTAAATTGCTGACAATAAAGTCCACAAATAAAACGTTGAATTTCACAAAAAGTGTCATACAGTATTGTTTAGAAGTTAATACACTTCTATTATTCTATGAATTCTGTGCTTATTTTCTATGCAAATGTCTTCATTATTTCAAATGGACTTCAGTATCTTCATTTCATATATTATGTAAAAGGCAAATCCAGGCAGGGAAACAAACAGCAATAAAGGGAAATTATCACAGGATTTATTAATACTACCATCTCATGACATAAAAAATGCATGCTGTTTCACAGTTGCAAAGTTTTATTAAAAGAGTAACTCTTTTGGGGATCTTTTAAGTCAAAGATATAACAAAAACCCATTAAGTCCACATAACCATCTGTCCATTTAATTTCAAAAGCTAGAGGAGAATAAAAGAGAAAATTCGTGTTTCAAAGACACAGAGTTTTCATAAATGACTTCAAGTCAAAAGTACAGGAAAATTCATTCATGAACAATTCAAAATCCAAAAAGAAAGACTCTGATTTTAGAAAAGGTTTTATGCAATATAGTGTCTACCACATAAAGCAAAATATTTGATTCTTCCATTTATATCTAATACTTTAATATGAGTACTATTTTTTGTCAGTATTTGATGATGGACAGATACACATATCTAGTGATGATTTTAATACACATATTTATCATAGATGTTTTCAAAATTCATAAAACCGCAGCAGTACCAGTGGTCTAGTTTGTTGTTTTTTTCGTGTTATTGTATTATTATTATTCTGCATCCACAAAAAAATCTTGGTACAATTTCCCTCCTAATACATTCATACCAGAGGCGTAGAATCACAAAAATGAGGACTTGCGGCTTGTCTTAGTTAAGTTAAGGCTCCTTTTTGTTTTGTCAAGTATTTAAGATTGTTATTAATATGTTTCCATTTGTGTAGTGTATTAATTATTAGAAATTACTAGTTTTTGCCTTAAAATTTTAAGTTAACTGAATTTATACTGGTTTGTAAAAATGTGTTCATTAGTTATAATGTTATTAAGCTGGGTGGTGGTTTTGGTTCTAACTACAATTGAAGAGTCAACTGAACTACAAAAAAATTTACTTAAAATCAGTGAGTGTTGACTTATACTGAAAAGAGCTGCTAGTTAAGCTTGACTTCCAGTAATAATTTTCACTTGTAAAGTTGTGTCAAGTCTGATTCCTCATGCACTACACTGCCTAATCATTGTAGCTTTTGCTAAAGTGATAATTAGGCAGCGTAGTCAGATTCAGGATCAGGACTGATCCTGGTTTTAATGTGATCAATCAGAGATGTGCTTAGATCAAACACTACAACGTTCCTAACAGAAATACGCTCATCATTGAACTATTTGACACATACAAATGATTTAATTCATTACTTGCAACTTGATGTAAAATGCCCTGTTCCTATTAAAAAATAAGTATTTGGTGTGATTTTGGCCATAGTGCTATTGTATTTTTCATACTAGCATTGACAGAAACTTGCTTTTGACTTGTAAGTCAGGTCTCAAAGACTTGGCTTGGACTTGGTTCAGAAGACTCAAAAACAGCTCTTATTCATACAACCTTAGATTGTAAATGACACCACTGACCTCATGCTGACAAACCCCGTCTCTCATATTTTCTTCCAAATCCAGCTAAACCAAATCCCCTAGACCCGAGGAGTTATCTGAATTATCTAAATGACTCTGCATGTTTTCCATTTTTTCCAAAGGCATCTTTTCCCTGGCGATCCTTTGTTTATGCCTGAAGGATACGTATTTAATAGCGTGGCCTCGAAATGCACATTTAAAGCTATACCAGACTATATGCTGGCTGGCTGAGTTCATGTTAAAAGTAAAAAAATCTGCAATTTTTTTTATTTATAAATGTTTCATCTTCCAGTAATAACTTAAATTTAGTTGACTTAAACAGTTTGCACCCTCTTACCCAAAGTAGGATTTTTAACAATCAGCCGATAGTCAGTAGGAACGTTTCCACAAATGGCTATTAAATGGTGCCTTTATACAAACCAAGTATATCTAATTTGTTCTTGTTTTCCAAATCTCCAGACATCAATTAAATCCAAAGCAGACATTATTTCTTTATATAGCATCAAACATAGTAACAGTTACCAAAATGATTTTTATTTGAATACAGGGTGGAATTAAAATCCCCAGCCATGCTATTTTTGAATCACAATACTGCAAAGTATCACTAAGCCTAAAAAGAAATATAGCAGAATTATCATTATTTAGAGCATGCATTGTACCATCAGATTATTACTAGAAAGGGTGGCTTTGGCTTGGTGGCAGAGCAGTCGCCTGACGATCAAAAGGTCGGCGGTTTGATCCCCCCGCCATGTGTCAAAGTATACTTGAGCAAGATATGGAACCCCAAAATGCTCCCGAAGCTGCGCCTTCAGTTTGTGAATGTTCTCCTATGTAAGTCGCTTTGGATAAAAGCGTCTGCTAAATGTAGAAAGCTCAAAACATAACTGTGTTTTTGTCTCAATCACTCATATTCTGTGCACTCAGGTAGAACTCTTGCTCCAAAAGACAACATGTCTAACTATTTTTATTTCTCTTTTGACTTTTTGCGGTGTCTTTGACATTTCAGAATGTATTTTCAAATTACGTTGCCTGGTCATAGTGTCAAAGTCAGCAGTGAATTACCATAAACAAAGCCACAAATGGAGATAGCAGGATATGGCTGAAATGTTAGTTGTTATTAATATTCTGCTGGAGAGTTTCTGCTTCTGCAAGAAGGCCATACTCTCTCACTTTCCCTCGCTCTCACCAACTGTCTGTTCACTTAATTGGAGCTGGGAGTCTAGGACCACGTCTCTGACCGCCGCAAACATCCCTGGGTGGGTGGATGGCACATAGGTATAGCCGGCCACACCTACGTGAGTGAGTGAGTGAGTGAGTGAGTGAGAGAGAGAGAGAGAGATGTAGCTCTAGCCTGAGCTGTAGAGGGAGTGAACAAGACTAATAAAAGGCATATCCTGCAAGAAATCTACGCTGAGTGATTAAACGAGGACCGGCTATCAAAGGTTAGTAATGTTGGTATCAAAACCGCAAACACACAAAGGAAAAGAAATGATCGGGCTACACCTAGAGTTATCTTGTACTGTAAAAACAGTCATTTTTCCCATGTGAGTAAATTGATTTGATGACAATATTATATGCGCTGTAAGTGGATGAAGCATTTATAAGCAATAACTAAAAATCTCTGCATGTTCTCACTGTGAACCTTATTGACAGCAAATTATGGCATTTCATCCTTTTAAAGTTTTGACAAGACAAGTTTGTAAAATGCAAGAATCATCAAGACTGGGTCATTTCTTTCACCCTAGAATTTTACACCATGGTTTTTATGCCTAACGTTGAAAAACTGATGGTCAAATAAAACAAATGAAAAATGTGATATTATTACCTGGGATAATTTAACTATATCATTAGACCATATCATCACACTACCAGCACATATTAGAGAGCTCAGCACCTCCCAATAAATGGCTTGTTAGTAATCAGGATTGTGAGCACTGAGTGACAAGTTTAAAGTGGTGTGTGATGTGATTGGTGTTGGTTTATATCTGCTGTAGTCTGTTGTAGGAGAATAACTACATTAATCAAATAATTACACTTTAATTAACTCATTAAGGGGTATTGCTCAAGTTTGAAAGAACTTGGGAAACTTGGAATCAATTAAATGAATTAATCTCGGATCATTAAGTTGATCAGTCTCTAAGAAAATTTGAATTATTTTCTAAAGATTGACCTTGTCTTCTGTTTCTAATAAACCACATTGATTAAATGTGAACATTTATTTATAGCTAAATGGCTGATAAATTAACAAATTAAGGGTTAATAAGGTATAAAGAAAATAACAAAACACAACAGATGAAATTGCAAATTGAGTGATGAAAAACACCTGATCTTATTGGCAATAGTGAAGTGAGATGTGATCTGATTATTAAACAAAAAACACTACAAAGAGCTAACGTAAAGCTAGGGCAGATAACTTATCTAAAAAAAGAATTACTATATTTTATTCGACATCAACCCTTTATCACAGCAAACCGTTGTTTAGCCTACAGTTTGAAGCGCTGGCAAAGACAAGGTTCCACCGGCTTTCCAACGTGGCGTGCAGGGAGAATCCTCTGGCAGAGGAGGGTGTCGGCGTGTCTACCTGTGGCCGCTTAGGTGACTCCATGTCGGTGGTGTCGGTGAAAATGGTTTTATCAGTTGGCCAAAATCGGAGGCGTTTCTAGAGTTGAGGAGGGGCTTGGCACCGAAACTCTGTTCTTCTGTCTTTTAACACAGGTCATGTTGTTGTGTCCATAGATGTCACATAATTGAACATCACTATGGCCATACAACCATGATTTGAGTCATAAAAATAGCATAATGGCTATAAAACATTCAGGGAAGAATTATTCAATCAAGAACTATTTCAACAGATCATTCAACCAGTTATGACACTTCTGATTCATTTTAACACACATTCTTAATACTACTAGTAAGTGGCATAAGGTTAAACAATAAAGTTTGTTTTATAGTAAAGTATGATTGTGTCAGTACTATACACTTATGATGGTGATGGCTACAGAGACTTCTGTCTGTTGGTTAGTAGGTGGCAGTGTTGTCACCTGTTAAACAAAAGGTTAATTTCCTTGCTTCCTTCCTAACTTGCTCATTTCAGGTCCTACAAAAATAAAGGTTGGTTTACTCATCAGCAAAATATGTGCTGATTAATGTTATGCAGCTAATTCACATGAATTCATGCTTGGTTTCAAACATGGATAACGGTTGCTTTTACTTTATGATAGAGGACTGGCAAACCTTATCTTAAATCCCATCAAAGGAAGACAGAGGAGAAGGAGTGTGTTGTTTGCATGTGTATGGGAGACAGATAAGGGACGGGAGGCTGTTGTTTTTGTTTCTCCTTTCTAATCCCGAGGGACAATTTATTGTCTTTAAATTTTGCTGTGGTTCCATTAGCATGACAAGGCATGTCTTTCCTCTGGGGTGGTAAGCTCTGTCCTTGTCTGGCAAGTTTCCAACTAGACATCTTTACTGTTTGAGAGGGGAAGAGATTAGTTGCAGATCCAGACATCTGAGCAGAGCTTATTCAAACTCTCCTCATGGTGTTCCAATTGGTCGTAAACTATGCAGCTGTGTGTTGTGAAGGTGGAGAAGAAATCCATCCCCCTCTGTTCTCACTACATTGTTATGATTTAGACAAATTCTGTGTGTGACAAATTTGTGTGAGGGACTACAATGTGAAATTTGGTTTTGGTGCTTAAGTGCTTTTTTCACTGCATATCTTACCTAATGATGTAGGACTGTGTTTAGAGAAACAGGTTAATGATTTGAGAATGTGGTCTGAGTGACCAACGTGGCGTTGGTCACTCAGACCAGTCTTTAGCTTTGTCCTGTTGGACGATGTTTTCATGTTGTAATGTTTCCTTTTAGGTTTTATAGGTTCAATATTTCAGTTTTTCAAAGGAACAGCAAATGATTTGTATATTTTTTGTCTCCATGCTCTTTAATGCACAATAGGATACAAATTGAGCCGTATGTATTTTGAAGTGTATGTGTGTACACGTGTGTGTGTTTGTTTAAGGCAGAGAGACCGAGTCAAACGCAACAGTCTTGTTTTACCTTATTTATTTAATTTATAATGCTACCTTTACTGATGATTGAGAGTGCAGATGTGCAATTGTCCCTCTTATGTGCCTACCTGATGACATACTGTAAAACTGAGCAGGATTTTTATTTTAAGAGCAAGCCCCCTCAGAGACAGAGAAATATTAATTTACTGATGTCTGCAGTAGGGAAAAAAGGAAAAATCAACTTGTCATCTCTACATTGATTAAATGCAAGTTACGAGAGCATTAGGCTGTGTTGAACACAAGCTGGATTAAACCATGCTAAGCTTGCGGCTGATGCTTCGTAAAACTGGAACAAATGAATGATGTGAATGTTGTGTTAGATGGCAATAAATGAACTCAGTTAATACTTTGTGCATCTGTGGTTGTATGTGAATCATTCTGTCACTGTGAGGATTTCCACTGACTCTGCCGGTCAACCTTTTCCTCAAGGAATGAGCTGTGTTTTGTCTCTGTCCTCCATCCTAACATCCCCCATCTTTCTTTCTCTCTTCGTATACCACACCAGCTCAGCTCCAATTAAATCAGGACCACATATCGAGCATGAAATATTTTGTGTATGTGTAATTAGAATATGTACAGGAATATTTTCAATATTTTCCATGTTGACTCCACTATACTACAGATGGACGATGTAGTAACCAGAATGCACTAGAACCTTTTGCCCCCTGATTGGATGGTCAGTGGGCAACGTGCTGATTGGCTAGTCAGCAGAGGCATTAAAACAGGGTCAAAACGTGTGGTTGTAACTCGTAGCTTGTAACTTCAGTGTTGCATACAAAAATAGGGCATTTTTGTGTCCGTTTCTCAGACTATGTGAAACGGCCCTGTTGAAAATATTCCAGCAAAACTTCTTTACAAAGTCACAGATTCAGATACTTGCATGCACATTTTTTTCACATGCACACAAATGGTGATATACAACTGCAGGGTGTGAAATTATTTGTGAACATCATTTCAATGGCTCAAAATATCAATGACCCTAAGTTGATCCAATATGAAGAGGGAGGTAAATTTAAGGAAGAAGTGTCCAGAGGCAACACTCCAAAGAAGGACTTCAATCTGTTTTTCAATGTGCACCAAATGTTAAATCTATATTAAAATTAAGAGTAATTTAATTGTCAGTGATGCCCATTAAAGCAAAGGTTTTCATGAGTAACAAACCCAAAGGAGCATGAACATTAACAATATACATATATACACACACCAAACAAACCCAAAATTGTTCAATTGTTTAAAACTCCAGCATGTGTTGTTGCTTTCAGACTGTTCTCAGTTGGATCCAGTAATTACTTTTGCTTTTACAAAGACCCAAGAAATGAATTAATGCGCAACCTTAATGGCCCAAAACCCTACATAACAAAAATATGAATTTTTTAAGATTTTGTGACTATGAGCATATATTTTTGTTTCTATGACAATACAAACTCTTTGCAGTGGTACAATGTGAGGTAAAGGTGCTGTTGGTGCTTTTTCTTTGAGCGCCTCTAATAACTAAAGCTGTTACTGACTGCACATCACCGTTTCACACATCAGCTTAACATACTGTAGAACAAACACTTAACTTTCGCACACAAGAGTTTGACAGATTTATCAGTTTGTTAATATACTAAGGTCATAAACCTAAATGTAGTAGTCCTGAGCTCTGTTTTAGAATTAATACATCACTGACTATTGACAATTTTGTATGTGTATGTGCAAGTGAACAAACACGTATAAGGGAGCATGTTGCATTCATGTGTTCATATGTCAAAAATGTCGAACAATGTAGTGATATTTCTTTAGCTATATATTTAAGATTTAGATGGTTGGCTGCCAATAAATCCTGGAATTTACCCACTCCTTCTGATAGCAACACTAAAGACTGAAAGTAACGTTACATCCATATGCTTAGCATATTGATAATGTTATATTAATGTTATATTAGCTTACCTTTTGATAAACATCAGCATGCTAGTTTGTCCCAGCTGTTTTGATGTTGCTTCCTTTAATTCTCAGTGGTTTCTTCCAAGAACCAGGGGCGTTTCTTGGACTAGAGGACATTCAGAGCTAAGCCCTGACCTTTATAGGGGTATTCGGGGGTATCCACCCCAGGGAAAGCATTTGATTAACAAGCTCTATTTTGATGCATTTTTACGCACTCTGGCACCTCATTTACATTCAAAGTACATGTCTTAATCATTGAAAAATTGAAATGTGTACCTCAAAAACTGGTGTTTACTTTCCAGTTTATATTTAAATTGTGATGTTAAAAATATTTGTAGTTGTGAGTAATCAGTATTCGTACTGAGTAGAAACAGTACACTGCTATCATTAAACGTTTATTGGAAAAGCAGGTAAATGTATTTATAACATTATTTCACTCTCTCTCACACACACACTTTTCAGATACAGTTCAGTGTAGTGCTACACGGTTCATCGCTCCATCTTCTGCTATTGTCTGTCTGTCTGTCTCTATTCTCTCTGCTGTAGGAAAAACTGTTAAATGTATTAATGTTAACATTAGTTTATTAGGATATTAAATATGAATATTAAATAACCAGTAAACAAAGTTTTATTTGTCTGATTCACTGCTTCTTGCAAATTAGGTCCCCTCTCTTCATTCACTCTCGCTGGACCACAGCTGCTGGTTGAGCCAGGGAGGAGGGCTTAGCCTTTTTTAGTCAAATAAAAAAAAAGAAACTCACAAAATGTCAAGAAAGGAAATATTCTTACACCTATTTTCCTTATTAGACAGAAAAATACAACCATACACCTTCTGAATTCAAGTTTCTCTCTTTCACCAAACTAATTGCCTTGTTAACTCATCCTGAAACACACTTCATTCAAACTCAACAGGAACAAAATAACTTATACTCTTATATCATGTTCAGGTAACTTGGAACTCATACAGACATTTACACACCTTGCTTTCCTGGCTCAGCATGAGAGGAGGTTTGCGCAACTGTTTGAGCTTTAAACAGTTTTTACCGGTTTAAAATGTTCATTTTTTCCTCATACCGTGAGCTCGAATTTTGGCATATTAAATGAAGAATTGACGATTATTTCCATGTATTTTCCTGTCAACCCTCTGATTGGTCTTGCTTCTGTTTCCTTCACTGATGATACACAATTACAGTTATTACAATTCAACAGTGTCATCTTCTTTAGTTAGAAACTGCTCAATTAGAAGAGGGTTATTAGAGAAGAGGGAGAATTCTTCACGGCTAACTAAAAAATCTTCGGGACTACAGCCTCGGATGCCTATGCCTGGCAACGCCAATGCCAAGAACTGATTACGTCAGATAACATTACTGGCAGTGACCAAACATTATGGATGCAAGATGCTATATTTGGGTGGTGGAAGATGCTCAGGGGCAAGGCTATATAGAGTTTGTATTAATAAAGTTGCTGCCAAAGAGCACATGTTTAACTTTGACATCTGTATGATTTTGCCTTCAGGAAGATACAGTATAGAATCTTGCTGGGCTGTTTACTGTATAATGTTAGACACACTGAAATATGATGCCCCTTTTATCCTCACACACAGAGTCTGTCTCTCATTCTCTCATCTGAAAGTAAACACATCTTCATTTAGTGCAGGAGGCTGGATGCAGCACAGTCTCTGCTGTAATCTGCCGCCTCCTGACAACGTTCAATTCAGATGTATCTGAGAGGCAACACCAATCTGTTCTGTCATACATCAATTTCACAGTCTGTATAAACCAGCCCTCTGCGGCAACCTCTCTCTTTTTCTCTCACCATTGACTCTTATTCTCCCAATATCTTGCTCTCTTTCTCCTTGTCTCTATCACTTTCCTTCTCTCACCCTGTGTCTGTCAATGTTGAGGTTTTCTGTCTTTCAGAAGGTCAGAATTTCATGTACAAATGTCTTGCTGCCTCCAAAGCTTGCCATGTAAAAGTAAAAACATGCAAAAACACTGAAACAACAATAAAACCAACACCTTACACCTAAACAACAGAACAGGTTGATTGCCAATGACTACCAAAACGACATATATGACCGCGTTGGCGAGTGCCAGAGACAGACGTACCAGACCTTAAATACGTTACATAAGTCACGATGTTAAACATATGGTTTACATTGTGAAACAGTCGCAGTTTGGGTAGGTTTAGGCACCAAATCTACTCAGCTTAAGGAAAAGATCATAGTTTGGGTTAAAATAAGTACATCACGTGACTCTTGGTTTCACGCAGGCACAAATAGCAGTCTCCTGGGTGAAAGTCCTGTGTTTAGCCCATCCATCCACCCTGACCTTGTCGCTCTTTATGCTACCTCACCTGACTTCCTCCTTTGCTCCCATCATAATAACAACAGCCACTAGAGCTCGATGTCTAACATTAACCATGAATATGGGTCGTAATAAGCTGCTTGCACAGATAACCTATACGCTTGCTTTTCTGGCGAGGACGGGCTGATAAAACAGTGCCTCTGTCCAAAAAACACCCTGATCTTTCATTGCAGCGTACACCGTCCTCTGGCTTTGCCACTAAACATTCTTGTTGCATGTGATCACAATTTGTGTTGGAACGTGAGGTCTTGGGGAGTGGAGCTCAGTCTTGTCCAGATTGAGCTTGAGGCAGCGTTGCTAATTTAGCAAATTTGTTACAAGATCTGGCAACTTTTAAGAACTCTCCTAGTTTTTGTATTTCAAAAAAGGAGCCCAGCGAGTAAATCTAGTGACTTTTTGGACTTGAAGAGAGGCGCCAGTACATGTGTGGGAATCAGAGACTGTCCTCCCAAAAGAACAGCATTAGCCGTTTCTGCTCGTGCCCTAAAACGACAAATGACAAGTGACAAACTCTACGTAGTGAGGAGGTCACTGTGGATGGACAGGTCAACAAAAAATCAGACTTTAACAAGAGACCACTTTTTGTTTCTGTGGGAGAAATGTATGATGTTTCTTATAAGAATGTTTGTGCATTGACATGGTTAGTCGACCTGAGAGGGCTCACTGTCCCTAACACTTGGTTTTACATATGTGAGCAGACTCTGGTGTCTGGACGTAACGATTAGACGTCGACCTTGATGATGTTCGTGGGTAACACACACAGACACATTGTTTTGCCTCCTGTCTGGCGCCATGATTATACGAGATTATGTATGACATAGGATAAACCGCATAAAGCTGAGCGAATGTAATGTCACTTTGAGTGTTTGGTATTGACTGTGTCCATGTATGCAAGCTGTACCAAGAGCTTCTCTAATATCAGATTTAAGTTGTAATAAATATATTCAAGTATAATATTTATTCAAGTAAGGACTGAGGCTCTTCGAGTTATCATTTTATTCATCAAAGTGAAGACTGACATTAGTATTTCACATCACTTTCCAACAGTGACTCAAACGTTATTGTGTTTTTTTAAAAGAATGAACACAAACGATGGTCCACAATTGGGGCATTAAATCTGAAAACACTTCTATGTGTCACTCTAGAGAGCATGGACAAACGACGTATTTTGTCATTTAATTTTGAGTACTTGTTTAATCCACACCTCTTCCTGCTCGCTGTGGCTCTCTTGTTTGAAAGCGAGGAGTGTGCAGTGTAAACTACAAAGTGGTAAAAAAAAAAAAAGTGGTACCTTTTAAGAAAATCTCTTTTCAACAAATTAAACTATAACTATTATTATAAAATAAAAAAGAAACTTTCACTGTCATTGTTCACTCTACCTGAGTAAGTTTCAAGTACTTTTCAGTGGACTATAGCTGCATTTTCATGCCTAAATATAGCCTAAATAATGCTGAGATAATTTTCAAAGATCAACTTTGAATAGCCCAACCACACATGTGAGTAGAGAACAGTCCTAATACCTTGTTGATATTGGTTTATTTTTGGCAGTAGTGCTCTGGATTCAGCTGTTAATGGAGTTTCTGTACCTGAGGAATAAAACCTATGACAGAGTACATGGGTGAGCAAATTATAAAGTGAGAGAGACAGAGACAAAAAGTGAGTTTGCAGGGGAGAATATGGCAGGGTGAGGAGAGGAGAGGAGGCGGTCAGATATTCATTAGTGTTTTTCCACTTGTTCCATTAGTATCAGGCTGCTGATGCTTTTGCTTTTCCCATTTTTGTTGTCAGCTCGCACAAACCAAAGCTTCAGGACTGTTTTTCTCTCTCTAGTTAACCACGTGAGAGCCTAATGAGGAGAAAAGTTGAACAAAGGTATCAGAATAACAAAAAGACACAAAAGAAAGAACCAGAAAGCAAGGCAGTGCCTATGTTCTATGCTAATGGCCTTAGTGGATTTATTGACTGTGACTGATAATGTCCCTCCTTCACCTGGCTTACACTTCAGTTGTGCTGCTGAGCTGAAACACACATGTACAGGATGAGGCAAGTGGCTTTTAGGACTTTTCTTAATATTTTACTCTGGAAATCATTAACTGTTCAAAGTTGGTAGATAGGTAGGGAAGTGATTTCTTTTTTTCTCTTTTTTCAGAATTAGGCTCATGGCTCTTTTGGTCTGAGATGGAAGCCTCAAACGTGCAATCAAGAATATATACACTGGTACAGTCAAATAAACTGGTTTATGGCCCTTTCTGCAACACTACCTCACTCAGTTGAGACTTAGCTTCATAGAAAGACTGGCTTCATTTCCCAGTTCCCAATTCAATGAAACAATTGTAAAAATAGATAATATGATACAAAATTGCTAATATGATGAGGATGCAAAAATTACAAACAAATTCCATGAGAGCATAAAGCAAATCAGATTGTAGTTTTGCAGTGGTGAAATGTCGTCACATTTCCAAGAAAAGTCGCAAAAATGTTTAAATATATCCACCCTGTCAAATGTTTTACTGACAGCTTACTGTTGAAGGCCACAAGGGAGATATCAGGACTCAAAATCTTCAGTTAAACAGATCAGACAGGAGTACTTCAGTGTTACCTGTTTCCATTTCTCCTCGTCTTTCAATTCCTCAGCGTTTCCTTCAGGTCCTTATTATCTGCCTGTCCTCGCTCAGGCCCTTACCACTACACAGCAGTTTGTCTGTTCTGTGTGGCTCTGAGTATTTGTAGCGGACTACCCTGCCCAAAAGACCTGCCACCTCATCCAAAAGAATTTCATCCCCTCTACAGTTCACTCATTTCTTTTAATGGAAAGAGAAATGCTGGCCAGTCCTCTTCCCTCTGTCATCACTTCACGATGTGACATTTTTCCCCGGAGGTATGTGACCTTTATCAGGGAGCAGAGCCCAGTGTTGCTTCGGCTAACTACTGACCCTCTCCCAGAGAGCTCATTAGCAAAGCACACTCTCAACGGCCACTTTCTAGACACTTGGGCAATTAGGCTCTTCACAAATACCACCAATACCTGAGGACAGCCAGCAGCCAGGGACAGACCAGGGATGAGTGTCTAAATCGCTGTGTTTGTGTGTGTGTGTGTGTGTGTGTGTGTGTGTGTCCTTGCAAAAGTGTGTGCTGTACCTGTCTTTTAATGGAGTTTGAGATCCTAGCAGTTAAAAATGTTACTCATATCATATGTGAAAATGAAATGTAGATCATGTGGACACAGCAGGCAGTATTCTGACACTAATAACTAATAACATCATTAAACAAAAGCTTAGGGTCGGGGTATACTTGAAAAGAAATAGTTTGAATGTGTCGTCCAACCCCATCTGAAGGCAAAAATGTTTATAGCTTTTACGAATGGTCACAAGGTGAAGTGAAAAGCTGGCCATCATAGAGAGGGACAAGAAGCAATAATCGTTCAAATGCGCAAACTTTCACACAGTCATTTCTGGAAGGCATTCATAGTCTTGTACTCTTTTGTACATACAATGAGTGACAGGAATAGTTGTGTAACGAATGAAAGAAAAAAAGCCAGAGAGACCATTTTAAACTTCTTCCTCACCTCCACACACTTGTCCAATTTCTCCGTGAAGTTGGAATGAATGTTGGATTGTCGGTTTCGGCAGAGTGTGACTTGCAATTACAATGGGGGGGGGGGGGGGGGGGGGGCTTTTTTTCCCAGGG
>CM022485.1:22787866-22878482 GCA_011952105.1 Coreoperca whiteheadi
AAAAGAAAAGTATAAAAAAACACCCCCCACCTTTTGCGAGTTGTTGTGGGGTGTGTGGGTTGGGTTTGGGGGGTGGTGGTTTGGGGGGGGGGGGGGTGGGGGGGGGGGGGGGGGGGGGTCAGCTTTTTCTCCAAGGCGTAAAGGGAACCCAGTACAGCACAAGCAAATGCTTCAGTCAACTTAAGTCTTACAATCCTTACAGTAGCTTGCTTGTTTAAACATAATGTCTGCAGTATGTAGATTATGATCAATCAAATCCATTACACCAGCTCATGGGGCACGTACCACTTAACAACTTTTGTAGTCAGGGGTCACCAACAAAATATACTAGAGCAAAACTGCCAGCAAGTCAGACCCCCCCACACACACAACAACAGCAGACCAAAATTTCAGCTCAAACACAGACCCACACAGTGCTACACCAGAGCAAATCATCAGAAGACAGCATCTGGTATGATGGCATACATCTGTACAGTTTCTTCTATAACTCACCTCTTTGCCACTAGGTTCTGCCTGCTGACTGTCGTCCTCCTCCTTCCTGCTCATATCTCCTCTCCTCTTGCTCATGTTGACTCTGTGAATGAAAACTAATCTGAGTTCAATAAAGTAGTCATACATTTGAACTAATACGATTACTCAGCCTCCACCACACATGGATTTTAATATTGTTCAATTGCCCAACCAGGTAAAACTCAAAAAGGGAAAAAAAAAAAACTAAACCACTGCAGCCACACGAAAGACTATTAAAATGAAATAATAAACTCTATATTGATGGCAAAACGTATCTCTACAGCATCTCACTGACAATGGAGCTATCTAACGTTAGTGTTCATCCGTAGACACTTGACACGTCACCAAGTCTGAATTAGGAAGGTCAGACCGCTCCAGTCCCCCCTGTAATTCAAACCCTGGTTTTCAAAAAGCTACAGTAAACGTCTGACTCAGGGTTTCAGAAGCTATCCGACAAGCAGTTATGTTGGAGCTTACTGACACCTCAACAATAACCCTAAGCAACATAAGTTACTCTTACCTTAACCAAAATTGAAAATTGACATAATAAAAACTGAAAAAACTGACCTAAAGCAACATTTATCATGTAAATATGCAGGGTCCTCGTCATGTTGTAGAATAGTGGAATCATTTTTTTCATAGACCCAAAATTAAATGTTGAGCTCCATTTGAGGTAATAACTCATTGCGAACAATTACAGACGCTAGACAATGGGCAAGTATAATCTGCAATGTTGAAATGGAAAGCATCACAATAAAATGGTCTTCCTGTATATTTGTGTAGAATCCGCCACTGTTTTATATGATATCTCTGAAACATATAAATGTTTTTCATTCCCTTGCTGAAAGCACTTAAAAGAATCAATGTGTGGAAAATAATTAAATCGAGTACCTACTCCTGTATTTGGTTAATACTTGATTGCATCATTGAAGTACAGAAAAGCCAAAGTCACTTGACCTTTGATTCACCTTTGATCTCATCACCCAGCTGTGTAGACCTAGTTATTGCTACTGGTAATCCACAGTAACAGCTCCAACCTGTGCATGAACAATCATTACTACCTCTTATTAACCTACAATTTTAAAGGCTAATGTCACCTGTTTAAATGTGATGTGCTACAGCTCACTGTATCTACTGTCTCTCAATACATCTGCAACATTTCATAAATGTAAAAAACATCTCATGAATTTTGACAAAGTGAAACCGAATCCAATATGAATCCAGTTCTTGATACCAATCCCATTGATGACAATTAGCAACAGTAGCAATTCAGGTAGCCACTGGAAACTCCATTTGAAACCACTAAACATTAGAGTGGATATGATCAGAGGTTTGGACGAGTGACCACAGGATAGCACTTAGTCCTGTCTGCCTCCTACTGGCAGCCGTTTGGAGCAGTTGATGTCTCGGTGGGCTGTGGCACTTCATATACACTTGCAATGTCTTTGAACTCGACTGACAGTCAATGTGGGATGTCATCCACCCTCTGTCTAACTCCCATCTTCTATGTCACTCACACTGGCCACTGTGGACTGTCCAATTAATACAAAATATATTTTTTTAAATGACAAATATTCTGACAGTGTGTTCTTTTGATCAAAACTGTCTGATTTGTGAACTTGAGCATGGTTTTGCCAGAGCTCAAAACTGAATAACCCAGACTCTTAGCACAAAAAGGCAAATGAACCAAATGTATTTAGAGAGCTGACAAACTAACTGAAACTGTAAAAAGTTACACAACAAAAGCCAGCATTACACATTCCTGTCCTGGCTGTTGACCCGGCAGACACAAACACTGCGTGCACTGACCAGGTGGTGTGAATGCAGACATGCAAGGAGGAGGACTGATAATATGATAATGATAATATATATATAATATATGAGAGAGAGAGAGAGAGAGAGCCCCATGAAGCAACAGTACACTCCAAGGTGAACCGAATACCCAATCAGTTCAGAGCCTCTTGGCAGTTGCATTAACAGAAGTGCTTTGTTTGTGAAAAATGTTTAAGTGCTATATGCATATGCAATACATTGGTTTGTGTATTGTCATGACTATGATAAACCAGTTAATCCTTGTAGACGAGGAGATATGCAAGTGTGCATGCTTGCAGTCAATCTCTCCATCGCTCTCTCAGTCACCGAAGCCCATCTTGAAATTGTGAGACACATTGTCATCAAACAATCTAATCTCTTAATCTCTTCACCTCATCTCGGGCCTGTTAATCCCGGACAGAGAAAAAGGTTTGACAACGAGGGAATCATGGGCATGACAGCGAATGCCTACTTGATGGCACTTGATCCACAGTATGTAATGGTCTAATGGAGCTACAAAGTTTAAACAGATTTTTAAATCTGCTTTGCTTTGGAGTTAAAACAAACAAAGAGCAATTTTTTATTATGAGACAGGAAGTGTGATCAAAGTGGCATATGTAGAAGGAGAGGGTTATGGCCTTTATTAATCAAAAAAACAAATATAAACTTGCATTGCTGCAAAGCTAATGATCAAAAGGCAATCTACCTGAGAAGAAAGAGAAATTATTATCCTGCATTTTATGATTGAGAATTTGTCCAGCCCTGCAGTGTCTAATACTGAGGGAGAGCTAATCAAGATGGCCATCTTTTAATCTGGAGTGCTCAGATTCTGTCTACTTATTGAACCCCACACATGACGGTAAAGAGAAAAAAGAGAAAAAGGAAGAGAGAAAGTGTGGAGTGTTGTCAATTCCCAAACTCCTCCGACCAGAGGGATGGGCGCTGCTAGTTATATGTTGAGGGTCTCTCCTGCCCCCTGCTGGGTAAAAGGTACCTTTAACCTTAATTTTGTGGCACCCTGGAGTTGGGAGCGCCTAGGCCTGACAAACAATCAGAAACACTACATGAGATTTCAAGGTTTATATTTAACCCACGCTAGAAGAAAAGGCTTTCCCTGTAGCTTTACTTCCACACTCTCTTCTTTTAGGATGAGTGGCTGAGACATAGCTACAGAGAACAGTGAGACAATGCAGTGAGTGTGACAGAAAGAGGCAAGAAAAAGAAAAAGAGAAAAGACGGAGAGATCTCTCTAAAGGACTGAATATCGTGTTCTTTAAACACTCCTCTGTTCAGCATTTTCTCAAAGTCCAACACCCTCCTCACAAACCAGCACTGTTGATTAAAAGAATGAATTAGACAAGGAATATAAACAGCCTCTCTCTCCGCGTAGCTGCCATCCTCTCTCTTTTGCTCTCTCTCTCTCTCCCTCTGCCTCTTGCTTTGTCTTCATAGCCACGGGCGATGACTGAATAATTCTGTTTGAGATTTGTAAAAAAAAAGTGAGGGAGAGAAAGACATCTTGACGTGCTGAATGTGAAAACAGTGAGCGTCGAGAGGTGAGAAATATATCTCGGCTGCCAAAGGTTGTGCAACTGATTCACTTAATAAGTTGTGATTTATTATTGATTATTTTGGTAGAATTTAAATGACACAAAAGAGATCTGTATTAGATTTGTACTGTTAAAAAACTAGTGTTGGACATGTAGTAATAGGCATGTGCATGTCAATATATTCAGTAGATGTGAAAAATTAACACCATATAGTCTAATTAATGCCTAAAATATTTTTACATTCAAAATTAGGAACAAGCAAAACAAACAACAACAATAAACTACCCAAGGTTCTCTGATAACAATAAACTTCAGCAAACTAAAAACTAGTGTTGAGAGGAGAATTTTGTAACTATCCACCTATCGACAATTGCTGTTACCGTTACACAAACATCAAAGGAGTGAAACTGAAACAAAGCAAGACGTGAACGGAGGTGCTGGAAAACCACATCATCCTACTGAGTTGTTTTCTACCTTCAAAGACATGTAAGAGTCAGGAAGCAGTCATATATGAGATGAGATGATGAACAGAAGAGCTATTTGATGATGATATGACAAACTTCACAATCCTTGAGCAACAATGTCAGCGTCCAACATTCCTGTGGAGCATTCAAATTCCCTTCACATGCACAAGGGATTTACAGGAAACGATCCATGCATTTAATCCAGCATTTAATTCTGTTAACGCAAACCAAGCATTTCCTACTGCTGCTATTTCACATTAAAATCGTTCAAGTGGATAAAGACTGGGTGGCTTTTATTGTGAAGCAGTCAGGAAACACAATATATATTTTCACTGAGGTTAGCAGTGATAGTGATCATTGATCAAAATGTATCTGAAAAAACAACACATGGTAATTTTCTGAATTACTACGCACTACAGAATTCTAGGACCTGCAGTATTACACTGCTTGCTGTTACCAAACAGGAATATAACTTTAAAAGGCAACTTAACAGTAGCTAAAAATCTCATTTTTGATGACTTCCAGTGGTTTAACTTCTCTCCTTGCTGCACTGATGCAGAAGTTAACTCCAGGACCTGTGTCATCACTGGTGGGTGTGGTTACAGGTGCAACAAAGCACACTTCTCATCACACCCAAACACAGCTATCAGTGACGCCGGATGCAGTCAGTGGTGTAACATATGAACCTGTCAACCTCACAGAGGGCCGTGAAACATTGCTTCTCAGCCTGCTGTTAAGTTGCTCCTTAAATGTGAATCTTTTCGAGTCTACATATTATCTACCTTTCTACAATTACTGTAGATAGGCCGCACTGGTATGATGTGGTCATATTTAGTGTGCTATAACAAGCTACTTTATTGCACTGGACAATCTGAAGAGATATGGAGCCTGAGAAACTCACTGCAGTGACTGATTAATGTGAAATGGCCTCCTGTAATTGACTTGACTGACTAATATGTGTGGGTGCTTTTGCTAGTGGGGAATATACTAGTGTACGTGGATATCTTACTGTTTTTTCACTCACAGATGATTTCATAGCAACACTAGTTTGTATGGAGACAGAAACACAGAAATGAGCAAGTGAGCAGGATTTGGCCAGAATTATGAGAGAATTCAAATGCAGAAAGAAGGAACAAAGGGAAGGGAAGGATGACTTTGTGGTGTGAAGAAGCTTGTGGGTGGGAAGGTGTAGATCAGGAATGAGTTGGCTTTATTCTCTATTCAATTAATTTAGGAAGTTTGAAATCTTAAAAATCTGCAATCCTTGCTCATTTAAGAATAGTGAGGTTGCCTTTTAGCTTTAGGACCTGGGCAGAAGAGCCCATGTTAGCTTGCATTCGCATTACTGAGGGGTTCTAGCAACAAGACAAGACATAGTGCTGTTCTGTTGCTGATTGCACTGTGGCCTCCTGGCAAGGGCAAGGGAAAAAAATACAATTTCCTAAGGGGATCATTGAAAAAGTGACACATTTTTATTCACAGTAGTAATAGTAAAGAAAGTTGTAGCATCAGTAGCAGTACTATTGGCAGTGTAGATGGATGGAGGAACGAGGTGGATAGTCAGAGCAGATCATCATTATTCCTCCTCTCGCTCTTGTTATCCCTTGTTATCCCAACACTCATCTGTCAACTCGGTAAATGAAAGGAACGTCTTTCACAACTTTAGACTAAAGTAGCAATAAATCTCGTTTCAGGTTTTTCACAGTTGTACTGTATTTTTCTCATCTCAAATGTATAATGTCCAGTTCTTCTGTTGGCCTGGGGAGGGAGTAGACAGACATCTGCTACCTCTGTGACACCAGCCACATTTTTTAACACTTATATGAAAACAGGAGGCTGTGGAGGGTTCACACTCTCCCTACAGTTCAACCACCCACTGTGTAGACAAGACAAGACAAAGTAGTAGGAGTTGCTGGTGCAGCAAAAACTTCTGTACAACATACTGGAAAAATGGCCTGTGGGCACTGAAATGTGGCTAGAAAGTGAGTTTCATAGCTTATTTTGACATTGGGGAAGTACACTAATCCACATCTAAAAGGATTTAATGCCCTATGCTAATTAAAAGTAGGATTTGTCAGCAAAGTCAAAAACCCAAGGACTTCAGTCATACAGTACATATGGGTGGTCAGGTGGAGTCACAAACTAGTCCAAACAGCATCCAAGGTAACTTAACTCAACCAACACACTGACAGACAGGCGGGTGCAGGGACAGACAAAGTGAGCTTGGCTGTGAAATGATCATGATGTCCTTAAATGCAAATATGTGGTGTCTGCAAGAAATGTAGGATGAATACATTTTAACACCATGTGATTATGTAACTCTTTTCACATTATTACGTGAATATTTTCACTGTGCTATTTCAGTGTCAGGCCTTTTTAACGTTTCTTATGGAGATATAACTCTTCGGGACTGAAATAGTGCAGTTTTACTTCCCTTTAATCTGTATAGCAAACCTTTCATAATACATTTGAAAATCCAATTTTTGTTGTTGCCGGTCGTGTAATCTGATTGACGGATTTAATCGTCACCTTATTTCTGTCCACAGTGGGGAAGCCGCACCTCAGGAGTTTGTGCTCACTTCACAAAATTTTATGAGAGTGCTGGAGCAGCAGACTGGAGACTGGTCGTGTTTTTGAAGCAGAGCCTTTTTCCTCTGAGGTTCTTGTGCTGGATGCAGCTTTGTGTCACAGTCACAGTCAATACACACTGCTCTCCATCTCCATCATCACAGCTCCACAGGGACTCGGAAGGAAGACGAGAGAGAGAGAGAGAGAGAGAGAGAGATACGCTGTTTGTGCCTGCATGTGTATGTGTGTTTGTATGATTGTGGCTGCCTTTCTACCAAAGAAAGCTAAAAAGATGTGTGTGTAGTGTGAGAAATAATGCACGTTTGTCTCTCTGTACGTGTGTGTTTGCATGCATGCTCGTGCATCTTCTGCATGTGGAGGAATGTGTGTGCTTTTGCGTGTGTGCCTCCCAACCCTCAGCAGTATTCTCTTACTCTCTAACCATCATCTCTCTGTCTGCTATCTGTCCAAGCTTAAAGCGCCAGTTGTTTTCTAAGGGGCCTCTGAGAGAAGAACAAACAACTGGGTGATTACACTTCTTTTATCCTCACAAAGTTGTTCTGCTCCTCCCTGTCTTGCTGTTCTTGCAGGAGGTCTTTGCTGTGAGGCTTTTCCCTCTCTGCCTCTGAGATTTTCTTTATCCATGTGCCGTCTTTCTGTTTCTCACTCCCACTTCCTCTCTTTCAAAGTTAACTGATGATGTTGACTTTGCCTCTCAGTAAAGAGACGCTCTCTCTGTTTTCCCTTTGTCTTTCTCTTCGCTTCCTCATCTCTGGTTCTCTCTTTTTAATTTTGTTTGAGCCAACTGAAAACACTGAAATTTGTTTCTCAGAGATTTTGTCTGCAAGGCTGCCTCGTCTTATTTGGCGCTCTGAAAACAGCTGGAGATTGAGGCAGGCTTTAAGGGGCCTTCAGAGCTGCTTGCTGCAGGAATCCCCAATGTGCCCAGAAAGAGATATCTCACTGTTTGTCTAACTGGCTGGCAGGAGCAAAACTGAAACAGGCTGGAATCAGCAGTTTTGTATCATCTATGTCTTTTTGTGTTTAGTGTTGTCTCGTGTATGCAGCCATCCGGATCCACTCATGATTCCATCACTAAATAATAAAGCAAGAGGTTTCAATTGCACATGCATATGTATGTGCAATCATATGTATTAATTCAATTGAGAGAGCGTGTGTACAACTGAGTACCAGCATTGAATATGCATGTGTTAATCTCTTTCCTGCTCCTTCCTGCTCACCCTTGCTCATCAGTCAAGTTTATATTTCAAGCCTTTCTCTCTCTCTCACGCTACCTTCAAAGTTTAGCATTCTTATTCTCTACCTGATTTACCCTGGTCATTACTATTCTATTCAGATTTTCCAACTGATAGCCTGCTGCGTTTTACATTTGGCTCACATCATTCTGATTATGAATAAACAACGTGGCCAATCACTGTGCATCCATTTACCAGAGTTTAATGCCACACACGTATACATACACGCACAAAGCAAGCCCCATCCCTCCTCTACATCATGTTTAGGCCACACATGAATAAAAACATGTTTACTTAAGAGACATACACGCATTACTATTTTTCGACCGATTATGATTTGAGTGTCATGACTGATTGGACCAAGTCTGTTACAGTCTGCTAGAGGTGTTCAGTACATAGATACACGTTTAGCATCCAATCCTCATGCTGAACTAAAGATACTGAATCATTGTGTCACTGACTGAATCAATAGCGTTTTGACCACAATAAATACAACAATACAGGCGTAGATTTAAGAGCTCCCTAAATTGTACACCTCTTCACCAGCAGTGAATGAAACAGATCAATGAAAGGAAACAGTCCTGGAGCAACATCAGATTCAAAGTATGATTATCCGGTCTGGGCAAGTAAACAATGTTTCTGATCTTATACAACTTGCTATATCGTTTTCCATTTCCTTTATTTGGCTACATGATTAGTTTCGAGTGAGTGGATAGCAGCAGGCTGTATTGTATAGTACAGGTGCCTTGCTGCCGGCCAGTCAAACTTCAGAACATCAGTATCCTGGTGGCAGACATAGTGGTAAACACTTGCTCACTGAAAAAACATTTCAAAATACAAACAAACTACACATTCATTGAGTCTTTGAACTGAGCTTAACAAAACAATTCAAATCAGCATAATTTTCTCTACAGTCTGGGCTGTTGACAGTTGAGGGTTAAAAATCAGTGTGGTGTTTAAGGAACGTAATCTTTTTTCTTCTGATCATTTTAAACATGTTTTAAACATAATTATTTACAACTGGAATCAGGACTGTTGACATCTTATTGGGGGAGAAAGAATGACATTAAAACTTAGGGTGGTGAGCAACAAAAGAGTTGTCAAACTTAAAAGATGAGTATCTATTTCTGTCTTCAGTCACACGTGCAAATTCACATTCTCAAAGCAATTTGTGGGGGTTACATCACAATACAACTGATTAACTAATTCTAGTCTACCGGTTGTTTAGTGTTGTTCGATTGTTTCGTTTATTGCTTCTTTCTGACCATACTAATATCTTTTAATGTTGGTAGAAATAAGTTATGTTGGGGTGTGTAGTCTTAATCAGTTTCATTTATCTTCAGGCAGAGCTTTAGTGATTGCATTCGCTTGTTATATCTTGTGCTTTTTGAGCTACTGGTGCCTTTAAAAAGGTCAACGGTGAGTCGACCAAAGACGAGGATCGAGAGGTGCAGTTTCATGGCACATACTGTACCAACTTTTTCAAATTAATAGCTTAAAATACAGATGAGTGGATTGCTTTGGTACAAAACAAAAAGCAGAATAGTGTGACTGCAGCATTGCACCAGGTCCAGCCAGTGGCAAACCCTCAGACACAACACCTGAAGCAGATCAGAGAAACAGCTCTGACCTTTAAAGCCAGCCGTGTCACCAGGAAGAGTAACAACCAACCGACCCTCTAATGGTGCGTGACCTGATTTATTTATTTTTGTACTACAGAGAATATGGTTAAATCTCTCCAATGAAGTGCCGTATTGTATGCAAGTGAACTGACCATAAGCTCATCACACTAATTAAAATGAACTGCGTGACAAATAAAATGAAAATTACAGGAAACAGTCACAGCTGCTGCAGATGTGAGGTGACACAGCGTCCTCAAGAAACAAATCCTGGATCTGTTCCACGAACGGTTAATGGGAGGCTGATTTTGTGGGTACCTTGGCAGCAATAATATACCCGTGGATTTACAACCACAAAATAAGACAACCCACAAAACAAATGACTTATGATTACTGACAGGTGTTTTCACTTGCTGTCCAGGGATTCGGTGCTGGCGACAGACTGTTTGGGCAGCATTATTGAGGTCGTTTCACACTCAAGGAAAAACACCAAGCGTGTGTCTGGGGAAATGAGTCGAAATGGCGGAAATCTTGTAAATGAGCAAATAGCTGTATATATGGATGCAGAGATGGATGGAAAGACTGTCTCACATAGAAAACAAGACAGTTTAAGAGCTTAACAAAAGACTGTTTCTCACTGAGACTCATGGTTTGGTCTTCTTTTCTTTTCATATACTTTCTCTGTCTCTCCATTTCATGTATACTCTTCTTTCTTTTCTCCTCTCTCTATTGCTCTCTCCTCTTTTTGTAAATTCAGTATTCTCACCCTGTGTCAAGTGGAGAGTAGGGGACACCCAGGTGTAAATTGCTCAGCTTGCAATGGCTGGAGAAAAGCAGAAAGCAATTTCCACACCATTTCTTAGTAGGGTCCATCGCCACTGTTGCCAAGCCCTGTAGGGACCTCAAACGAAAAGAGAAACCGCCACTTAACCACCAGCCAGTCAGCAAGGAGGAGATTAGGAGAGAAAGGAGCAGGAAAAGAGAGAGACGTTATCGCCGCTCACACTTGACTAGCAGTCGGAGGCACCGAGATTACTGTTATTGCCACAGATTTTAAACAGCTGCATCCGCACTGTGGCCGACAATAAGGAGCTTAAATCCTACTGTTTAAGGGTGTTCCAGCATCCTAGAGCAAATAATATGATTCTGAACATGGATGTAATTGTATCCACCCAGCCTAAACAACCTGTGTGAGGCTGCCTTTATGCGATACATACTCTCATGGTGTTATCAATGAGGTTTTCTAGCCAATGTTGTACACACTACATGGCATGAGATGAGAAGATGAGAATCAGGCAGAGACAGTAAAAATGTTTAGCATCATGCCTGAGCAATTAAGATGTGGTCAAGAGATTAAAATTAACATATACATCCTGAATTGAATTTTTAAAGTACATTTAGATGTTCATAATGGTTAGCTTTTATTGAGTGTGGTAAGTATTATATTAAAGATTCTTGTGACATCTTGCATTATGTTCTTGATTAAGCAACCATGTCGCAGCACAAGAACGTCATTTTTGTACGATTCTGCAAAAACCCGGATGCCGATATTTTTAAAGGCATAATGAGTAGGATTTTTGGGTTGCTATTTGTAGTCACAGGATTCAAAGTTGGCCCTTCCCAGAGCGAGAGAGCAGCGGTGGTCGTGAGAGACAAGTTAATCAGAGAAATAAAAACATTATTTTCTGATTGTTTCACACAAGTTACGTTCTAAAGCACAAATAAAATAGCCCACACCTCCGCACAACCCTGTGGGAAGGAGCCAGATTTTGTGTGAGCCTCTGCATGAGTATCTCAGTCAAACAGACACACAGACCATTGCTGTTAATTGAGATTCATACTATTTATTTTGTATACTATCAAAATATATACATTTCTGAGGTGTCCTGATGGCTGAGGGGTTTAACACACTGATCATAATCATAATGTCTCTGGTTCAATTCTGGACTAGGACACTTGTTGCATGTCATTTCCATCCATCATTTCCATTCACCCTAATTTCCTGTCTGTCTCTACTGTATTCTATCCAATAAAGAAGGAAAAAGCCTTCTTTCTCTTTCAATATGCCAGTGACAAACCTGTCCAAATGAGAAGCAACAAGTATGTTGCAATTTCCCCTGAATGCTAGCAAAGCCAGTCTCATCTAAGATGAGTGTAATAATAATGTAATAATATTGATTGATTACTCTCAGATGAACATACAAGATACTAAATAGTATCTTGATAAAGGGAAATAATCTACAACTAAAATGACTATGTACAGGAAAAAAAAACATGTTGCTTTTATGTAAGCCAGGCCTCCTCTCTAATAAAAATATAACACAATTAGCAAAAAAGGAGTTCATTTATATATTCCATTGATATGAACAACTATAAATCAAGTTGGAGGAAAGTATTCTCCAGTGATCAGCTAAATGTCATTCATGTGCTAATAGAGAACCCCCAAAACAACGCCAAATAACTAAAATAACACTAAAGATGCAACTTACGTAGCCCCACCAATAACTAATTAAGCCCCCATCTAGCCCCAGCAAGGAAAAATCTTGCTTGGAGCTGCCTTCATAGTCAACGTAAACCCAATTACATTTCCTTTAAAATCGTATTTTGTAGGAAACAGGATTTCCTAGTTTATATTCTATTTAGACTTAAAGTCAGCTCTCTGTGAGGAGGCTTTGTAGTTGCCTTATAAATCTCTCAGTAACCACAACTGTCACCACAGCACAGAGGATAACAGGGCACAGACAAAAGCCATTTACACTAGATAGTAGTTCTCAGAGTAATACGGGGTCCTGGTTTGACCTTCCTGTGGTCCACCTTTTCTTTTGATATAATCTTTGAGAAATACTGTTTTGACAACGAAGAAACATTTACACTATATCACATTGAGGCTTTAAAATAAGGGCGACAGGACTGAAAAAGACAATACAGTTTATTTATGGTAGGAGCCTTCTAGCAGAGCACTTGGGTGGTTCAACAGACTAATAACTTCCTACAGAGACTCAGTTAGTCCATTAGGCTACTGCACCTATTTAAAAACATCCATGCAGGCAGTTTTTGGCTATAATTCAGTACCAGCCAAGCTGATCTATTAAGATGTATTACACCCACCAGAGACCTGCGGAGGGATGGCGAGGTCAGGGAAAATTGAAGGCCTCACCTCAAGATGCTGCCCGACATCCAAATCAGCATTTCAAAATCACTCCGTGAGATTAAAAAGGCAGGGAATGGAAAGGATGAGTGGGGCAGGAAGGTAGGTAGCCACGCTCTTTACAGAAGAAGCAACAATCTATGTGGTCCTGCTTGACTGTTGGCATGATTAGATACATCTTGTTCCATTATGCATTTTCCCTTTTCTATTGCATTTTCTCCAAGGAGATTTGAAGCATGTCTAATAGCTTTTTAAAAGACATGCTGTCTGGATCACTTACTGTAAGACCACAATCATAGTCACCGAGACTGCACTGCATGAAGAGGAATGCAGTCTGTCTCCTTCTCTTTTGATATATTTTTTCACCTCTCTCATTTGTTTCATTTTGCCTTTTCTTTTTCTCATTAATTAGGATTCTCCTTTTGTTGCTGCCTGTTTTTCATGTTACCGACTCATGCGGTTTGTGTGTGTGTGTGTGTATATATATATATATATGACTCCAGTGGCACACAGCTCAGTTCAGCTCTCTATGCTGCTCTACCGGACACATTATCCATTATTTTGAAGGTATAGTGAAGTGTTATAGGAGAAGTGGTATAGAAAATGATGGCTGGTGAGATGTTGGAGTCTAAAGTATAAAGTGCAAGAGCAAAGTCTTAAGGTAGTGAAGTCGGGTAAGCCTGTTGGAAAATGCCTCCATGGACAAATAATACATTACCTATTAACATTTTTAAAGAAATGTTTGAACTGTCACTTATTTTATTACATTAATATTTATCTAACTGGTTGTAAAGAGGAAGTTGCAGTGGGAAATATTGTAACACTATAGTATAAATAATAAGTACTTAAAACACATTATACAGTATACCACATTTCCAAGTAAAATTGCAATGTTTGTGCTCACATTATGGAATTTATACTAGAGGCACTTTTGTGTTAGATTTTATCACTCACTTCCATTGCTTATATACAGCATTTTTTTATGGGTTATCAAGGTGAGAGTCACAATCCAAGACAGTACAGATAATAACACCGACTGAGTTCTTTATCAAAACACTGCAAAGTAGAAACAGATTTATGGTATCTAACAGCAGTATAAAATATCTGGACAAAAGAGCGATAACTGTTCTGACAGTAACTGAGGCAGGTGGAAAACATCATGTTTTGAACTACAGTAATAGTAACACGTCTATTCTACAGAGGCCTAAGGGAACTTAATAGACAGCGTATCTCTAAATCCTGAGAAAGGCACAGGAGAGATGAACATATAATAGCAGCTCTGTCATGCAAACCTGAGATTTCTTAAACAGATGAAGCCAAACAAGGAAAAATGCTGCAGTATGAATGCATAAATCAAATCAGTTTTATCAAATGATAATAGGTCAGTGTTGCTTTTACAGCTTCTTCTGGTGCCCCCAAGTGGCCAAAGACAAATCAATGCAGGTTTAATGTAATTCAATCCTCTAACACATCTACTATACTGTATGTACCATATAAATATGTACTTTACAGTATGTGATGATGGTATCCGATTATGTTAGCAGTGGACTTGTGACCTTTCACCCTGGAGACATCAAGATCCTCCAACCTTACACCTCATCCATCAAACCGCAACCGATTATAACCAGGGGAATGTCTCAGGGTGGGACACAAAAACAGATACAATATAGATTATACACGTTCACATGTGCATACACATGTGCATGAACACACACAAGAAATGCCACACAAAAAAAAAAAAGGTAAAATGCAAACATTCACATACAAACACAGCAATATGCTAGAGGAGATGACATAACACATCCACGTCTCGCTCCACAGTGATGGATGAGTCCAGGCATCCCAAAGCAAGTCGAGGCGTTCCAGAACATTGACAGAGAGAGACAGAGATAGGCATTTTGTGTGTGAGCGAGGGAGAGTGAGTGCAAGAGAAAGAAGAATGATTTTTGGGCGTGCGTGTGAATAAGAGAAAGACGTATGCATGCTCATGCATGTGTGTGCGTTGATGGCTGTTGTCCAGCGAAGTAGAGCGGAGGGTGACATTGATGGAGAGGTTCAAGGGAGGAGGGGAGATGGAGATGAGTGGGGAGAGAAGAGTGGAGAGGAGGACAACTTAGTGCAGTCGGTGGTTGGTGACTTGAGGGGAAAAAGGGAGAAGAGAGACATCAGACAACCGTGGAAGAGAGAGAGAGAGAGAAAGAGCGAGAGACGGGTCGTGACTGGCGAGAGAACGAGAAAGATTCCATTACTAGAGAGTAGTCGGTTGTCTTCTGCGTCTTCGAGGAATGCTTCAGAGCAGAAGTGGAGTCACAAGCTCACAGCCTGGAAAAATTGAGTCTTGCTAGCAATAAATTATATTTCAAAAACGAGAGTGCAATGCAACGTGTCAGACGTGGACAATGTGGAGACAGGAAAGAAAGGCTATTTTGGTCAACAAATGTCATTATGTCCGTGCCCAGCATGCCTATCTTTGAGATCAAAGAGAGAAATAAAATTTTAGATTTCCAATTTTTACCTTTACTGTGCCAAACTTTGATGATTATTTAAAATGATGCATGATCTTTGACTGAGCAAAGTCAATGCTCGTGCAATCATTAAATAATCATGTAACAGAATCATTGTACATCACAATGGCTTAAACTGGTGCAAAGCAATTCTGCTACTGATAGTTTGTAGAGAGACTCAACCACTGGCAGAACACAGCTTACAGGATGTGTAAAGTTATGAGAATACATCAAATGCATAGTCAAGTGTAGCAGGGGGACATTAGGATCCTTGCAGGGGCAGAAGTCAGTCAGGTGAGAGGCACAAACTGGCTCGTGCGGAGCAGGTGTGCAGGACTTCAGGCTCTACACTCTTGAAACTGCTACTTTGTGTGTTGCTGGTCTTGTTGCTGTGGTAAGTCAAACCATAATGTTTTATTTTAACTTTAGTATTTTATTGTGCATTAATGTAGAGGTGCACACACCCTGACATAACTTTTATTGTAGATGGGAAGTTGATAAAAAAGGCAATTGACTATTAGCTGGTGCAAGGTATTAATTTAGTATTGCAAACGATTCATATTTACCTTGTTGCTTTTGTACCAATCAAGAGATGAGTGCATCCTGTAGATTTTTTTTCTCTATATAGTGTGTCCCAGTTTTGCGGGAACCCAGAGACATTCAGTGTCTCCATGAAGTCCAGAGCTGGCAGGAAGATTTGACTGTTTACATGAACAGTTGCTGGTTTTAATGAATGAAATCCCTAACAATACCCAGATTGTGTCCAATTTTATGTCCTTAAATCTCGATTTATATTCATTAGGGGCAGTTCATCATCACCAATTGTGGCCTCATAATTATATGAATAAACACCTCTGACAGTGTCAACTAAAACCAAGCTTTACAGAGGGTTTATTGCATAAGTGTACCTAATAAACTGATAACTCAGTATAGACTGTATTACAAAACCAACTCCTGTCACTAACACACTCCACTTAAGCCCTTTGTTATCGCCACAAAAAGTATCTCCTCCCTTGAAACATCACTAATACAAGATGATGAATACACAGCATCCCTCATAAGTTAAGCAATTAACAATGCATTACATGTGTTAGGGTTTTATTTATGACTAACAAGCAGTTAACAAATCATGATTTCCTCCATGACTGAGTGTAATGTCGGGTCTCAGTGGAGATTCAGCTGAGTTACAGCAACCTGACAGCTGTATTTCATAACCACCCGGCCACGCAAGGCACAATAACACTGATTTAAGTCCCTGTCTGAACCAGCCAACGCACACACTGCAGTGCTGTATCACTTTATCACACCCTGTATCCATCTCCCACAACAAAAGCTGCAGAATAGGCACAATACGAGTTAAGTGGTGCTAAAGTTAAAGAGATGTTGATTTGTTGCCTGGCTGGCATTTTGTGTCAAGGGAAGTAATAATGAACAAAAACAATAGGAATGAGAAGGTTAGGGGAGGGATAGGGAGAGAAACAGGGAATAAAGGAAGTTTTTTTTTTTTTTTTAAGTACAGTGGAGCACAAAAACAAAATAGTGAGGAAAAAGTAAAAGAGTGAAAAGACAGACAGCGGAGAAGGGAAGAGGCAAGCAGGGAATGCAAATGAGAGGAGAGAACATCACAGAAATGATTGCTGCTATTACAATTATCATTAGCATGTGTTGTTGGCAATAAGTCGTCTCATTATGGTGGATCCTATCATACTAATTGTGGAGGATGCCGTGTTTTAGCATGCAGGGGCCTCTCTGTTAGGGGGGAGGGTTCACTACAAGAACACTCACAGTGAGCTCGACTAAATGGCTGACAGACACGAGCAGGTAACACACTCTCCTCACTCATGAAGCTCTAGCAAAAATTTCAGTCAGGAACACTGGATTTATGCATGCTTAGGCGTAGTAATTTCTCATAGCATTCACTCCTCTCACGCATTCTCACATTTCCTGCCGTCATTATCCAGGGCATCAGCTGTTCTATCAGCAGGTCTCATCTATCCAATAACGCAGTGACACACCTTCATTGTCAACCTTTCATCCTACTACCATCTGTTTAACTGATTCTCTCTCTGCGTATGTTCATGCAAGGGTTGCATGCTCTTTAGTCACCAGGAGTCTGGACTCCATGTGGGATTTATTCTGTCACTGCTCAGGGCAGATGCCCTCCACCACCAAAACCCCGTGTGGAGTCTAAGTGCTAAAGACTGTCAAGACAAACATCATCTGATTAAATAAAAACTTTATTCACTTGCCTCTCCAGATTGAAATAGTAACAAATATTGTATTTTCTGTAGGTTTCCTGCAAATGAGTTCTAAAGCTGCCAGTATACTCCGTCAAATTAAAAACACAAGATTAATATTCCATATAATACAGAAATAAAACACCTTTCAGTAAAGAAAGTCTTAGGAAAAACAGCAGTGCCAGCTACCTATAATATAAACATATTATTTGAATCCACATGCATTCAATGGATTACTTGCAGGTGTTTCAATTTACCTTTTTGCAGGCTAAGCTAACTCATGGTTGATCCAGAATTTTCAAACCATCCCTAAGCAGACACACAAGAAGGTTATTTTAAGAACTTAAAAAAGCAAAAGCATTAAGACATTTTAAGAACAATAAAATACCTTTCATCAGCAATGCCATATCAAACTACGCAATGTGGCTTATCATCTCTTGGTGGCTTGGTTCCCTACCAGTCTAACTTGACTAACTTAGCATTTAGCATAGCTTTATTGTAGTTTGCCTAATAGGGAGAGTGCTTCCAGGTGAGTGGAAACCAGGGCCGAGGTAGAAAAAGAGGTAGGGCTGAGATGCCTTCTTACAACATTCAATGAAATAAGGAATATTTACATTAACAAGTTCCACTCTGTAATCTCAGATTTCAAAGCGCTAAATTACCTCTCAAATTTAAAAACACTCCTAGGAGAAGGAGACAGGGCATATCTTGCTGCTCAGCTGTATATATTTTAATGTCACACACACATAAAAAAAATGTTGCAGTGTTTAGTTTTCACTTTTTGTATTTTTATTTTAACTAAGTGTACAGTTTATTATTATTAATTATTATTATTATTATTATTATTATCCTACCCTGCTTATCTGTATATATTTTAACATCACAATTCTTATGTTTTTATTTGCATGTGCTTTGGAAATGTTATCATCTGAATGAAATTGAAGTGAACGAGTTCTTAGCTGAACTATTTGTATGTCAGAGCTGCTTTCACACATAACAGCTTCGAAAACAGCTGTTTCCCCTTAGCTATTAGGACTCTGAACTCCTCCCTCTAACCCCCTCCTCACATACTACTTACATACATTACGGACATGCTCACACTGTCTGGTTGTGTGTACTATATTTCTGTGATGATTTGCTGACTCTATTCGTGTATTGTGTCGTGATAATATGTGGATTGTCTGCTGTCCATTTATGTATTTGTGCTGCAGAGTACCCTATAAAATACTGTACTGAAAACAAATTTCACCTGTGTTGGTCGTGTACCTAATAATCATCTATCTATCTATCACCTTGGAAGTTAAATTAAGCTATTAACCAATGGTACTGTCTGATAAACAAGACCTAGGATAAATACCAATGCATGCATTATTGGTGAGTCTAACTGATCTCGGTGAGGCAAAACTCTGCATACATGAACGGTGTTTTTTGATGGAATTTCTTTTAATGATGGTGTCAGAAGTATACAATTCCCTGATTCATCCTCACTGATCCGTCAACTCTTACTTGAGCCAATTTAAAATGTATGTTTTTTTTCATACCACATCTATTTTCTATATTTGTTAGACCAGCTATGGTAAGTAATACTTTACAATGTTATGCTGAGCTTGGTGTTTCTTAAAAACACCCAGTGTCCACAGCTCAATCATTTACTTCTATTTGCACCTATCAAAGGCCCAGGGCTCGGTGAGAGGTACCTGGCCTAAAGCTGACATCTCATACACACATCCACATTTAGGCACATTTGCAGGGTGCAGGATTTACTTGCTGTCCTCTAATGCAGTATGTAAAAGTTGTCTGGAAATTTACTATTTCCAGCAGTCTTGTTTAAGGCCTAAAGTTCAGAAAGTAATTTACCCAGTACAATCTCCCCAAGGGAGTAACAGAGCATACCTTAAATGCTGAAGCAACTCTCACCAAGGGAGCTCTATATTTTACATCTTGATGAGTCTTAGCTCTTTAGCCTCTGGCATTGGCTGAAAGTTGTTAATTTTCATTAATATTAATTGGACAAATGTAGACCAAAGGAATAACACATACAATTTCTTAAATGTGGTGGTATTGAACTTATTTACTGAAATTACTGCAGATTAGTAGTAAACTTTTTTTATACTGTACTTTTTTCTCTTAGACCAAACAGCAAGAGCAAAAAATGCAGGAAGTGCACAGCTAGAGACATCTTAATATGGGGAGGAGAAGCTCGTCTGAAATCAATACCTGATAGTGTGAGAGGCTGATTCAACCCATTTCATTGAGATCCCTGACGTATATTTTCACTGACTGACTGCATTGTTGTTAAAGGAATAGTTTTGTGACACACACTTATTTGCTTTCTTGCCAAGCATGAGACGTTTGACACTACTCTCATGCCTGTAGCTTCATATTTAGCACACAGATGAGTGGTATCAATCTTTTCATCTAACTCAAAATTTGTAACAATTTCTTTATTAGAGTTTGTAATTATTCCAATTTTATGATTCTCACGTTTGATGTTGATGTTGTTTGATGTTACAAATTGTGGTTAATGTAAATTTAGCCTATCCTGTGCTGTGGCACAACTGATTTCAGCAGTGTGACATGATTTATGCAAGATCATTTGTGTCATTTGTCTTTTGTTCAAGACCTTGACGTCTCTGTTTAATCATATATTCTGATGTAAATCTCTAGTATGCAAATTAATGCTGGCCAGGATTTTCAGATGAATTAGGTTTAAGAAAAACACTTCAAATTGCTAATATATTCATAGTGAAAACGGGAGCTTGGAATAAATCAACAGCTTGGCTTGCGCAGCAGAACATATTCAGTGTAGAAAGTATCCAAACACTCTTAGAAATAAGGGTTTCAAATGGGTTCTTCCTGAAGGGCTAAGGTTACACCCAGAAGCATTTGCTTTATTTGAAAGGGTTCTTCAATGGTTCTTTCTAAGACTAAAGGTCCCATTAAGAACCCATTCCATCCAAAGAACCCTTTATACAAGAAAGTTCAAGGACTGTTGAAAGCATGGGTGTTAAAAGAGCTTCATCCTCAATTTTCTGTGTGACGGTCCACATTTCCTGTCAAGAATAACTATTTGTTATACTAGTCAAAGCCAAAAAAACCTATATGGTTCTAGATAGCACCTTTATTTCTAAGAGTGTACAAACTTTGTTCAAATCTCAGTGACTGGAATGGCCTCAAAGTTCAAGAAATCTCATAAAATGACAGGAGTGTCAGTATCGGGGACAGCAACAGACCTGCAGTGCCTCTTTTCCTCTGTAGCATTTGTTTTCCACCTTAACCAGGCCTATCAATCTTCTCTGTCTAAAGTTTTGACTCTCAAACAGCCTGTCTGATGCGAGCGATCAATCAAGCTAACGATGCCTTGAATTGTAGTTCAAGACGAGATGTCAAAGTCCCAAAACCAGACAGAAAGGAGATTTACAGTAAAATTGCCACTGAAATTTACAGCAGCACTACTTTGAGATCTGAATTTCATACCATGCTACACAATATTTCTTTTTGTAGTCCTGTCAGATATACAAAGCGTTTTTATGCGTTATGCAAAAACATTATGATTGAAATGATTCTTGAGATAAGTCAAAAAGTGATACAACAGATGTACCAATATACTGGGAGCACACGCCCACATGATTAATCGGAATATAAAAATGTTTTGGGAATAAGCGATCGCTTCTATCATAACATCAGTTAAACTAACAATTGTTATCATAATGACCCCAGTATAGGTAAAAATAGCAATCACCTGCTCATTTGCTATAAAATTAGTTGAAATAATGGTTTATAATGGTTGTAGATCCTGCAGAACTTGTACTAGTATTAGAAGTGGATTACATTATGATTATATCTCCCAACAATCTTTCACTAACCTGTTTAAAGTAACATTTATGTTTATACTATTTAATTTATGAGTTTGCCCACCCCATGTACGCGATCAGTCACCCATCCAAAAAACAACAAATATTCAGTTATTTCAAGTAACTGTGTTAAGTACAAGCCAAAAATACCGCCACCGAACGGCCCGCATCGGCGGTTTTAGCCAAGCCCTACACCACTTGAATTCACTGATTAGCATCATCACACTCTTGACTTATTGACCCTAAATGTGGAGACTTCCTGTTGTTTTGTTCAGCAGCATTTTTATGCCATCAAGACAAATTTTCCTTTCACAGGAAAATGTCATCTGGAAAGACCGTGTACCACCCGTGGATATTATTCTATTACCGAACAACTTCACAGTGTGGGTTCAGATGTTAGCAGTAGGGGATAGAGTTGGTATGAGTGTTAGAAATGCACAGAATTGTGGGCAGGTGCTACAGAACAGAGAGGTTTGTGTGTGTGTGTTTGCACACACTCTGTATGGCTACATTTAAATGTATGATTAGCATGTAAGTGGGCAGTTGGCATGTCTCCCCTTGAAAAGTGAACACAGAAACTCAGCAACAAGTCTCCACGCCCAATGTTAGAAAAAAGTCCTGTAGTGCAATTATATCTCTGATTGCAACCACCAAGGTCACGCTGATGAGAGAACTGCAGAACAACTATCTCTGTCTCTGACTCACTGTGGCGCATTCATAAATGCACACACACACACACACACCTGTAAAACACAAAACACAATGATGCACGTGCACACTTGCTTTGTGTGCTCTGAATGTGCACCAATCAATATATGCATTTATTATGCATAAATGAAAACAAACGCACACACACACACACACACACACACCACAGAGATCACTGGCCTAGAAGGGAGGGTGAAATTATCTACAGCTAGTGGTGGCCAGCGGCTGAGGTTCCAGTAATTAGCAGTTATATGCTAGTCAAGTTATTATGTTTACGCACACAAACATAATAACTTGAGACAAACAGAAGTGTGTTTGTTTCTATGTGTGTGTGAATATATTTCTTCTGTGTGTCTATGACTATGCCTGTTTGTCTCCAGAGTACCATCAAATTATTTAAGACCCCTCGTCACTATAGAAACTCAAAATGACATCTCCTCGAGGTGTGTCAAATGCATTCCCTCTTATTGTGTGTATGCATACATGTCTGTGTGTAGCTGGTTGGGAGTTACTTTACTCTTCCTTGTGTGACTATAAATTTTGAGGGGCCCCAGGGTGATGCTTATGCTACTAAGACATGCCCTCATATCACAGCACTGGCCTAATGAAAGCCAGGAAGTAATTGTGGGACTAAAGGCCCCCCCTCCATTTCTCATTTTCTTCTCCAATCTAACTGCAATCAAGCAAATCTCAGGTGGCAGTGGACGGGTGGGTGCCTGTAAATATGGCACCTCTTCTAATTAAGTCTTCAGGTTCCCCGACTTTATTGTGCTGCTCGGACTGCACAGTGCCAGCAGTAATAATTAAAGCCAAGCCCTCTTCTATGGATGTGTTTTATTCCCTGATTTAATTACCTTTATTAATCAGAGAAAAGATGCAGGAAAAAATCTTAAGGAGAGTGGATCTGTGGTGCAGCTTACTTATTTGGTTTTAGCTCACAGCTCCAGTGATATTGCATTGTGCTTTTGGTAGCATGTATGAGTGTGATGTGATAATGATGAATTATGAGATATTTCCAAACTGATAAAACATTAGGTGGGCACTTATTCAGAGCTGGGGGAAATGAGAGCAGGGGAATAGACAATTTCTTAAAGCTGCTGGTGTTGGGAGGGTGTTGCTGGTGTGCAACATCTCAGTGGCCTTTCACCATCAATTACTTTCATTTCATTTGAGAAAAAAGCACAACAGTGACAACAAACAAGTCAACCTGCAGAAGAACAGATAAGCCATAACAGTGGACTATGTTTGAACCAGGTGCATAAAAGGAGCAGAGAGGCTTGCTGGGACACAGGGAGCGTGGGTTTGTGTTTGAAGGAGCCTTGCGGCTTTAAATTTGTTCTTCGCCTCTCTCCTCGTGAAACAAACAGGACCGCACAGCTCACATCCAAGCAAGAACCAGACTCTGTTAGGGTTTAGTGGGTCATCTTTTCTATGCCGTGCCAACTCCCAACAATTTCAAGGAATAAGAACACATAAGAAAGAGAGAAAAGACAGAGGCAACAGAAGTGTGGCCCTCGCACTCGTCATTTCACTTATTTCCATTTCTACTTCTCCTCTCCTTCTGGCAGACAGACAATAGGCCAGACCAGGAGAAAAACTATGAATTCAAATATAAAGAAGGAGCTTGCAGTCAATATTAAAGTGACACTAAAATGTAAAATACCAGCCTGTTGCTAATGGCATAATAAAACTTAGGTTAAAGGAAGAATTTGGGAACTAACGCTTATTCTTTCTCTTGCCGAGTTAGATGAAAAGATTGATACCACCCTCACTGTCTGTCCATTAAAGCCAGAGCCAGGAGGAGGTTAGCTTAACTTAGCATGAAGACTGAAAACAGGAAGAAACAGCTAACCTCTGTCTGTTTGACGGTAACAAAATCCACCAGCCAGCACCTCTAAATCTCATTAATTAACACATTATATCGCGGTTGTTTAATCTGAACAAAAATAAGTAACTTATTGCTAAATAGAGTTCTACTCTAGAGACCTTCAGGTCAGAACAGCAGTAGTGATTATACTTATTTTAGACTGTGACAGTATGACTAATGGCGGGTGGTCTTCCTACTGATATCGGATGGGAGCTGTAGTTGTCTGGACAGTGTTTAAGTAATTTGGGATTTTTTTGTGTCTGTTTTGTATTAACACTGAAACTATTAAAATTGTAAAAATACACATACCTTTTTATGATGGCTGTGTTCCATAGCTGTGCCAGGGCTCTGTGGCTTACTGGCCCACCTTAAGGCCCACCTTAATGGAATGGATCCATCATTAATGCCGTGTTTTCCCTACTATTTTCTACAAAATGTTTGCCATGAAGGAATACTATTGGCTAATGAGTAGTAAATTAGCAATCAGCAACTAGTAATTAGCTATTAGCATTTGCAGCCACTAACAGGTAGACCTGAATGGCTCTTAGTGCTAAAACAACTTGGCAACATAAACAATCTGGCAAAAGCATGTGTAAAACTGCCCGCTGTACACTGAGGAGCTAATTAGTTAATGAGGGGCAGCTGTGCAGGCAAGTGGATGATAACAATGACATCAACAGAGGATCACCAAGGGTGATGAGACTGAGAACAGCTAGTGCGCAGACACACGTGCACTATCCAAATGTGTCTTGGTCTCACATTGGACAATGTGATAGGTTTACCCTTTAAAAGAGGTGTGGGACATTCTTCTGTCCCGCAGCATTCTGTGTGGGATTGATAGCATTCATCTTATCAATAAAAAATGTCAATAAGATGGGTAGCTTCCACTGTACTGTACTGTGGTATTGTCTAATTTTAGTTTTTTTAGAACTGGGATGTACATCTCTCTTTCCCAATATTCAGTCTCTTTTCTGGATTGCTATCCACCTGACCTCTCACCTGCCTCAAAGTATTATACCTGCTAAATGCTAGCTATCATCTTACGGATACCAGCTGCCGCATAACTACACATTTTAGCATTTCTTTTCTACATGGAAAAAGAAAAAGATCGCTATCCGTATCGGCTAAAGTACAATAATCCATGTTGCTTTACTAGGGCAGTGTTCTGAATTAAGGAGAAAGTAATGTTATCAGGCCACCTGATGGATGACCTTCCTTTAAAGTGAACAATAATTGTGCTTCATGTTTCATTCATATGTGACCTACAAATGTATAAATTCAAAACCAAAAGGAAGCCGCAAAGAAGATGGCCAACTGTAGTTTCTCCAACGGTCTCTTGTCATTATGCATCTGCAGAAAGACCAGAATCAGGCCAAACCCAGGATGTGCTGATGGCTTATTAATGTACAGGGACCTTGTATATACCCGACACATTCAGATTGTGCATTTAGCTTTTTGCCCCATTACGGGCAATATTAAGCCGAAGGGTGCAGGGCCCATTTCCAAAGAGCCGGCCTGTAATGAGAGATCAGAGGGGAGGTTTTATCATAGGCAATAAAACATGAGAACTGCGTGTCTGTTAATAAGACCCCGAGAGGATTGGAGAGGGGGGTGAAAAGCGTGGGATCCTAGGATCAAAGAAATGTCTGCCTGGAGAGGAGCGAGGAGAGGAATGGCAGAAAGAATGGACAAAGGGCAGTAGAATGATCTGGAGCTGCATACAAAGAGAAAATCACAAAAAAATTATATATTGTGAAAAAGAACTGTCTTTTTCCACTCATTCCTCCATTAATGTGTTTTATTCAATCAGCTTCGCTTTTCTGTTATAGCAGCATAGTGGTCTTTGTTCAGCTTAATAAGTGTGCTGCCTCTGTTTCCGTTATTGCCTGTTATTTGTTATACTTGCATAGTCCATTGATGTGTCTTTCTCACACTCAAGAAGCCAAGAATGTGACCTGCAATTAAGAACATTGAAAAGTATGATTTTACATGCAATTCAAAGGCTGCCTTACACCTTGAATTAGAGTGTGGCTTGTATCTGGACTGTGTCGAAATATGGCAAATTGGATTACATTCACATCTGACATTAAAATAGATTTATCTGCATCATAAATGAGAGTTCTTTCCCTTGTCACAATACGTCTTTCAAACTGACCATAAACTCTCATTTGTTACTTTATATTGTGAAAATCTATTTTATTTAAACAGTCTACTGTATTTTCCAAATAAAATTAAAAAACTGAAAAACAAAACATTACAAACATCTTTAAATACGATGCAATTGAGTACAACACTACAGCCACATAAATGACCAAGGACTATACCTCTCACAGAGTGTAAACAAAGACTGAGCATTGTTTTGTTGGATTGCATTAGATTATGGTTTACTGATATTTTTGTTTAATTATATTTCATATACCCTTCTTGAAGTAAATGTAGCAATACCACAATGTAAAAATACTCCATGACAAGTGAAAGTCCTGCATTCAAATTGCTAATTCAGTAAAAGTACATAAGTATTAGCAGTAAAATGTACTTGAAGTACCAAAATTAATCAAAACTACTCATTATGCACCTGTCAGTGTTATTATATATATATTATATTATTATTAGTTTTGCATTAACATGTAAGCAACATTGTATGTTGCAGCTGGTTTAGAGAGAGCTCATTTTATTGTTCAGGTAGATTAACCATCATATAATATTAATAGCAATGCATTATATTTGATAAACTCATTGCAGGTTTGTATGTAATAACTATATATAAAGTAACAAAGCCATAGCTGTTGAATAAATGGTAAAAAAAAAAATATATATATATATATAGGCAGAAATATAAAGTTTTATCAAATGGAAGTTAAGTACAAGTACCTCAATATTGTACAGTACTTGTGTAAATGTACTTTCCATCACTGGCTGATAGAATTTATAATTTTTCAAATCATGTTTTATTCATTTATGCACTTCAACATTTAGACTGTGATTGATCTCATTTCAAACATATTTGTGGCTGTATTTTCCCATATCAAATATTACATGGACAAGTCCTACATGGCAGTGCCACTTTAGTAAGTGCCCTGCGTAAAGTCCTTTTTCATCTCTCTACAGGGAGGTCAGAAATGAAAACATGACTGTAGAGCAGCTGCACTTGATGTGACAGCAGCCTTCCCCAATTTATTTTGATTGGCCTTGCTTTATGCAAGCTTCGGGTAGATTTCCCATGGGCAACTATGCATTCTCGCTAAGACTGGGAAATTCTAAATGTGTGATGCCCACAAGCAGAAACTAGAAATGAAAGCAAAAGTATCATCAGAGAGGACATGTCCATTAGGTTTCAGCCACTATGTGTTTTGGAGGGCCAACACTGATATCTTAGTTTTAAGCTGCTGATGTAATTTTAATCACCTTTAATTTTTTTCCAAAAATACTCAACATGAATACATATTGTATATATACTGTACATACTGACATGAAGGAATCTCCACGGCAACCAGATAAATGACTCTAACCAGAGTTACATTTAATGTTTTTCTCAACAGCTGATTGATTTTTAGTGCTTGTTTTAAACTGGAGACCAATTAGCCAGGTGAGAACTTAATTGAAGATGTTACAAAATTCTTCAGCAGCTAATTCAGACTGTAACATGGGTTAATGAATCAGACTGGATTTATAATTGACTTTAACCCTCCTGGTATATACTGTGGGGAGGTGTGGACCTCAGTGTGATCCTCATCTGCAGCCTCACTGCCGCCCTGTTGTCTTTGTCAGACATCACAGCTGGTCTTTGTTGGATGGCATCCACATAAAAAGGCTCAATCCGTGCCATCAGTATGAACTGTACTTCATGTAGATGTGTAGTTACTTGTAAAAACAGTGGTTCCCCTAATAAAGATGGCATGAGTCCATCATTACTAATGCTCTGACCTTTTCAGTGAAATGGAGCTCAGAGGGTAAGATACATACTTTCTTTAGAGTAAACAGACTGAAATAGAGCAATCTTTCATCCATGAAACATATAAACATAGAAATCTGAATATAAAGAATAATCCTGCATGTGCACATATGTCCAAACACCACAAACTGAGACTGAAATTTAAACAAAACTGTAATAACTTCATAAGATCATTAGTTTGTGTAATAACACTTAACTGTATCACACAATGGTCAGAATCATAGTACATGTCATGGGTGTGAATAAAGCACATACTAAGTCACGGACTTATTTTGTAACAAGCAATGTTTTCCAGCGAACGTGTACTATATGAACACATATGTTTTAACTGAGGAGTCCCTGTAAATTGGAACATTGTGATGGGACAAGCATCCTTTCTGAATGGCCCCTTTTTTCAGTTCTTGCTATTTTGCAAAAGTTGACCATGCTTGTATCCATGCTGGCAAATATTCTCCACTTCATCCTCCATACAGACAGTAGAATAGTAAAAGGAGGATAGTTCCCTAAGATAAGAGATCATTTGGATGTTAAGTCCATTTTAGATATTTGTCCAGTCCCGTTAAGTAATTATTGTTGACATGACAAATTCTGATGAGATTCAAATTACTACAGGAAAAGAAAAACAAATCCAATCACAGGACCTCTTCGATTAAAATGTATCCCCTCAGAATATAGCTACAAAGTACGAGTCATCCCTTATTCACAAGGTGAATTTTTACCATTTTCTACTGCTGACTTATACATACACACACACACACACACACACACACACACACACACACACACACACACATTCACCCATTAATGAATATCTGTATGAATCATTTAGGTTTTCAGAACCAGAAAATGTGGTCATATAATTTAAAATCGTTGTGCTTATTTGCTCACCCAATACCTTCATTTGGTATTAACTTGAAAAAAAGTGAATCAGCCAAGAAGTTATGATCCCTTTTCTTTTGTGATTGCATTCCTACATGCATCTCCTGTCAGTGGGAATTTGAAATTCATTAACAGGGCTGACTCCTCTGCCCACGTCGAGCTGGAAGGCAAACTCTGTGTTCTTATCACTTCCTATCCTGTGTGTCCTTAATGAAGCAGGATTGATAGCACGCCAGCGGAAACACATCTCACCTCATCAGCGACCAGCCGAGGGAGAGACGCTCTCCAATAAATAGTGCAGTAAACACACAATTAAGGGCCCACATATCACCGCTCCGGTATTACATCCTACCAATTAAGCGTCAGGGGCAACCTCCTCATTTGTATCGCTTTACGCCTGTAATCAGTAATTTAGTAATGATATGCTGAGTCTCAGCCACAGACTCAATAACCAGCGAGTGATGTGGGTGGTGGTGATGGTGGAGCGTCTGTCTACTTGTAAGGTAAAGAGTTTAGGCCATTGCAATGTTGAGTCAGCCTTTTCAAAGGCCAGAAGATACAAGTGAAAGTTTCTATATGGAAAAAATGTACAAGATATATTTTTGTTCTAATTATCGAAAGCCTCTCTCTTAATTAGCAGCCATGAGCAAACATTAACTGATGCTCTGCTATATAGGGCAACAAAAGCAAACCGAGCCAGTGTGCTCATCTGCTCTGACATTCACTTTAATATTGATAATGTTTCGAGCTCCGGGCTTTTTTCTTCCCATCAAGCCAAACTCAAGAGCCCTTGGGCTGAAGGCAGTATCAAAATGAAAGGTGCGCTGGAGCGAGTGAGAGTGCATTTATGATCTGTTTTTAGCAGCATGTCTCGAACAAAGATGTGCATATTCACTGTAAAAAATGCTTCCACCGACACCTGAAGTTCACATCGATGGATGTGGACATGCCCAACGCCAGCTGCGGTCGGCGCTCCATATGGCTTCTGAATGCTTATGTTTGACTGCCATCTGGTGCGAGAGACTTGCAAGTGTGGCTGATGCCCAGACTTGAAAGCAAACTTGCAAGATTTTAAGACTTCTGAGCTGGAGGATTTTTTTGGAATAAAATGGGTTCTGTGTGCACATTTGTCATTATGATGCTTTTTGAATGATCTCTTGTTTTGTATTTTTTACAACAGCCTAATTTTACTGTAGAAGAAAAGAGGCAGGTGGACGCTAACCACTCGAGAGTTGTCCTTAACAAGGACAACTTTAATGGGCCACAATGTTTTTTAGAGATTGTTACTTTTATTAGGAACAAGAATACATATAACGAACTTGTCACAAAGAGTAACTTTTAGCAGGTGATTGTGCATTAAGTGCGCCATAAGCTTTTCCTCAAAGCATGACGTTACTCCAGCTGTTGGGTCTAGTAAACTGATGTACAATATGTCTTTGGTGTCTTGATCCATTAGTGGCCATCATGTATTCCCAAGTGCCTGATGGGAAACGCTAATACACCCCGTCGTAGTGCTAGAATCATCCAGGAAGGACTTAAGATAAAAACATTAATGATCTGGCCACTGCAGTCTCCTGATCTCAATCCTATCAAGTACCTTTGGGATAAACTCCACTGCAGCATCCAAAGGAACACCCACCTATACACCTTAAGCAGTTGCACTAAGAAATGCATGATCAGCTTTAACACTAGGACGCTACAATTTCCCAAGTTAGTAAAGTTTCTTTCCACCAGCGCTGACGGCATTTAATAGTTGTAGATGTAGAAGTTTTTGTGAAGAGGCAGAAGGCTTTTATTATTCTCTAGGGGATTTGAATTTTTCTCCCAGAGAAATATCATGGGTCATAAATATGACATATGGAAAATAATGCCACTCTGTAGAGGCCCCTTTGGGCACAGTGTGAAAAGTTAGAGATAGATATTTAGGTTGTCCTCCACCTTTTTCTCACCAAATTGCTGTAATGCTTCTTCTGCCTCTGTTGGCTTTTTTCATCATGTACAGTAGCTGCTGTATCGCTGTCAGTTTTATTGACTGTAAAAGCATGATTCACTAGATCTGCCTTTGTAGATAGGGGGGAAATAAGAAAGGTACATTTGTTATTTCCTGTTTGTATTAAAGGGAATATTTTTATCATCAGAAAGACACTACAAAATAATAAACTTTTGATTGACATCTTTGTAATGTGGTCATAGTTCTGTTTTGTATGTATTATGTTTAATTGAGCCAATTCAAGGTTAAAAGTTGAATTAATGGTCCTCCTCACCAACCACGTTTTCTTAGAAGCTTGGAGTAAACAGGGAGACACAACCAGGTTCAAATCTTCTTTTTTTCTTTTGCTGTAATTGTTTAAAGTTCCTGGAAGATAAAAAAATAAAATGTCAACTGAAAAAGGGCAAGATATACCTTGGATTCTTTCCCATATTTCTCTTTTAAGTGTTTAAACCTCCATTTTAATAATAGTAACATCTGCTCTCTTAGTTTCCCAAAATAAAAATATACATTTTTAATCTGGTATAATGATATATTTTTAAATTAGTGAGTGAATTGAATGCCAATCTCTTTGATTTGAAAATGCTGGTCATCTGGATTAGTATCAGTTTTTCTGTTTGTGATGTCTGTTTGTATGGAGTTATTTCACAGATCCAAGACTCAAAACCGATCATGATTTAGAATAAAACTGTTAAGGACACACATAAACCACAAAACGTGTTCTAGAAACTAGAACTGCATCAGCTCTGTTATATTAATAAATCAATAAATGACCAAACTGCTACCGAAAAGAAACACCACAATAACACACCCAGGCTAAAGAGGAGAGGATATTGTCAGGGATAAGGAGTCTAACATCAATATAAATATAGGAAACAAACTGAAATAAAAGGAAACCTGAATGAATTATTAACTTTTATTACATTTGTTCATAAACTGGATATAGGGTGTCTATACATAATGCTGTATATATGATACCCTCCTAAGCTTTTTTGTGCTTGTGTTGTTTGGGATTTAACCTTCAAGCAACCAGCTGTGATCAGATGTGAAGACTGTATTTTACTGTGCAACAGTTGTAATATACTGTATGTTCTAATCTGAGGCAGTTTAAATGAGCCACTCATGGTCCCTCTTAATCAACTTGTTCTCTGTAAATCCATGCCAGTTTCTACCCTAATTTAGATTTCAGATGACGATGATGATAATGGCACATCTTTAGATATGGCTGCAGTCAAACACAACACATTCTGCATAAACCGTTTGACCTGATTAAAAAGAATTCTAAAAAGAGTCCCAGTTTCTGTGGAGACTTGACTAGTAGAGGAAAAGTAGAGAGGCATTACAGTTGTAGACCTACTGCATGTCAAAATGTCAGTTCAAAATGACTCACCAGCACGTATGCTGTCTAATGTAGTGTTCTGTCATTTGTAAAATCCCATTAACTTTTATTGGCTCCATTGGGATGTTCAACAACATGGACAGATGTTTGTTGACAATTCCCACTGAAATGTCTTGCAGTGTCTAACAGTCAAATAGACAGGGGGCTATTATTCCTACGTGCTGGAAAGTGAGTTTTAAGTTTTAAATGTTGACTCAATACGGTTTTGTGCTTATTGTGGATGTAAACTAATCCCCAGTAATTATGCTTTGCTTGTTGTTAATTGTACTGATTTGCCTGTAAAATTGTGTAGGGAACAAATGAGGACCTAACTATTAGTTAATGGTCAGTTGTTGAGCAAGCCCTAATCAACTGTTATGGAGTAATTAATCAGTAGTTAATGATTTTTAAGAAATAATTGAGGAATGAATCAGGAGCGACCTGATTATTCCTAATTGAGGAATATAAAGTAGATAGTGATTAATTACTAGAGAAAAGACTGGAAGAGCCTATATTAATGAATCATTAGGTAATGATTAGATCTGTGAATCAATCATACTGATCACTTTCTTCATGAGTCGTTCCTGAGAAACTCTGAACCAGCTGGTGAACGCCACAAAACTAGTAACGACTCATTCATTACCAATTACTTAAACATTAGTTACTGTTTTTGTGTCCCCTAAAGTAAAGTGGAGCCTTGTACTGAGCGGATACTGAGTACTGAATCATTACTTAATTATTACCTCTCCATTCGTTAAACATTTTGCTCAGGCACACCTGCAGGCAGCCTGGTCAGTGTGGCTGCAGTGGAATGACGTTAGCATTCCCCCTTGTGAGTTTTGGAAAAGGTGGTGAAACAAATTTTTTCCAGTCCTGTACTATAACGCTCATGCACCCTGATGTAAACGTTTCTCACCAGTCACCATTGCTTTTTCTAAATGTTAGCATGTTTCTCCCATCCTAAATGACAGCAAACCTAGCGTTAAATATACATACATTACAGTCGAATGATGTCCCTTCTAACATACTGTACCCTGCACTTCCTAAAATACCAGTCACATTGTGAAATCTACAGCATCTATTTCATTAATTCATAAAAACTTCAATCTAAAATGTTACTGGCTAAGATAATCATGTATATTATATATATATAATGTAATTATACATGACTTTGCTTTGTTTTGATATCAGCATTATATATCGGCAATCTGCCGCCCTGCTCTCTTAATATTGGCATCGGCCATTGAAAAACCCATATCGGTCGACAACTAATCACTTTAGTCATTCTTCGACAGTGTCAGGACTAGATTTTTGTGTGTGGGATACTTTAGTGGATATCTGCTCTGTCCCTTTCTACTAGTGTGAGTGGGAGTAACAGCACGATCTCCACCACTTACAACGTTTTAGCTAGACTTTGACTTATCTCTGATACAGACCGACCAAACAATTATGTAAACCTCTTTACCATACAGGACTAAGGGTTACTATCATGGGTTTTTAAATTTCTATTCGTGGGTTGATTTATTGTGACACTAAGAGTTTTTTAATGCCGTTTGTGCATGGTTGCAGTGTTACTAATGGATTATTAATGTGAAAGGATCCATTACAATTTTTACTGTAATGGATGCACATTACAGTGTAATGACTCAAGGAGCTATATGTAAGAATTGGCCACCTGTCGAATTCATACGCAAACAAATCGGGGGCAGCATATCACCCAAACGTTGGGGTGTTCACCCCTATCATAAGAAACAAGGAAATGCATAGTCCCTCCCATAGGTCTAACTTAGTAAACATATTAACACTGTCCATAATGTTATACAATTAGCTACCTTCATAAGCCATCTCTTAATAGCCAATGTTAGCATTAACAGCCATTTACGTACCAGTCCAGAAGAAATGTTGCGAGTTCAGCATCAAACTTCATCCCTCGCCAAGAGCTGTCTCGAGCGGTGGAAATCACTGCCAATGTTAACTCTTGTTTTGCTTCTATTTCTGTCACCACAGAAGGTGGTTCTGGGCATGGATGCATAAAGAGAACTGAACACAGCGTCGGAGGCGGGGCCCCATTCATTCCTATCAAAGTTACTCAGCGGCCCATGAAGCCAAAAAAGTTCAACTTCCATAGTAGAAAATGACCCGGATCTTCCGCATAGCATCTGCATCATGTGGCCCATAGAGAAAGTGCACTAGAGATGCCACCGGCCAAGCTGGCTAACTTCCAGTTTTAATTTGAGTGGCGATAAAAAAAATATTCAATCAAGCGGCTCTTCTAGACCTAATAGATCAAATTCTGATAGTGAAACCAGTCATTTCAAAGGGTTGTGACTCAAAAAATTGCTATTCACGGTTTTACAGCCACTTCTTTTACAATGAACGTCCATAGGCCCATAAGTCTTTTTGGGTCGGTGTGCATCACGTGATGGACTCTTACGTTGTAACCATACAGTTTTGCAACTATTTCAAATTGGCTTCAAAGTATGGCACACTTCCTCTGATAACGTGGTATAACGAGACAGGACGGGCCAGAGCTAGCACTCGCTTTAAAACTTAAAAGGCACTAAGTTCCTTTTTGTAAATTAAAGTAAATTCATTTAATTAAAGGTTATCAATTTATTTTTTTCCCCTCAAGTGGCAAAGGGTATTAAAGGATATGGTGGGCGATATCCCAGATTTATCCTATTGTCAACAAATCTCACAATGAATTGTGCTACTAACAAGTATTTTCTATGTATCCAAAGACTGATCTAGCTTATTCCTCTGTGTCACAGAGCTCCACAGTTCTTCAAACACCATCAAAAAGATATCATTGAGACACACCGCTGCACTCTGGGACATTTTCGTTTCGTCATTACCATGAACAGTGGCACTGTTGAATCAAGTTTACATACACCACCCTGGTACTTTAAAATGCTCCTTAAATAGTCCCCAACAAATTTACTATTGGCAGCTGTCCGAGTAGCATTTGCTAAAAACTACAGTACCCTGTTTTAGAAAAATACTTGGCGTTAAGTTGCTGACCACGTAAAACGTTCCTGGTTCGAATTCAGCTGAGGTTGCATGTCATTTCACATTTCATTTCCACTGTCTATTGCAGAATGAAGGCAAAACATGACCAAAGATGCTTGAAAACAAAAGTACTTGGCCTTTTATTTTTAATTAAACTGCACATTAGGGACTCGTTTTTAAAATGTTTGTGTTCAATAGGAAAGCATGGGCTTAAGACTGAGAGCCAAAGACTAACTGGGGAAGTCAGAAAGCATTGAGAGAGGGACTTTGGTCTTTTCCTGATTTGTTGTTTAGAATAATAAAAATATCAAATACCAGCCTCATCCTATGAATGCAGAAAATGATGACACTTGCTGCTCTAATAGTACGAGTTTAGTACAGTAGACACACAATCATGGCTGTAAATTGTCTTTGATTATTCCCTTTTTCTCTCCTAACACACACACACACTTTGTCTGATCTGACAATTAAATCTCCCACTATATCCTGCTGGTATCCATCCCCCTCGCTGTTGCCTTTTTTTTTTCCCCCCTCATTTTTGTCTTCTCTCTCACTCCTGCTGTTTTCCTCCTCATCTCTTGCCACAAAATATCTGCCAAAGGAATCTGGCACGGCTGCTAATTTCTGATTCGGCCTGGAACAACAGAATATCAAAGAGCCGTTGTCGCCGGGATGTCGACACTACAGGGAAACTGTCTCACAGGGAAAACACAATGTTATATTTATTTAAACACACTGATAAAGATTTGTGAAGGAGGAAATCAAGCTATGAGAAGATAAGTGTGTGTGCATGTACAAGTATTTCAAATTGAAGTGCATATAATTAACATTCTTCAAAGCTTCTTTTTCAAGGTGTGCGTGCTTGTGGAAGAGCAGCAGTACAGGATGCATCTGCCCCTGCCACTGACAAGAAATTACTTTTAGCGACACCTTGCATGCTAAACAGTGGGGCTGCAAACTTCTGAGATGTTACTCAGACACACAAACATACGCAGTCATAGAAACACACACAAATACTAGTCTTTGCCGACTGGAGCAGTTCTGCTGCAAGATTACATCTCCCTCTGATCTGTGAAAGAAGTGCCGTCCCCTCCCACGGGACAGACTGTAAACAAAAATCACAAAATGCTCCACTGTCACACAACAACAAACAGATGACACATCTGAGGGACCAAACAAGCATCTACAAATTATTCACGCTTTCTGTTTTAGATCAGTGTTTTTTTTCCCCCTCTCATTATCGGTCATTGTTGGCGTGATTATAACGCAGGGATGGATGTTAGCGAGGGATGAGGGCAGAAAGAATAAATGATTGGAGGGATGGACAGAGATTTGAGGAAGGAAGAAAAATAGAAAAAGATGACAGATTTCAGTGAAACTGTGTGGGCTGATAATGTATTTAATCTGCATTTAGATGATATCAGGCTATGTGGTCATCCCTGATGGGAATTTACTAGGTCTGATTACATCCAAGAGTGGTGTTTTGAGAGACTGCTTCAAAGCGGTTCTTTGAGCAGAGCTGAGCACTGACATGAATATACTTGCACATCAGGACTGTTCACACATGGAGGTATGGCATTGTCTTAAATTGCTGCCTTCTTTGAGCAGCTAATGACACTGAAATGAATGAATACATTTCTTTTAAATTAACAAGTACACATTAAAAAGCATTGTCCAAACCATACATATTAAAGACATTAAATAAGTGACCATAATTCAAAAACTGTGTACTGATGTAGGCCAACATTTTACAAAACTAATTTCCAAAAAGTGATCGTAACAATTATTTAAGTCTTATATTTAGCAAAAACCATGGCAATTGCATCCATTCCCTCACCACAGTTAAGTTGATTTTAAGTTGGATATACGACAGACATTCACTCAAGATCCAGCGACGACATCTCCCTCAGTTTCATCCAGTGTTGGCAGAAAGTGGACGGTTAGCTCACCTCCAAGCCCTCACTCTTAACCACAGGGGTTAGGGGCCGTCAAGAAATAGATATTGTGACGACCCCTCCATTCCAGTAGGTGGCTCTGGTTTTTGCTGTTGGTTCTTCTTTGTTTTGCACGATCCTAGTCGAGGTAGAGGGTAGTCATTTACCTTATGAGCCACACTTGGGCCAGGTGCCGGGGTTTTTTTCCCCGTTGGTTATTGTAGTTTTGTAAATAAATATATTTCTTACCGTTGGTACAGTCGTCTGGTCTCCCATCTTTGTCACGGCCTCAGAGCCAGGTTGTGACAATATATAGAAATAAATTGATATGGTGAGACACACCTCTTTTAATTGGATTTTAGTGCTTCATGTATTTTATATGAATATTTTCATGGGGAAAAAAAACTAAATCAGCATGACGTGGTAAGTTTTGTCTGACTTTTTAATTATTTCACTGATTCTTATGTAGTCAGGTGTTTTTCATTACGTGACATGCTTCGACTACCAAGGCCTGTACAAAAAAAAGATAGGAAAAAAGCCCTGTAATAACTTTCCACAGTTTAAATGATTTCTGTCTTTATAGTAAAGTAAATTATGATTTTACATGGCAAACATTTCATTATAAATGTATGCGCAGTGCCCGACCCGGAGGTGAGGTGATGCGCGTGCGCGATGACGTCATGACCGCACATGCGCAGTACCGAAAGGGTTTATAAACCTACACACACACACACACACACTTTTAAAGATCCCCCCCGATCATTTCATTTTCTCTGCAGTGGACTTTGACATTGGATTGCTAAAAAACTACACAGTAAAAATACTTCATAATATGTTTGCAAGTAGTCCAACATGTACTAAGTCCAGTGGTATAAGTGTCTTGAACAACTTATGGAAGAAATGGGTTTTATTCCAACTCAAAGCTGGACGAAGAGATTTATTGATGTGGTCTGCAGGGGACTTTGACATTGGATTGCTCAAAAACTACACAGTAAAAGTACTTCATAATGTTTTTGCAAGTAGTCTAACCCATTCTAATTAAAATAAATTAATACAGTAAAAATGCTTCACTTTTAGTCTGTATGTAGTCAGTCATCCTCATCTCAAATGTGAGTTGTCATTTTGATTTAAACTAAAAGAAAAGTAATAGCCCTCACATTTTACTGTAAGTTTTTTATTTATTTCCTGTGAATACAATCCAATTAATCTTATTTTGGCTTAGTTGGTAACCCCTTATTATGAAAACCGGAAGTAGTCACCTTTGCTTCGTCGCGCTAACTTTGCCAAGTCCGACGAAAATTTTATAAATCGTATGGTATGTGATATGATCATGTCGCGTAAAATTCAGATTTCATTGCTACTCTTCAGGTACGACTTTCATACAGCAACACGTCTTTGGAAATTGTGAAAAACAGACAGAATACAGTCGCTACCTCTGCCTGTCAACTCGCTTCGGGTCGTTTCAATGCATTTACCATACAGGTCCGAATACGTGAGCACTCCGAATTGAGGTGCGGCTGATTTGACCACGGCAATGCGGACGGCGGCTCACTTGACCGCAGTGAAAAACTAACACGGTCGCTCCTCATGCCTTTCACGACAGGTCATTGACAAAACCGTTCACTTGACCGACCAAAACGTTGACTTGTCCCGCACAAGTTATAACGTAAATTGTCAACTCCTGCATGTTTCACCCAGCCAACGTTAGCCTGGAAGCCAGGTTCATTCATTTAGTTATTACCGGAAGCTGAAAACGTTTTCGAGAGGAAAAACAGGCAAACTTACCACAAGTTGACGCAGCCAACTGCCCAATAACATTGACTTAATGTTAGCAAATGTAACGTTACATGCTTTAACATTAGAACTTACATTTAGCAACTTCAAGTGTCAGCTTCATCATCTTCTTCTTCTTCATCTTCCTCTTCTTCTTCTTCTTCTTCTTCTTCTCCTCCTTCTTCTTCTTCTTCTTCCTGTTTATGGCAGGTGGCACCAACGTTAAGGTGCATTATCGCCACCTACTGTATTGGAGTGTGAACCAGAGTTTACCCACTACATAATAAAAAACAAAACAAAACAAAACAAAACAAACAAACAAAATATACTTACTTCTCTTATTCAGTTTTGTTCTCTTGAGATAAACAAATAAACTCTCTAATACATAAATACATATATTTTTAGCTTTAGATCGTCCACGCCCAACTTTCTAAGTTGGTTCTTCATTGTTTCTCGTTCATTAGTATACTTTTGACAGACACAAATAGTATGTTCTACTGATTCCTCTATTCCACAGTGCTCACATAACATTGGATGTTTATTTATTCATTTTAAAGTTTGATTCAGCATGGTATGTCCAACCCTTAATCTTGTTAAAATAGTTTCCTCTTTAGTGTTTCTTCTTGTCTTCCTCACCCCTCCTACTTCCTGTTGTATTTCATAAACCTGACGTCCTGCATTTCCTGTATCCCACTTTTGTTGCCACTCCTTAGTGTTCTTCTTGTTCTTCTTGTTCTTCTTCTTCTTCTTCTTCTCTGGTATATAGGCGGATTCCCAGGTGCTTTAAACGCCACCAGGTGTTTAAACTAGGTGTGTCGCCACTGGGTGTTTTTTGTTTGTGGTTACAGTAACATTCCTTCCTATCACCTCATGATAGGCTATCTGAATGAAAATTGGTTATAAGGGTAGCACTAGAATAGAATTTTCGCCAATTCTAGATTTGAACATTTCTGCATACTGATGGGAAATAATTCCTATAATAGTGGAAATCATATGTTCATATTTCTGAGTGAGCAGGATCGTGGGGCAGCTGCAGAATGTAGTTAGAAATTGAGTTTTTCAGGCTTTGTATAGTTTGAACGTAGTTTTACTGTTAAGATTATATCACTATACCATCACAATGTAAAGACTGCAATGTTATGTACTATAAAAATGCTGTAAGTATGTTCGTTTACTGTCTAATAAAAAACATAATTATTTCTAGTTTCGGTATAATTTGATACAAAGCATGGTTTATTAGGCTATGTCATATTAGTGTACCGTAAAATAAAGTGTGACTGTGATATTAATGCATCCATGTGCAGACTGTGGACATTTACCTTTAAACAAGAGCCTGAGTCAAAGTGGGGACAAGTGTCAGTAAGTTAACACATTAAAGTTTTATTTGCTGTTTTAATTCACTGTTCAATTAATTCATCATTTACCAGACTTACATTTCCTTAATGGATGATGAAGTGTTGGAATTTTAGACAGTCACTGAAATGCTGTTAATACACGTTCAGACTGATGGCCGAAAAATGAAGCCAGCGCGGAAGTGCCAAATACTTCAGTTCCTCGAATGGCCACTAGGCTGCCTCCAAAGGCAAGTCAATCCCCATGAACATTTAGCCATGTTAAAATCATCCATTTTACAGCAGAAATTAACATGTTTACAGCCTGGGGGGGGGTGTACAGCAGTTAAGAGTTAACAAGGACATATCCTATGCAGAAGCAGTAGAGTTGGTTCTGAGGAAGAGTAGAATGGAGAGGAAAGGAAAAGAAATAGGGGGTACCCAGTATTGGAAAATGGGGGGGTGCTGACTAATAGAGAAGAAAAGATATGTTAGCTAAAGTGAAGGGAAGACAAAAAACAAGTGAAGAAAATTAAGAATTGCTGGAAGGAAACGAAGCGAGGGATGATGCAATTAATCCTTCCTTCACATTAGAGGACTTGAAAGGGTCCATCTGTAAATCAGGACTCACTGCTCCGGGAAAAGATCAAATCAGCTATACCATGTTGGACCATCTGTCAGATGTAGCAACAGAGGTCATTTTACATTTATGTAACAAGGTTTGGCAGGAAGGAATATGACCAGGAAGTTGGAAACAAGCAGCCTTACAACAAGATACAACAACAACAACAACAACACTGGGGGAAATGCTACTGGAGTTAAGGAGACAGCAAATCATGACAACATATTGGGTGAATTTACAAGGACGTAATAACCATCCTGCAATAACTGCTTTAGACCCATGCTGGGAACATGGGAAAAGGCAAACAGAGAGCTTTGGTTGGTTTGTTAGAAAGATGGAAAGTGATGTGTGTATGCTGGATACTGGAGTTACTCTCCAACTGTATCTGCCAGCTATACCTCCTTGGCTGTTGCCACAACCAGAAATAGATCTGAGCCTCCTTGAATTGATAATAATAATAATAATAAGTTTTATTTATACAGCGCCTTTCCCATACTCAAGGTCGCTGTACACAAAATATACATACATACACTATATGGACATAAACATACAAAAATACAGAGGAGAAAACAATTCTAAGCAGAGTAAGATTGGAAATATTGTAAGAAAAGATATGTTTTTAGTTGAGACTTAGGGGATATAGTAACAGTGTCGCGTAGAGAAAAAGGGAGGGAATTCCAGTGTTTCGGGGGCACAGCACTGAACGATCTTCCACCCATAGTAGAGAGACGAAAACGTGGTACAGTGAGTAGTCTAGAGTCAGATGACCGGAGAGTACGTGGAGGACAATACCAGTGCAGAAGCTCAGATAAATAATGGGGAGCAAGTCCATGCAGACATTTAAAAGTTAACAGTAGAATTTTGTATTGGATGCGGACAGAGACAGGTAGCCAATGAAGATTATAGAGCAAAGGGGTAATGTGGTCCGATTTTTTGACTTGGTGGATGACTCTGGCAGCAGAATTTTGTACATATTGTAGTCTAGCGATAGTTTTAGCGGGAAGCCCAATAAGCAGTGCATTACAATAGTCAATACGTGCGGTTATTAAAGCATTGATTAGAATTTCGGTATCTTTAGTGCTGAGAGCTGGTCGTAGTCGGGCGATGTTACGAAGGTGGTAAAATGAACTCTTGGTAACTGAGCTAATATGAGCTTGAAATGTAAGAGCAGAGTCAAATGTTACGCCTAGATTTTTAAATTATAAGATATTTAATTCATACATCAGATGAAGTACTACTGTTATTTATACATAAATATATACAAATGGTTCTAAAGACCATAAGACAGGTAGAAAAGCAGCAGCAGGAGTAATTCCTGAGTTTAATGTTGATCGGGGAAGAGACTTACCGATGATATGATATGTCTTCGCATGTGAAATGATGGCCGTGGTTATTGCCTGGCAATGGGTAGAGAGGGTGGTAATTTCTTTAGAGGAGCATTAATGAGTTTAACATTTTGCAACTCCAGCAGTAGAGAGGATTTATTGTATGAAATGCTGCAATCATTATTCAGAATTCACCAAATGAGTTTGTCTGTGAGGTTTGTGTGGGTTCCTGCACATGTTGGAGTTGATGGGAATGAAAAGGCAGATAAAGCAGCAAAATGGGCTTTGAAGAGTGAGCGGAGGCACATACAGTACAGGGTCTGGGGGACGAAATAGGAAAGAGGAGAGGGTCATTACACGATTAAGGATTGGTCATACTGCTCTAAACAGTTCTCTCTACCCGATTGGAAAGCATGATAATGGAAAGTGTAAATATTGTGGAGGGAAAGAAACAGTGCGCCATGTTTTATTGCATTGCATTATTGCAAGTATGATTCAGAGAGAGAAGTTTTAGAGAATGCACTAAGAGAGAATGGAGAGCAAAATATCAGTAATATTCTTCTAAAATCTGCAGGCGACAAGGGTTGGGAAATCCTTCTAGAGTATTTAGGACCAACAAGACTAATGAATAGAATTTGAGAATTATAGTTTGTAGGGCTTTTCCCTAACATTTGGTTGTTTATATGTTTGTATGGATCGTTATTCCACGCTCCAGATCACTGGGTGGCGGTAGTGCACCCGAAAGCTGTTTTCCAACTGCCAATAAAAACAAGAAGAAGAAGAAGAAGAAGAACAAGAAGAAGAAGAAGAACGCTGCGCGCTTCATAAAATCGTCCGCGAGATGTCGCCGTTGCTCTCCTTTCCACGAATCTGCGTGCCAGCTGCCGTGTGGTCACGTGACACATCTGTCAGGGGACAGCATGGCGGACATGCATGTGGAGCCTCAAAACAAATCGCATCGATTGTCCAGTTAACCCTGCCACGAGAAACGTCGATACTGCGCGTAGAGCCGGGCCGGCGGTGCCCGAACAGACAGCAGAATGGACGAGGACAACAAACTCCAGTTCCCGTCTCTGCCCGCGACCAAGGAGGACCTTCTGGTGAGCGCACAGCAGCCCGCGTTAGCCGACATGTCCGCTGGGTCTGCCTGGCTAATCTGCGCTAACCTCCGCTCCAGCCGCAGTGTCTGGCAGCTAAGATATGCGCTCAGCAGGAAAGTGTGTGTGTGTGTGTGTGTGTGTGTGGTTTCGGTGCGTAACACGTTCACGTGGAGCTGTGAAACATTCTCGCGTGTTTCTTTGAGTTCGCCTGCCAACCAACGACAGCGTCCGCTGCGCCGCTCAGCAGCCGAGTCTCCAAACATTAGCCACGTATGAACACAAAGCAAACCGGGAGCGGTCTCGCCCTGTCTGGGCGCTGAAATACACCCAGTAGCTGTCACATCAACAACGCTACCTTGCGGAATTTGCCTCAGCTTCTAACCTTGCTTTTGAATTCCCCTTTTCGCAGGACTGGGCTTATCCAATGAGACGAGAAATGCAGGTATGTGAAATGGGTCTACTGTCGGGAGTGGGAAGAATAATAATGTTGGCAGGAGACTGTCCTTATTCCTGTTTGTGTATTTGGCACAGGCTCACACCGCAGCAAAGCCGCGGTTTGTCCCCCCCCCACACACACATTTAAAAGCAGTTTCTGAAGAAATACTGGTAAAGGTATTTTGAATGCCACAATCTCTACCAACAACGATAGCCCCAATTCTGAGATAAAGGTTGTTTACAGGTTAGAGAACCTGGGATGTAGAGGCTGAATGTCATATAAATTGTTATAGAATAGACATTGATCTGGAAATAACTTGCACTTCTGGTCAACCTTCGCTTTGATGAATGGAAGAATAAACTCGATGAGCCTCAGTTGTCCTTATGTTCTTACGTGACTATATATATATCTATAAGTTTATTACAAAACAAATCTGATATCAGAGAAGATCTTGGTGCAGCTTGCATACATGGAGCCGGTCGATACAAAAATGTTAACTCGTCATACACTTGTCTCAGCTTTATATGGTACCTAAGCCTTGAGGAAAACACTACATAAGGGAGGGGTGGACACAGTGACACTGTGAGTGATGGCCAAGACCAGAGCATTTCCAAGGTCTTCAGCGTATCTTTTACCTCCGGGGATCCACAGCCTCCCAGCGTAAAGCATGCCAAGTCTGAAGGACTTAGTTAGAACCTGAGAAGCTTTCCTATCGTGTCATCGCCGTAAGGAGGGTCTCATGCTGGATGGACTCAATTGTATTTATTCTTTTGAACATCAAACAGTGTTACCGCCTGTGTTGTTAGGGACGTCCTGCTCTCTCTTTACTTTCAGGAGATATTACCGGGACTGCTTTTGGGCCCATACTCTGCTGCAATGAAAAGCAAGGTGCTTTATTTATTTATTTTTTTAACAGAATTTAACCATTGGAGACATTATTTGCTCATATATTTATAGCTCCTATTACTTCTCATCTTTGTCTTTGTCCAGCTGCCAGTTCTTGAGAGACAGGGCGTAACGCATATTGTGTGTGTCCGCCAAGACATTGAAGCCAATTTTATCAAACCTAATTTCCCTCATACATTTAGGTAAGTACTTGTGTGATCTGTGCGCTCTGCTTATAGACTTCAGACTGTGATGCGAATTGCTACATGCATTTGTGGGGGAAATTTTGATTTTATATTCTTGCTAGCCCGCGAACTAAATGTTGTTGTATCTTTGCAGATACCTTGTGTTAGATATTGCAGACAATCCAGTGGAAAATATAATACGATTTTTCCCTACAGTGAGTTACAAAGTGGGCTTTTTACTTCCTTCTTGGCAAGCTTTTCAATTGACTGAAAGGTATGGCATTTACATCATGGCTGATATACTGTATTTCATCCCCCCCCCCCCCCAACAGACTAAAGAATTTATTGATAGCTGCTTAGCAACGGGAGGTAAGGATGCACGCCGTTTCCATTTTTCATACTCCAGTATCTAGCAGAAAAAAAAGTATTTCTATCAACAATCTTTTGTCTTGCTCTTTTTAGGAAAGGTACTGGTTCATGGTAATGCAGGGATATCAAGAAGGTGAGGTTTGTTTGGGGCTTCTTGATATCACATCATTTCATAATGGAATGGTTTTTCACTTGCATTGTATCTCATTATGCTTCAACTACTTTTAAATGTTTTCTAAATATCCTTGGGTATTATATTTATAATTTCCATGACTTAATTCTGAGACTAGAGCAGCGGAGTCCAAATTACAGCTGTGAATATAAAACTGCGTCTCCTTTTTATTTATTCTGTCAGTGCGGCCTTAGTGATTGCATACCTTATGGAAACATTTGGGATGAAATACAGGTGAGGCTTTTTTTGCGTTTGTGTTTTTTCCCTATAGCTTTCCATTTTACCCGAGTAGAATACAAGTCTAACTTTTTTTAATGAATGTGTGATTTTACATATACATTTTATTTATTTTTTTTCAAAGAACGAATGGATTTAAATGCACATTCCGTTTTCTTTTGTACCACTATGTGCCAACCATGTACGCCATGCCCCACATACATGTCGAGTTTTGTTTCTGTGTCTACTTAAAGCATAAAAGTACATAAAAGAAACAGTGGGATAGTGTGCAGGTTTAATAAAGAAACATACTGCAGCATAATTGTTAGAATATAACATGTAACAAATGGAAGAACAAATTTGCTCCAGCTAAATTAGTAACATGCTGCGCATGTTTTAGCGCGGTTACTGTTTTGCAGTGGTGTCGCTCAGTGTATCAGAGGCCGCGGGTGTAACTTTCTCCTGTGTTCATTCTACAGGGATGCATTCAGCCACGTCCAGGAGAGGAGGTTCTGCATCAACCCCAATGTGGGCTTTGTGCATCAACTGCAGGTAAATCTTGACTTTGAAACAACGGACCTCAAATTCTGACCCATCAACGTGACAGTCGAGTCAATAAGTGAGCATATACAGCTCATTCCCTTACTACCGTAAATAAATGCACTACTAGCTGTTAGCCAACAAAATATACTGTCTCGAGCTCCTTAACTTTAAAAGGCTAGGGTGTGTCTGTATAAATAATGACGAGCGAAATGAGTCAGCATCTAGTGTTCTAAAGGTGTGCAAAGACAACGGGTACAAGAACCTCTTAGAGAGAGTCCTGAAACAGGCTCATTCAGGTGACCTGCCATCTCACAGTGATGCGCTTCTGCTGGGACTCTGCAGAAATGGTTTTGCTATCTTAAGTATGCACATGTGTACGCACCTTTTTAAATATATATAAAACTGAATATTTCCCTTTTAAAGCTGGTGGATGTAAATGCTGTATCTTGTTTACAATGTCAGCGGGAAACTCGTACCCTAATGAAACATTATACAGATAGTCTCTGGTATATACACCGTGACAGTTTCCAGCCCGGGGGTTTATATGCCTCAAAAAGTTAGAAGCTCACAAATTGATATCTCACAACTTAAAAAAATAAGTTGAGGTGAGGTTCTTCTTGTTTTTGTTTTTGACTGGACATTACTCATACTGATGTTGACTACTAAACTCTTATTGCTGTAATAACGAGTGCTTGTTTCCTAGGAATATGAAGCGATCTACCTAGCCAAATTGACCATTAAAATGATGTCACCGATGCAGCTGGGCAGGTCCTTCTCCTTACAAGCTGGGATGCCAGGTTTGTACATAACGTGTCCTGCTTAGCCACATCTGTCTCCTCGATATCCTTTTGTCACTGGACCGGCACAAGAGGAAAGTTAACTTGAGGATTGGCTATGGAGTGGCATTAGTTGTTTGTTTGGCACATTGTTGAGTGTGACTCGCAGGATGGCTGTCAATATGTTTCTCCAGCGTTTAGTGATAACGTTCTAGAGGTCGGTTGCACGTGTGTCCAAAGCAACGCTTTATGCTGGTAGCATTTATTTTATTTTTTTTTAATCAGGCTCTCAGCTGCAGATTTTCCAACAAATGAGAGCTTGTGGATTGTGGATACTTTCATGACTTAGTGCATTTATCTTTTCTCAACGTCATGAACTGTTCCTATTAAATACACAAACTGGCTCATCATTTTCCGTGAAGCTATGTTGGTTCGCCCTGAATGCTGGGGACGTCACCCAGCACAGAGTCAGAAACCACTTTATTGCAAAGTAGGTTTACACATACGAGGGATTTGCTTTGGTGCTTTTAGTGCAAACACTCATGTCTGAATGGAGTTCTTTAATCTAGCAGGGTTTAAAGTCGTTAAACTATCAAAGACCAAGCGTGTTCAGTCTTGTTGCTTCTTTTCGAACTCGACACACTTGGTCATGAAGAGGGAACTTGCTTGTGTTGACGTATGCAGCATGTTCATGTTTGTTTTGGGGTTGTTGTTTTTTTTTAACAGGAAGTCGCAAACGTAGCCTGGAGGAAGATGAGGACTTTGGAGCAATGCAGGTCACAGCAGCACAGAATGGATGAGCTTTGCTGATATTTAGCCGTGTGGCGCAGTGCACTCATTTTCTTTGTTGTTGTTTTTTTTACATTTTTAATGGGATTAAAAATGTAAATATTTGAACTTTTTCTAAGGGGAAGGAACCAGGGTGGGAGCGGGACCACTCATGTCTGAGACATGGAGACGGGGATAGGGCAAATTTGATAACTTTTTTTTGTTTTGTTTTGTTTTTCTTGAGCTGTATGCACTGATGGGAGATTTTTTGCAGTTTTATAGTATTTAAAGCATTTTGCATTTGCAGCAGGACAGTATTGCAATAATGCACTTTCGATACTTGAATTTGTGTGGACGACCAGAACGGTGTAGTCGGCAAAAGGGAAAGTAGCCAGGACATCGCCCAGTAGAGGACATGAGAAGAGGAATAGCTAATGCCTTTATATTTTGGGAGTAATAATTATGGACTAATATCAGGCTTTATGTGGGATAGAAAGGAATGGAAAAGTAACTCACTGCTTAATAAAAAAGAAGTCTGACTCAGTCCTGTCGAGCTGTGGTTTCATATCATAATGTAATGCTGTGCTTCACCACTTTTCATTCTTCTTTCCAGTATTTTGTTTCTAAATATTATTAAAGACCCATTTTACAGTCACGCATTGAGAAATAGGATGGAATTATGCCAAATTCTCTTGTATAAACCTTTCTGGAGACATTGCTGTGTATGTCAGTAACAAGAAAAAAAAAGGGTCCCTGACTTTTATTCTTATTAGCTCACTGTTCTAACATACGATGAGCTTTGGGGACAGAAGAAGGCTGAAATCTTTAACAATTTAAAAAATCTGAAGCAAATTTGCAATGACAACCATCGACACGGCTATGGAAACAAAGTCTCTAGAATGAATGTAAAAAATATATGCTATCTGGGATTTCCAAAATCCGTTGTATGGCAGGGCCTGCTCATGTTCTTATCTCACATCCTGTTAAGCTTGAAAGCCACATCTGAAATTCTTTGGCTTCGTCACACCTCAGAGGGTGTTTTACGTTTTTGCAATCTATCTATATGCTAATGTATCCATTTGAACTGTGGATCGAAAATGTTTTGCAACAACTAGGACTAGTAGACATGCTCATCCCAGTTAAATTTATGAATCAGCTCTGTAGTTACAACTACAAATATAAGCCAGGACACAAAGTAGATCATAGAATATTTTATGTGACTATTACATGTTTGGAAATAAATTACATTAAATATGTTCCCCTGTTCTCCAAACTAACAGCATAATTATGAAACTTAAATAAGAGTTCATTTACAAAAGTAGTTTTTTTTTTTATCCATTTCCCATTACAAAACGTTTCGATCCTCATCACAGTTGTGATCAAATTTCAAATATCGACAAAACAACATTTAGAACATTAGTTCAACCAACCTTTTTGTTCACTAGAAATACTATACCTTATAACAGTCTTGAGAGCAATCCTTCACATGTTGTAGTAATCAAACCTTCACTATAGTTTTTCCAGCAACACTGGTCGAAGAAAGAAAAGCCTGCTGAGAGAGAGAGCGCGCTTACCAAAGAGGACAAATTAGAAAAATGAAACCCAAGTAAAACCCAAAGGCTCTTAGAGAAGTACATTCCTCATCACATTTAAAGAAACAAATGATTGTCTTTGGCGACTTGCCCTTGATCCGTAAGACTAAGTTTGAATCATCCAATAACGTGATCCCTTCAATACGTACTTTTGAAGGGAACTTGAGAAGCTGTTGCCTGTAGTGAATAATTTAATGCTTCGGATTTATGACTTCATTTGGTACCATCTTGAAATCCCAATCAATTGTATTTACTTACAGTTGCATGTAGTCGCACATGTAATTTGAATTTTCTGTTGGTACGGAGGAAGTTACTTAATAACAATGTAACACAATAAGACATTACATTTACAGTAACTGACATTCTTCTCTTCAGATGGTGGGGGAAGGGGAAGATGATGATGATGACGACGACAGGGCTCCACCCTGGTGAGGTAGCCATGGTTACCAAAGGGGCAGAGGATAATGTTGGCCTGAGCGGAGGGCTTCAACGCACAGTACATTTATATTTACTCAAGTGTGCCGAAATCAGGATGAGTGTTCAGAAACGACTCAACTGTGTCGCAACCACAAACTCATCCTTGGGCAGCTCTTCCAATTCTTAAGACACTGTGTCAGTGGGTGTACAGAGGTGTGGTCCATGGCCCCAAAACAGACGTTTAAAGCGGCTGTTGTCCTCAGTCAAGGAATCGACACTGCATATAAGTCTCATCTGAGGCGGTGTAGCCAAACTTTTGGTAGAAAGCCACATTTCTGGGTGCACATTCCAGAGTAATTTTATAGCAATTCAGTTTTTTGCTAAGAAGAGTAAGAGTTGAAACTAACCTATAGGGACAGAAAAAGAGAGAGAGGTTTAAAAATAATAATCAGCACAAAACACAATATATTTCTTAAATAAGTCTCTTATATGAATCATTTTCTTTGGGACATATACAAGTTCTTCAATATTAAAATCGAGCCAAAACAAAATGTCTTCGTGTCAGGCTCACAGAGGTCTTACTCACAGCTTGCCCAGCTGCTTCCCTCTGCACACGTCACTGACTACTACCTCCTCCACCCGGCCTCTCTACAAACAAAACAGAATAAAAAGGGTCTTTATTAGTGATGCACGAGATGGTTTTTTTCCCCACCGAGCCGATAACCAATGATGTCTTCACATTTTTGTTAATTAAAAATAAGTTAATAACCTGTAATTTTTACACACCAGATGCTACGAAGTCAAGATTTATAATTTAGTATTCCATAACTCTGTCTGAACTAACCAAATCTTAGTGAAATCACCTTTTAAAAACACACCACCAAGAAACGCCAGTTCTGACTCTTTAATAAATCTTAAATATGTTTTATTCTTTCATAGAACATAAAGCCTATTAAAATGTTTTTGCATAAGAATTCAAATAAATGAACGGACTGTGAAAAACATCCAAACGGTCGATTGATTATTATCGTGCATCCCCAGTCTTTATTTCAGTCATATAATTTCAATCATTTTCAAGCTCAATAAAAATGTCGCTTTACTATACACACTGACTTTGCATAGTTTTTAAGTAAATGTAACTTTGGTTCGATATATTATGATGAACTACGTTAATAATTACCAATTACTACCAAAATGTAGAGAGATATTACATCGTTAAATATGCACAAATTGCTTGCCAAGATTTAATTTACCTTAGCACAGGAGTGGATGAATTTGTGTTCTGTGATCAATGTGGCCGTAGCAACAATCTGTGCCAGATTTGTGTCCTCCACCACAACGACGTAGTAGTCTCCGGTCTTCTTCATATGCTCAAACTTTTCTGGAAGCCAACAGACGTGTTTTTGTTTTTTTTATTTTCAGTGATAGTTGATTACATTGGTCTGTGTTTAAAGTTCGTTTTTCGATGTTGAAGGTTGTGTGATCTGATTTATGTAAAGACAACGGTTTTGTCAAAAAATCCAAGTTTTAAAAAGTTGGGAACACTTTAGGATTTAAAATAAAACCGAGTTAATGGTAAATATTCTGAACAAAACAAACAATGTGATTTTTGCCTTATATAAAAAGTAGCGTTATGCTAAGCATGACTTACTCGTGAACTGCTCTGGTGTGACATCGCCTGTCTGAGTGAGCTGAGATAAAACCTTGAAGAATCCTGGAACACAGAAACAAGAGTTGGCGAAAATGTCGGGGGGGTTTTCTCACTCCATCTCTTGTGAACTCTTCATTTCTGTTAAGTTTTACATTTTTATTTCATTACCAAGATCTTCCCACTGAACAAAAAACACGCGTTGCACATTGTCTATCACAAAGTCAACACTAGATTCACGTTCTCTTGAGAATTAAAGTACTGGCCTGCAACATGTCGTCCATCCAGCCTCTGACTCACCCCTGTTGAAGTCTGTCATACAGAGCGGCCTGAGCACCAGGCCTTCCCCTGGGCTGGACGGGGAGATTGGGGGAGAGAAGGAGGCAGTGTTGCTACTCCAGTCTAGCTCCTGAAGCAGGGAGGGCTCAAAAAGTGGAGTCTCGTCCAGCAGCATTCCACAATCTCTGCTTGGGGAACACACACACACACACACACACACCCACACCCATCAGTGCATGCATGCAACATACTGAAATGATGACACTCTGAATAGAAACAGTGTTTCTAATCCATCGAAGATACTGCATCAGCGCAGTGAGCTAACATGGTCATTCTGTTTGGACTGCAAATGTGTTTGTTCTAAGTCACGCAGAACTTTGGACCTGACAAATACAATTTCACTTGGTAAAAAGTTGACTTTACTGCCATGCTTAAGTGGGTGACAAGCCAGTTGGCAAACAAATGAGGGCACCTATATATGAATTATAATGCACATCCTCTTACAATACACTGTGAGGTTATACCATTCTTTAGCTTTCATCCATGACCCCCCCCCCCCCCCAGGATATGGTCCAGGATATGGAATATGAGAAGGACCCATTGACATGGCGAGGGCAACAGGTAACAGGTTATTACTGCTGTTGGTGCTGGCTTTAACAATTGAGGGGGGGGGGGGGTTGATTCCAGTTTCGGCGACAGTTTTAACCAAATTAACCTGGACCCGTCTTCATCCCGGTCTCCATGACAACAAAACACAATTACACTTTACTGGTGTCATCATTTCCAGATCACCAAGCCTCGCAAATAAGACTGTGACTGTGCCGAGACAGCAGACTCCCGCAGTAGCCTGTGTTACACTTCACCAAACCTCATGGTGACAGTTAATCAAATACTGTTACACCGTCCACGGCGTTTTGGCTAGGCGGCAAGTCATTAGTCTAATTATTGTCATATCGCGTTAGCTAACGTTACGTAACCCGCTAACGCTATACCTTCATATACAAAAAGTTGTACTTTTCTCCTGTGTCCTGTCAAGTAGCTACCTGAGGCCACCCTTACTCCAGGAAACCACCAAGCCCAGCTACCGTCAGAGCTGTAACTTCACACTTCTCATTAAACATTAAGTTAGCGTTACCTCTTTAGGGCTCCCCGACATGCTAAGCAGCTAGCTAGCAAGCGTTAACTACTTACCAGTACAAAAAACACACAGATGAACTCCCAGACGGGGGTAACGCACAATGACAACCGGGAAGTGCTATTAACGTGAGCTTAGGCTAACGCTACATCATTACGCCGAAAAGCGTGGGCGTTTTCGGCTGCTGCTTCCGCCTGGCACGAGCCCTCCTGTATGATGTGGCAGTGGTGCTGGAGGTAAGGGGCGCAGCCGAGTGACGTCAATCTATCAGTAGCTACACGTCCCAATCGGATTTAAAACCGAAACCATTTCATATCGTATCGGAAGTGATTATGACTCCAAACAGTCATCCAGACCGATTTTTGTCTCAGTGAAATGTGGGTTCCAACCTGTCAGCAGCTAAATACGACTTCCTTCAGGCTCAGTCCAACACACACACACACACACACACGCATTTATTGGACTAATAAACTATAAAGTCCAGTTTATTGGACACCGGTCACTATATATTAGGCAAGATTCGCCTAATATGTAGATTTGTTACTGCATTTTAAGCGTCATCTTAAAATAAGCAGGTGATTTACATGAACAAAACCAAGCATTAGTGGGTTCATCTCCAGAAGAAAGGTTAAATTACTATATTTTGTTAAAAAGCTGTATAAGCTCTGTTTATTGAGTCTTTTGTATTAACATATTTTACAAAATCTAGGTTTACAGAAGTTATCCATAACTGAACCATTCTTGATTTAGGCACAAAAATACAGGAAAGCTCGGTTCAAAAAAGTATTTCAGTTTTGATTAAATAGGTAATGGTTATGAAAGATAACCAATGAATAGGAAAATATATGGATATTAAGAGTTGTTAAATAACTGAATGAAAAATATTGAAAATGAACACAAAACTGGCCAATTTCTTTTTTTACATTTTGACAAATTGAAATCTGAAAACTAAATCCTTATTGTTTCTTCTTACAAACACCCCCAAACAGAGTTTGAGCAATAAAATAAACACACCATAAAGATTACAACACTTCAGCTTTTAGTGGAAGTTTGTGGGCTGCTCTTTGGGATAAAGTGGAAGGAAACAAAAGCACTTGTCTAGATTCATGCACATTTCACTCCAAACTGCCCTTGCACTGTAATCACAAGAAAACAAACAATTATAATGCAGACAGTCTCCATCTTTGTGTCTATCGATATGTCTCAACCAGTTACAGATTTAGGGAAATTTGAGTCAATAAGTGAGCATATACAGCTCATTCCCTTACTACCGTAAATAAATGCACTACTAGCTGTTAGCCAACAAAATATACTGTCTCGAGCTCCTTAACTTTAAAAGGCTAGGGTGTGTCTGTATAAATAATGACGAGCGAAATGAGTCAGCATCTAGTGTTCTAAAGGTGTGCAAAGACAACGGGTACAAGAACCTCTTAGAGAGAGTCCTGAAACAGGCTCATTCAGGTGACCTGCCATCTCACAGTGATGCGCTTCTGCTGGGACTCTGCAGAAATGGTTTTGCTATCTTAAGTATGCACATGTGTACGCACCTTTTTAAATATATATAAAACTGAATATTTCCCTTTTAAAGCTGGTGGATGTAAATGCTGTATCTTGTTTACAATGTCAGCGGGAAACTCGTACCCTAATGAAACATTATACAGATAGTCTCTGGTATATACACCGTGACAGTTTCCAGCCCGGGGGTTTATATGCCTCAAAAAGTTAGAAGCTCACAAATTGATATCTCACAACTTAAAAAAATAAGTTGAGGTGAGGTTCTTCTTGTTTTTGTTTTTGACTGGACATTACTCATACTGATGTTGACTACTAAACTCTTATTGCTGTAATAACGAGTGCTTGTTTCCTAGGAATATGAAGCGATCTACCTAGCCAAATTGACCATTAAAATGATGTCACCGATGCAGCTGGGCAGGTCCTTCTCCTTACAAGCTGGGATGCCAGGTTTGTACATAACGTGTCCTGCTTAGCCACATCTGTCTCCTCGATATCCTTTTGTCACTGGACCGGCACAAGAGGAAAGTTAACTTGAGGATTGGCTATGGAGTGGCATTAGTTGTTTGTTTGGCACATTGTTGAGTGTGACTCGCAGGATGGCTGTCAATATGTTTCTCCAGCGTTTAGTGATAACGATGAACTCCCAGACGGGGGTAACGCACAATGACAACCGGGAAGTGCTATTAACGTGAGCTTAGGCTAACGCTACATCATTACGCCGAAAAGCGTGGGCGTTTTCGGCTGCTGCTTCCGCCTGGCACGAGCCCTCCTGTATGATGTGGCAGTGGTGCTGGAGGTAAGGGGCGCAGCCGAGTGACGTCAATCTATCAGTAGCTACACGTCCCAATCGGATTTAAAACCGAAACCATTTCATATCGTATCGGAAGTGATTATGACTCCAAACAGTCATCCAGACCGATTTTTGTCTCAGTGAAATGTGGGTTCCAACCTGTCAGCAGCTAAATACGACTTCCTTCAGGCTCAGTCCAACACACACACACACACACACACGCATTTATTGGACTAATAAACTATAAAGTCCAGTTTATTGGACACCGGTCACTATATATTAGGCAAGATTCGCCTAATATGTAGATTTGTTACTGCATTTTAAGCGTCATCTTAAAATAAGCAGGTGATTTACATGAACAAAACCAAGCATTAGTGGGTTCATCTCCAGAAGAAAGGTTAAATTACTATATTTTGTTAAAAAGCTGTATAAGCTCTGTTTATTGAGTCTTTTGTATTAACATATTTTACAAAATCTAGGTTTACAGAAGTTATCCATAACTGAACCATTCTTGATTTAGGCACAAAAATACAGGAAAGCTCGGTTCAAAAAAGTATTTCAGTTTTGATTAAATAGGTAATGGTTATGAAAGATAACCAATGAATAGGAAAATATATGGATATTAAGAGTTGTTAAATAACTGAATGAAAAATATTGAAAATGAACACAAAACTGGCCAATTTCTTTTTTTACATTTTGACAAATTGAAATCTGAAAACTAAATCCTTATTGTTTCTTCTTACAAACACCCCCAAACAGAGTTTGAGCAATAAAATAAACACACCATAAAGATTACAACACTTCAGCTTTTAGTGGAAGTTTGTGGGCTGCTCTTTGGGATAAAGTGGAAGGAAACAAAAGCACTTGTCTAGATTCATGCACATTTCACTCCAAACTGCCCTTGCACTGTAATCACAAGAAAACAAACAATTATAATGCAGACAGTCTCCATCTTTGTGTCTATCGATATGTCTCAACCAGTTACAGATTTAGGGAAATTTGATAATACTCAAAATGTTTAAGGGTCTAGTCCATGTTGTACGTTACTGAAATAATATCTATGAGCAGAAGGATCAATATGTTCCTCGCTGGTATGATTTTTGAATTTGCACTCATCAAAGGGAGTAGACAAAGGCCGCACCAATAAAACACACTAAAAATGCCTTCATAAAGCTTCTCGGTCATTCCAGTCATAGAAGTATTAAATCAAAGGCAACTGGATTTGTTGATAAGTCTTGAAAATATATTTTGCTACTGCTCAGTTCTGCTGCCAAAGCCTCTTGAATGAGTGGCAAAACGTCTTCAAAAGACAACAGGAAGTCCAGCTGTCGCAGACTTCAAACATTTTGTACATACCCTAAACATTCCAAAATGATGGACACAGATGACCAAGGGCCCCGTTACTATACTTGGTAGAAAATAATATTTTGTTATTCAGAGAGAACTGCTCATTATCAGTGGGTAATTTCAGAAAGGCTGAGAGGGACGACACCCAATGTACTTGTAGAAAACATAATACATCCCCTTTGTTGCCTCTGCGTGTCAAGGGAATGGTATTAGAAAAAGAAGATTTAAATGCCCACTCCCCCCCTTTGTTAAATAACAAAATGCAAACTGTTTGCAATGGGTGATTTACACACTAAATACAGAACCCATGTGGGCCAATAACACTTTGTTTGCAGCATTATTTTGATAGAAACATTCATATTTGACAGAAAGGCTGAACAACACTAAAGTGACATTCTCTTACTTCAAGGTAAGAAATAAAGACTTGTTATTTTGCCTACACCAAATTCACAGTTGAAACTCATAAAATAATAACACACAAATACATCAGATGAGTGTCTTTCTTCTAGCTTTCCACCATGAGTAAAAACAAATGACAAAAAAAAAAGTCTAATAAAAGGAAAACAAACAAGGACCCAAACAGCTTTATCTAGTAATGACACTCTCCTGAATGCAAAACACGATCATTTTGGACAGCCAGTCCCAATCATGACAGATACTGACTCCCCTACTGAAAGCTGCTGGTTGCAATGTGTGGCACGTGAATAAAGGGCAATGCAACCTTGCATTTCTTAACTTGCACCCATTAATTTATATAATGCGCCAAATACTCTGCAATCAGTGAGGCAGAGGCCATTCACAATAGTCCCACCTTATTTAGGCAGCCCAAAACAGTCCAAAGGCCATGTGTGCAATGCTTTATAATTATTGTTTTGAATAGGTGATGACCATGGACTGAACACCAAATGGGGGGTTGAAATAGCTCCGTTGGTGCCTCTTGGGATGATGATGAGGATGTGATATACTCTTCTGCTGAAGCCAATCTGTGTATCAGGGTGCAGGGTCTTGTTGATTTTGCATGCGTCTCTCTGCTGCTGCCGCCATGGTTCTACGTCTCAGCACAGTCAAGTTCAACTCTGGAAGAATGTCCTCCTCCAGTCCAGGCAAATCCTCATCCTGGTCCTCTGGACTCTTGTTCAGATATCTCCTACAGGTAAGTAACGAACAACGCATGATCATGGGAACAGAAAATGCAACATATTTGGGACAGAAGGCAATCAGGAATGCCCACCATTAGTGAACAAATGTTTTTAAAAAAATAAACATGTCATGTTGCTACTTAGTTCTGTTAAACAGGGAAAAGAAGGCCTTTAAACATTTTACTTCTCCAGCCAGTTGGTTTACAGACTGAGACAAACTTGTCTCACAAGGAACGGTCTATTTCCACAAAACACAATTTGTTCAGCTGAGCTATGATGCAGAATCCAATGTGGTCACACTCCTGACGTCAAAAATGTGTTAAATGTATAAAAACAACAGCAAGAACAAAAAAGCTAAAAATAGCTCAGCACCACTTTCTACGAGGTGGAAAAATCCAGCCAGCAGCGTACCAACCTGCGTGCCTGCAGGAGCATCTCTTCTTTCCTCTGCTTCAACATCTTCTGCCTCTCCTCAGCCGACTTAGAGAAGCGACCTCCTCTGACCTCCATGTTGTCGGACTCACTGAGGCCCTGCTCAGCTGCTCCACTGGGCCCTTCCTGCTCGCCTGGTGCAGAGCTCACCGGTGCACGCTCTATGGCCTGAGGAAGGAACACAGGCAAAATATGTAACACATTGGTGCATCCTGCCTTCCAAGAAAGCCATAGGAATGTGATCAACATGAAACAGAGAGCCATGGAGCAGTGACACAGTTGATGGAGAAATCAGGAGAGCAATGTGTGATCAAAACAAGGGGAGCCTTTTCAGAGGCATCAATGAAATGATGAAAAATGACACTGCTGTTAACGTTTAACCACCAGTTGACTGACCTGTGTGGGGAAGGGCACCTGGATGCGTCCCTCCAGGATGTTGTCGGTGGTGACCTCCACAGAGCGGGTCAACTGCAGGTCCTGCATCACCAGGTAGGAGGGCACCTGAGGGAACATCTCCTGGATCTGATGGGCCTGATGACCAGAGGGTACATCAAAAGCAAAGAGAGCAATAGAGAAATGATTTAGAGAAAGTTCGATGGAGAGGGAGGAGCAGAACATAGTAAGTGGAAGTTAAAACCAGATTTCTTTTTAATGGTTGACACAAGAAGGTCTTACACATACATTATTAGTGATTTACAAGTATAAACCAGTTCAAAATACTTGGAATCTTTTTGATTAAATAGACTTGGCATCTTTTGTAACAAACTGTTTCTGTGAAATCTGTTGTTTAAATAAAGGTTATCACTATGTCAACAAGCATTTACCAGGAAGGCAAATACCATGTGAGCAAAGTAATGATGTTAAGAGCATTAGGGCCATGATAAACAGACACTGGCTACTTGTAAACAGCAAGACAGGAAGTGAAAAGTGGGACAAAATGATGGCTGAATGGATGTAATCAAGAAGCTGTTAGCAATTGTCAAGACAAAAATATTTCACGCCTGGCATCAAATTGTTAACTGTGCATCATTTCTCATAAAACCAACAAGAATTTCATCCGACTGTACACACGAACTCACCATGGCCATGAGCTGGGAGTTGTTGGCCTGAGCGATGCCCAAGATATTGGTGGTGTGCATTACTTCCACTGAGAAACTGGGCAGCCAGCTGGCAATGCGAGATCCTGTAAGAGACTTAAACTGTGAACATTTGCACATTCCTTGGTCAACATTTTGCACATCCTCTTCATTTTAAAAACGATACAGCTCTTTTTATTTAAAAAAAAAACAAAACATATTTTTCACTGTAAATTTCTATTTTATATTTATGATTCTTGACCTTTACGGTACTTTGTTTTTCCTTTTTCTTTTCTCTTATTATGTTTGTGACCATTATGCACCAAAGTACTACAGCAAATTCCTCGTATGTGAAAACCTACTTGGCAATAAACGTGTTTCACGTGTGTCACAGCGTATCTGATGTAAGGTAACGCCACAACCAGATTGATCCTTGGATTTGTGTCTGACAGACTTACCATCAAAGTGGAAGAAGTGATTGTGTTGGTTGATATGTGGTCTAGCATCTGCAGCAGCTCCTACTGGGCCGATGTTGTCTTCCATACCCCCGGCCTGCTGCTGCCCTCTTGCCTGCCCCCCGTCCCCATTAATGTTCAGGGACGTCCGACATGTTGGACATGAGGTGTCCTGCTCGAGCCATGAGCGCAAACAAGAGCTGGAAACGCGCGCACGCACACACAATACAGAAATGTTATTATGATGTCATTTCAGGGCTCAGAACAAGTCTTATGTAGCTAAACATCAGGATCATCTTACTGAAGCTTAGAATCTTCAAACTGTTATAACAAGGAAAATCATATTACAGAAGCTAAGAACTGTTCTGCAGTCAGGTTTACTACAAAAATATATATAACTTACACAAAACTTTGTGCACTAGCCAAACTAAGGATACTGCATTTAAGGCGGATGTATCTGGCTGGCTGCTATTCCTGCAGTTAAATCGGTATAGAAAGATAAACGTTTCCTAGGCTACTGAGCCACTGGTCAGTGGGGCCAGTAAAACCATCTGCTGAATACAGTCCATGCAGGGATTGCTGACTGAAAAACACTTTACTTGTGGAAGAGATGGCCACAGGGTAGTTTGCGTGCTGTCAACATGGTATCCCAGCAGATGGCACAATCATCATCATTGGCTGCGAGCTCCTCTGCAGTAGCAACAGCAAATCTGTACAGATAGATCCACAGAATATACAAATAATGATAAAAGTAATGATCGATGGAAAATACAAAGCTTTCATTAGAAATACTTCCATTACACAAACCATGAGGTAAAAAGGGAAAACCAATGAAATCAAAATATACTATCACCTGGCCTCCATGTTGTTGATGACACGAAGGTAGTTCTTGTGTCGGCGGACACGACGCTGCACCTCATGGAAGAGATACCGCAGCTGCATGAAGATAACCAAGCTTGCCATGGACAGCCAGATGTTACCAAAAAGCTAATGAGAGACATGTGGGCAGATTAAAGATTAGTGGAGCAGAAAAAGAGACAGCATTTTCATTACAACACCTGTTCCCCTCGGTGTCTTACCAGCATATGGATATGGTGCATGAGGTCCAGAAAGAGCATAGCCAACTCCATGATGAAGTCTGTGTAGTAGACATATGTTCCCTTACTCTCCCAGGTCCCTGGATGGTTCAGATCCCACAGATGAATGGAGTATCTGAGGGGACATGCACAGCTCTTTCAGGCCATTAGACACAGGTGAGATTTAAACATTTTGGTGGATGATGTGGATGGGGTTTGGCAATTCAGACAAAATGAGTGCATGAAACAAAGATGGTGTAAAACTATTATGGTACAATAACACAGGTAATATTGCCATCATAAGGAACACAGAAGCACGTTGACAGGAACAGAGAATAACAGTGTAGTGAGAGAATCAAAGCTCACAATTGTCCAACGGTGTTGAACTCCTAATCTACTATGTGTAGTAACACAAGTTAAACACAAACCAAAAGGTAAAACTTTTTTTTTTTGTTTGTTTGTTTTAAAGAATACTTTTTCTTATTGTTAAAGTACAGGGCAGTTAGACATCACAAAAATTATTTTGCTATGTACCAAGCCACAGCACTGAAACCTGACAACAGTTTACAAGTTTTAGTGTCAAACTAAAGATTCTGTATCGATGGGCGCCTGAGCTGATTAGAGTTCTTTCTGCTGCTTGTATAATCCTAACCACCCCCTTTGGGACAAAGAAGCCTTTCACACTGGTGTAATGAAACCAGAGGAAAACAAACTGGGTCGCTAACATTAGCCCCAGATCCTAAATCTGCACGGGCTGTGTCATCCCTTGTGCTGCAGTGTGTGCGCGGGCGTGCATATGTGTGAGGAGGCTTTGAAGGGACTTACCGCATGATGACATGCCCAGTGCGTACAGTCACCAGCAGACACTGAAGAAGAAAAGTGCACAGGTGAACACGTGACGCAATTCTTGTGGTCTACTTTCCATACAGAACAATCAAAATTTTGACATCACAGTTGTGATCCTATCACTATCTGTAGGAAATGAGAAAGGACTGTTTTGTGCTTAAAAGTGCTACATTGATCATTGTTTAAACCTCTCTTTAAAAACATATCCCCTCATATGGAGATAGCTGTTTCAAATAAATTTGCCTTTTTCCTCAATAGACATTTTGACTTTTTGAAAGACTACAGGTGTAACTGGAAACACTGGGGATGATTTCATTTAAACCGTTTTTGATTACCGCACTTTGGAAAACTACTGTCCAGTAATTATATACAGTCTATGGTCCAGCATCAACCAAAGTTAGCAAGTCTCCCAGACAAAGGCCCAGCATGCGACATGGGTTTGTTTGAGTCCATGAAAACATGGCGGACGGCAGTGACAGCGCTCCAGAGATTTTTCAAAGAGGAGGTGTGATGGTTGTATTTTATATGAATGCGGAGGGAAACTTGATCAAATATAGTCTGCAGAACAGCCAGGAAGAAAATCACTGCGAAAGGGGGCAACACTTTGACTCTTACGAGCCATCTTCGTGACCACCAGCTACTACTTTATAGCACAATGCATGATGTGGGGGACTTCGGAATGGGGGAAAATGTCATGGTTTGTCTGTCCAACTTGCTTATACACACGTAGTTTACGTAGTAAACATATTTTGTTCTTTTCAAATCCAGCAGTCGTCGAATTGGTTGTAAAAGTGTTCTAACAGGAGAAACACTGTGGACTCCTCTGTATTTATGTCAGTTGTTGGGCTCATTGCGATTACTATCACTTGTCTTAAGACTCATTTGTATTTATGAAAATTGTGCGTGGGGTCATTGCATATACTGCAAATGCAACACAAAAGATAGTGTGTGTGTGTGTGAGAGAGACAGTGAGTAAGAGAATAATAATAAAGACATGGTATGAGGAAAGCAGTGTTTTGCTGCCCCATCTTTATTTTCTATTTTACCATTTAATCAGCTAAAAATCAAGATACTTTGGTTTCTTGCTTTGCCAAGAATCTTGGTTTAAAAAAAATAAATAAATATAGATAAACAGAATCTGAAACACACTGCTGATTAAAATAATACGTCTTTAAAAAACACATGGGCTGTGCTAAGCGTGGTCAAAATGGTTCTCACCTCTGCCGCCATAAAGGAGAGGGTGTGCATGCCATGGGAAGCTCCCAGCAGACCACAGACCACAGCCAGGCCACAGCAGTCCAGCAGTAGGGAGACCAGCAGACAGAGCACTCGCACGTGGCTGTTCATGGGAGTGGAGGGTGAGAAAGATAGCTGTAGGGAAGAAAATGTGGATTATGAGTGGATTGTGCCTCTCTCAAAGTTTTTACCTTTCGTTATGTCCTAACATTTCTTGGGAGGTGTTTCTTGTCTTCTTAAGAGAGCTTGTGCTGGTTTGGGAAGGGCTGCTCATGTGGGTCTATGAAGCCCTATAAGACATTTTATGTGATACTGGGGTAAACAAATACAGTTGACTAGTCCTAACTATTTGGGAATTAATAGTGGATTTCAGTAGACAAAGGATTTAGAACAAGCTTTTTGTTTTAACAATCTCTTTGAATCAAAATCTGCACTGTAGATGTTCATGACACACGATGTTGATGGCAAACTGCTAAATGAAATTAAAAAAAAATAAGGGGAACATTCCTAAATCAAAAGAATAAATTCAATCACCAACTTGTCACTCTGCTCACACAACATGTTTTAGTATCGGGCTCAGCAACATACTCAAAGGGCGTTTCTAACTGGGAGGAAAACGTGCTTGAACTTTTCCCTTCCAAATTTTACACAACCCATTTAAAAATCAATAAACTACCCCCCAACACACACACACACACAACCCCCAAAACATCTATGTACTGACAAAACATTGGTTAAGACTCTAAACTGACTGCTAACATCTTCTACAGCGAATAGAACACAATTTAGGACCTCATTACAAGCATTAAAAACAGCTGCGCTCAAAGAAGAAAAATTGATTCCATCAATCCTGTAAAACTTTAATACCACAAGGTTTCCTGAGCACACTGACAACACAATATACCTATCATCTTTAGCAGTTTAACCTACACATGTGATCTTCACCCCAAAGCTAGAACCCACAGAAACAGGGAGACAGGAAGGAAGACAGCTGGGCTGACACAACTGACAGACTTCAGCCTAAAAAGAACATGCATGAAAGCAGATCTACTGCCACTGCTGAGAGACAGAAACAAAGACTAGCAGACAGTTACGCATACAAACACACAGCCATGTGCAGCACATGAAAGTCACACACACAAACTGGTACATTTTTACAACAAGAATGGCAGAAAATACCTTCTGGTACACTAAGCCAGTCAGGATAACATCACAGGCAACATGCCAACTTCATGCTGTTTTATATTTCATTGCTTGCGAGGAGGTGATTAAATCTGATATTTTGTTTTCCCCACCATGCAGAGCATAATCTGATACAGGGACATGTCAATGTAGTGACTGAAACTGTATCAGTAGCCTAACAAGACGGTCCAAGGAACTATTAATAGACCCAGAGCTGAGAAGAGTACAGTTACTCTCAGATATTTGGGGGACACTCACCACACCTTTTAAAAACACCACTTTATAAAGTTGAAAAGGGCATTAATTGGGTGTCGTCAAATGCCAGGTTTTTGGCTATCTTACATTTAGTCTCTGTCATTATGAGTAACAAGGGAGCTACAAAGAATGTCAGTCTAGTCATATCATGTTTACTGTGCAGCATAAAGAAGAACAGGTTTCATACAGAGACATTTAAGACTCATACCCGATAATATCTCATAGCAAAGAAACAGACCAAACTTGTGAATAAGTTCTAGAGTTATCTGCTTTAATTATATTGATCCCAGGTCCTGCTTAATGCCATACTGGCCATTTCATGTGCACGTATCTACATTAACACTATCTTTAAAATTACCTAACAATGAAAAAAAATCAGAGGTTGGCTTATTTCTGACATGTTTGTATTGATTAGTTACAGTATGATCCATGAAAGTTTCAAGATTTCGGTTTTTTATTGCTGATTGGTTGGTTAAAGATCTCGTACAATATGATTAGTTGTGGTAGTTATTCTCTTTAGAAAAGGATTGGAAAATTGTGATGAGAGTATATCTGGAGCAGTTTCATAACACCAATACCTCAATACATTTGGTTTATTGTCCTGCTTAGATTACCATACATGGTTATCATAAACCATGCTTTGGGGCACTAGTAAGAGTAAGAAAAAAAAAAAAGAATGGCGTCATTTCTAACACTTACATATTCAAATCGGTCTTTGCAGAGCTGCACCATGAGGTGGAGAAAGACCAGGGCAGAGAACCACAAACACCACATGACCACCTCCTCCACTGTCTGCACGTTCAATACGCCAAAGATGAAAATGAACTTGTAGAAGATGAAGTTCCAGAATTTATCTTTGAGGTGCTGAGGAATAAACACAGAACAAATGAGATGCCTTTTTCTGAAAAAGGTTCGTAACACCGGGCATGAAAGTAGCTGTATGTATCATTTTAACTCTGTTAAAGACAGACTCACCTGCTTCTCGCTGACTCTAAGTGGGCCAAACACCACATACTGAATCATTTTAGCAATTAACATCAAAGAGCAGCAGAATGTGTTGACTAAGACCTAGGGAAGTATAGAGAATAAAGTGACTTTAAGTTTATGGAAACATCATCTTATCAAGCAGTGCAAAGTCCTAAACTGGATGACACGTACCCATACAAAGAGACTGTCAGTGACAAGATACCAGAGGACAGTGGTTGCCAGTTCTGTGTTACTAATATCATTGTTAAGATGTTCAAGATCCACGTCAGAGGGGGCTGGTGTTTCATCAGCTTCCAAGGCCCCAAACCCCGGGTCAGTCACAGTGGTGTAGGCACTGAAGATGCTGCCCGCAAGCAAAGCCACACTCAGTGCTGTGTAGGTCTGCAGGCTGGGCCAAGGAAACCTCTCCAGAAACAGCAGAGGCATTGCAGTGTTTACGGTCCACTCCACAACTTGTGAAAAGGGCGTTTGTCCCGATCCACGACCTCAAACAACCTGAGGGCAGAAGAGTTAGCTAATGTTGGCCAGACTTTACTAAGCTGACGTTAATTGTAAACATTAGCGTTGCTGCATGCACAGCTACAAATGTGCTCGCATACGATCGTAGCTAATTCGTGTTAAAGTGTTGTTTAATGATTTTCAAATAGCCAATGCAAGATTTTCCTGCTAGTTTCCATGAAGTTAGAAGACTAGCCTTAGCCAGCCGGATGTTAGCTAATCTACTCTCAAGCAAGGCTAACTTCCCGTTAGCTCAATACAGGCGGTAAAGGTGCAAATTACTCAGCCAAATCTGCCGAACAAAGTTAAAACGGTGGGACAGCGACCCAGAACATCAATATCCTATTACAGCTAACGCTAAATAATTTACCCCCTGCCATTAGCTATTTACCTGGCTAACGTTACCTAATACTATCTTACTTATTAGCTACGTAGCTAGCCGCTATTTAGCAAGCACCAGACATCAAGCTCGTATTACATCGTCACTTACAGTTTGTCACAAACTTAGTTGACCACAATTTACAACGTTCTTTGTTCTAGTCAGCCCTGTACTTTTAGTGCAGCTACACTGAGAATATCGCAGTTGACAACATCGTCATGTTTATTTCACCGATCAGACAGCTGGCTGAGGGGAGGTGTCAGCGCCCGATCCGTTATCGGCTGCGAGATCTGTTCGGCACATGCGCACAAGTGGTCCGCTTAGTCAATTGAGGGTACCGCTAATGTGCCTGTTCAAAATTACTTGTGACGTGAATGACTGATCATAAAACAATCCTACAAACACTCAAGATGACAAAATGGTTTTTAATAATTGAAAATCTAATAGCTCGGTCCGTATTTCATCAGATAATATGTACTTCATTTTGTAATTAAATAGGCTGCGTAAATTTGTTTAGTTTTAATTCGGAGTTCATTTAATAGAATTCATTGAATTCATTCACTATATGAAAAGTATTTGTTCAAGAAAGTATGTCATTATGAACGTCATTGTAAATAATGCATCAGACAAATGTCACGCATCACGCAGGTCGTGGTGCCCCATGTAGGCGGAGTCTGCACACCATTTAAAAGCCGACTCGGCCGGAGCATACGCAATTCAAGCGGCGATAGCGCCGTATAGATGTCTCCATGGACCTTGTGGCGAATATAAACGCGAATAGCTGAAGGGAGATCGATAAAACCGATAACTGATGCCTGTCGAGACGAGCAATTATCTAGGAAATTATCTAGGAATTAACTAGGAGAGCTACCATGACTGACATTTCTGGGGGGGTTTGTAGTTCGATAGGTTTCGCGACTTTAATAATACATTTTGTATATTTCGAAGTGCAGGTTGCTTCCGCTGGCCGACAGATTACACTCCATTGAAACAGTTTACCCAGTCCTCACCGCAATATGTTGAACGGTGTTTTCCCCGTACGAGAGTTTTGTATGTTTTCTTGTCAATAAATAAAAAAAAAAACAAGGTGTTAAGCGCACCGAAATGGAGCGGAGCAAAAACAAATGATATGTAATATTTTAGCCTTTATTCCCGCTAGAGATGGAAATATGTTTTGGTTTCTTAAATCTTAATGTTAGAAACCTGTTTTGGTGGGACCATAGACTGTAATGGGAGGGACACCCCAACTTCAATTTGAAATATAGTGCAAGCTGCAATGATCGGGGTCCAAGCAGATTGAGAGCATTCGGATGTTTGTTTCTAATTTAATTGACAAGAAGCAAAACTGTTTTTCTCCAAAATAATTCAGATGGTCATCCTATATGCTGATGCTCTTCTATATAAATCTACTTTCAGAAACATTTGATGTAGCTTATGATCTTCAGTAAAGACGTGTTTCACATGACTAAATTTGTTGCTATTTTGATTTTAAAAAAATTGATTGGCTTGTATAATTGAAAAAGACTGAGTCATGACCCGAAATCGTGCAAACTGAATTTTGTACGAATTAATTTGCCCTGCTGAAAAAAGGACGCTGGACAGTGTGTCCTAGTAGCGCAACTGAGAAGGCTGCCACAAATTAATATAATCTTTTCTTTAATGACCCATATAGCACTTAACAGTTCATTAAATAACATCTTAAGTAGGCCTAACTGTTGCTATCAACAATACAAACGATCAGAATTTGTTTGAATAGAAGCCACAAAAGTCTGTTTATTACTGTGTATGAATCTTTGCACATGAACATACACACTGCCCCCATGTGGTCACACTGATCATCTGATCAATGCATTAAACCACGTAATGGCCAATCTTAACAAATGGAAGCTTCTTGTTATTGTAAATGAGCTAATTATTTGTGATTATAAACATGTATGGCTATAAAAGGGTTACTCTTACTACAGTCTCTTCCAGGGAAGCTGTTTTAGGTAGAAAATGAAGAAAAGAAACAAAACAGAACTATTATTAACAAAATGTTGTTTCCGATATGCACTCTGGAGCAGAAGGGGCAGTAATGATGCTGAATATCAACCGTCACAAAACTACAAAAAGTGAGGGCAGGTTCCTTCAGAAGTAGGAAGTTTGAGGTTTAGCCAGTGATTTGGATAGAGAAACTATAAAAGACCTCTGACCTTTTTTACTTAGGTTATATACTTTCAGATTCTTCCTGACTTGTACATAACAAAGTTCCTTACCAAACCATGGTCACAGAACAGAAACAGAAAGTTCTCTTGAATAACAGTAGATCAGCAATCTAGTAGATTGATCAGTTTCCTATTATACATGCATAAAATCCCCTCTGTGATTCTCGATGGGTGCTCTGAGAAACCTGGTTCCTGTTCAGTGTATCTATAAAGGGAAGTGAAGACTTGCATCTACTGTCTTGGTTTTGGGTTTGGGTTTGGTTATGTCCTGTTTTATTTTGAAATAGTCTCCTTCCCTCATGTGTTATGTAGTGTTGCTCCTGTCCTTGCTTTGAGTGTTTTCACCTGTGTTGATTGGTTTCACCTGTGTCCTGTTAGGCTGCTCTCACCTGTTTCTTAAGTCTCTGCTCTTCTTTGTCCCATGTCAGTTTGTAAATCTTCAGTTGCTGTCTTGGATTTCTGCTTGCCTACCAATCAGACAATAAATCACCACTCAAGTCATCATCCTTGCACATCGGTCTAGGTCCTTTCCCTGTTGCCTCTTTGTGTTCACGATCTGACATCTACAGCACTGTCAGCACATACCTGTCCTTCCTGGTAGAAGCTCCGGGGAACCTTCTGGTGATCTGGACTATCCTGAGACAGGTCAAGCAGCGTTCCCACATCGTGGTGCTCATCCTGCACCTGGCTGCTGCCGACCTGCTCTACTCCCTTGTAGCCTACACACCTTGGTGTTTGGTGAGGCCTTCTGCAGGGTCTTCCCTCCCTTGCGGGTGTGGAGCCCTTTTAAGCGCTCGGTCATCCATTTGTTATGATGCGCTGGAAGACCAAGAGTGTTCTGAACAGATGTCTTGTACTTTTGTGGCTTCTTGCTTTGCTTAGGAGTCCCTGCTTTACTGACCCAGCCTTTGGATGGAAGTGAGCAGTGTTTTATGAAGGAATTCACCTCTGTGACTCAAGCAATCATTTTGTTATGTCTGGAGCCCTTGGGGGGGCTTTGTCGTTCCTTTTGTCATTCTTAGTATCTGTTACTATCTAGTAGCTACCCAGCTCAGGAAAAATGGGTTTCAACTCCAAACAGATCTATAGTTCTTGTACATGCTGTGGCAATAGCCTTCACACTGTACTGGTTGCCTTACCAAATCATCAACATTAGTGATCTGATTTGCATCTTAGGATCAGATACAGAACATTGTGTCCCGCAGACTTGTCTTTAGCTCTAGTGCCCTTGTTTGCATTAGAAGTTCAGTAAAACCTGTTTTACGCCCTTTTCAAGGAACTTATGAGGGATTCCCCAGTGGTCAGACTGTTCCAGGAAATGGCCACTCACACCAACAACCTCAAGGAGCGAAACAGCAGACTGGCCAGAGGTTAGAGCATACACAGTTAGGGCTGATGTCTGGCTCAGTGTGAAAATAACTTAATCTCTGAAACTGAAGACAGGGGAAATGTGACATTTGTCTTCTGTTAATTGAGTCAATGAAGGGGTGCCAATTTATTTGTCTATGTGACTTAGTTCAATTTAAAATGTGAAAATAAACTTCCAAATTACTTTTTTTCTTTTTTCAGGACGTAGTCTGAAATTTCTGGATTTAATCAATTTTGAGAGAATATCTGGAGTATAATGGAAACATTTCAATGGGGTGTAATGTAAACACTTTGTACCAAATAATTAAGCTTGCTTTAAAAAGGTTTAATCAACTAGTTTAGCATAATCTTATATTAGAACAATTTAATAGCAAATAACATTATTGGGACACCATTGTTATGAATATTATAATTCATTTGGGGAATAATTTCAGTAATGTGAACTTCAAGGTGGTACAATCAAATAATTTAAGTTCCAGGAGCTATTTTGTTAATATTGTGCAAGAAGACCATAGAACAAAAAATGATACCACAGAGAAGGGCCCCTGGTGACCCTAACTGCCGCATGCCAGGGGTTAACAACTCTCTTTAAAAGATCATTTAACATAATTATTATGGTATAACCAGGTATGCTTAGGTTTAAATGTCAAATGGTATGACCCCAGGAAAACGTTGATGATCATAAATGATGATCATCATCATGATTATAAAAATGAGTTTACTTCAAAAATGATGCTTGAAATATTCACACCGAGGCCATGTGCTTACATAGGTATCCATGATAATGCCTGTCAAATTTGATTTTAAATTGAATTGTCATGGTTTAACTGGTTACACCATTTGACTCCTATTACAAGCCTTTCTGTCAGAGGACAATTAATTTTTTTTTCTAATATCAGTAGTTTATGATGGTGATTAAAAATGTGACATGAACTAACTTACAATTTTCAAGTGTTCAGTGTTATATTTTTTGAATAAGTAATGATTTATCCACAACTTTATCTGTAAGGCTAGGATAAAAATGTAATGCACAACCTTGGTGTTTTTGAAATGTTTAGTTTTAATTAATAATTGTATTCTATTAACTTCCAATTTTCCTCAATATATAATGTAATATATGTACGGAAATTCATAATGCAGCCGTGTTTAGCCCCCAGCCAATGATTGTGCGCAGGCTGTGAGGTTGGGACTCTATAAAAATGCTGCAGGTTACATTGCTGTCTCCGTCTCTCTCCTCTTTTCTCTGTCTGTGTCATAGAAGTATCTCCAGCGCTAAAACAAAGCGTGGAGATAGCTCTGGCTATGCAGACTATGGATGTATAAAGAGCTGCAGGTCTGTGTTTCTGTTTGACCGCGAGAGCAGTGCTGAGCTACACGCAGAGCAGAGAGCAGCACACAGGAAAAAACTGGCTTCTGCTTTCTTTTCTAAATTACTTGGACCACACATTTCTTGTTGTACCCTAATCCATGACCTGAGAAGTGGAATTATGACGCATGCATGAATCACCCAGCTGTGTCTCAAATAGCCCCGTGAGGAAACCCCTTTCCTGTGCAGTCTATTCTTAAAGGGAAGTGAAGATTTGCTTGTCCAGCACTTTGTATTTCTTGTCATGCAGACACGACTGTCAGCACATACACTCGCAGCATAAACCGCTCAACTGAGCTGTCTCCGTCAGAGGAAATGGCCCCTGAGGAGTTTGACAGTGGGACGGCAGTGGCTTGTGTGATCCTGTGCCTTTCCGCCCTGGTAGGAGTTCCGGGGAACCTGCTGGTGATCTGGACTATCCTGAGACACGTGAAGCAGCGTTCCCACACTGTGGTGCTCATCCTGCACCTGGCTGCTGCCGACCTGCTGGTCCTCATCACCCTGCCTCTATGGATCTACTCCCTGGCCCGCTCCTGGGTGTTTGGGGAGGCCTCCTGCAAAGCCATGGTGTTCATGATCAACGCCTGTATGTATAGCAGCGTTTTCCTCATTACCCTCATGAGTGTGGAACGCTTTGTGGCCGTGCGCTATCCCTTTGCATCAATTGACTGGAAGAGGAAAAAAGCTTTGAATAAAGTGCTGCTTGCTCTGTGGACTGTAGCATTCTTGTTCAGCATACCTGTCATCCCAACTCAGGTTTTAGAGAAGGATTCTAACGGGGAGCACTGTCTGTATCGGGATTACACCTCTGTGACCCAGGAGCTGGTGTGTGTGCTGCTAGAGACACTGGTGGGCTACATATTACCCTTCTCCATCCTCGTGGTCTGCTATGGCTGCCTGTGCAGCCGGATTACTCAGATGACCTTCAAGTCCAAGCGCAAGTCCACAGTCCTGATTGCCAGTGTAGTGATCATGTTTGCCATTTGTTGGACACCTCATCACATAGGAAACGTCCTCTCAATCATCGCCCTGGCCACTGCAAACTCCTTCCCTGACGCAGCAAATAAAATGGAGAGTTTCAGGAGCACCATGACCTTCATCGCTGGAGCCATGGCCTTCATCAGCAGCACTGTCAACCCTGTCCTCTACATGTTGGCAGCTCGTTCCTTCAGGAGCTCCCTGAGGGACACCGGCATCCAGAAGCTCTTCCACCACATCTCCAGTACCTCCCCAGGTGAGGGCAATAGAGAGGTGTCCTTTGTGTCTAAGAGACTCAGCAATCAGACCAGCAGTTGTCAGTGTGTGAGTGAGTCGAAAGACCAAATGGACATATTAATAAAAATGTGTGAAAATAATCCATCCTGATATTGAAAATGTATGGAGTAGTGCCTGTGCTTGATAGTCTATGTAGACATTCGTGTGTACTGTAAGTATTTGACATATTTTGTATATGTTGTATGAAATTACAACACAGATGAACAGGAAGTCAGAGTTTATCTGTGCCATATTCGTGCAACTCTGTAAATTACCTGTTTTACATGAGAATATATTTATAAATATGTTATATATTATGTACTTATGCCATATAGTATTCATAAAATAGTACAATAAATAATTGTATATGCATAAGACATGTTTTTATTGATTATATAATATATGATACTGTTTAAGAATTTTTTTTTTTTTTAATTTTCCCTTTTGCCACAGAGAAATATTTCTCTCACAGTTTTGGCTGTCTTGATGGAAATAAGGCTTTAAGAACTTTCCAATCTTGCTGTCTCTTTCTGTGCTGGGAAACTGCAACGTCTCTGATTCAGTCGGATTGTGTGTTTGTGAACTCATGTAACAAAGCTGTTGTTCAAAGTTACGACTATTGTAAAAATGATTTTCACTCGTGACAAATTAGCTAACAATTGTCCTGGTATCCCACTACAGACGACAGTCATGCTCTCAACTTCCTCTCCATGAAGAGATTGCAAAATGAAAAACTGCATGTTCCCTTTGCTGGGCAGCAAAAAGCGGAATCATGTCTTAATGTTTGTCACAGTCTTATAAAACTCAAACCTGCACTTTTAATTGCGAGAGTGCAGCATCAGCTTATTTACTTATATTTTTAAAGGCATGTGTCAGGTAGAAATGTATAATCTTTTAGCATATTAAATTTGTCTGTTGCCATGTCTAAACAAAAATTGTTCTCCCCAACTGACACAGCCAGTAGATGGCAGTGGCACTGTTTTTAATAATAATAATGTTTTTATTTTACTATCCCTTTGTATGCGTTTTTTTAAATGAACCTGTCCAGGGAATGGTCATGATGAAATTCTCTTTTTCAGTGCTGCCTTGTTTCACACACCACAAGCATTTATAACCTGTGTGTTGACACTCCGCAGCTACGCTGGAGCAGTTAAAGTGGAAGGAACTAATCTCTTCCAGTAGGCAGCCTTTCTATACATTTTACAAATTTGACCAAATGGTTGATAATAAATATAGGTAGAAAATGTCACTCTGCGGCTGAATCAGTAACATTTATTTCGCTTTGCTAGTACTCCAAACTATTTCAGCCTGACAAAAGGCTTAAGATTCAATCACCATGGCTCGTGTGCTTTGTGGGCAGCTCGGAGTAGACTGGATGTACTTCTTAACATACAGGTAAGACCGTTCAAATGTCAAGTCTTTGACAGTGCTCTTCACCTCTTTGGAGCCTTTGGATGCTGGTGAGCCAGGATTATTTTGACTGTGACAGAGACAAGTTACAGAGAGCAAAGAGTGTGAAAAAGAAATATTCATCAGACAAGATCACGCAAGAAAAGGTAGCTGACCCTGAGACACACTCGACCTTTTCTCACAGAAGGAGGAAGCAGTGTGTATCTGAGGCAACAACAGCAGTGTGGTATGTGCCTAATGTACACATTGCCTTTCATTATAAGTATACATGTATATTGTACTCTTTAATTGAATTAACACTTTGTCCTTTAAGTTCTGTATAGGTTTTGTTAAATAATAAAAAACTGATGCATAATTAGATACAAAGATGTAAATAATGTAGGCATACATACTGTATAGTCTTAGTATTTAACATACAGTGACATGTTATGGTCACATTAAATTGATCCCTTTTTGTCTTCAAAACCTGCAACCTACATATTCTTTTGTTAACATATTACTGTAATCCCTCTACATGTAACTCATATTTCCACCAGCTAAAAGTACACCACAGGATGGGACGTGCCAAAGGGATAACAAACCTTGGCTATCCCCAAAGTTCACTTAGAAGTCAGTCAGTCATCTTCTACCGCTTGCTCCCGTTCGGGGTCGCGGGTGACTGGAGCCTATTCCGGTGGCTTTGGGCCTTAGGCGGGGTACACCCTGGACAGTGGCCAACTCATCGCATAGACAGACAACCATTCACGCACACATGGGACAATTTAGAGTCCCCAATTAACCGTCCAAGGACCCGGTGACACGGGGAGGACATGCAGGCTCCACCCAGGGAGGTCGAGGTGGTCCGGGATTCTCCCCCACGATCTCCTTATTGGGAGGCAGGGGCGCTAACCGCTCTGCCACCGTGCACCCCTCACTTAGAAGTGTTGGTTGGAATTTTTGCCACTGGCTTGGTAGAAGGCCTGCGAACACCTCACACCACATGATACCACTGACACTGAAGAAAATGTATTTTCTGGGTTCCAACGGTGGCTCGTACAACGGTTGCCTTCTCAATTATCCAACTTTTTTTTTAACCAATTACACCTGCTGAAAGAAAGACTTAGCTTGTAATTTTGGTGCCACAGACAGACAACATGTATATGCAAGCCTACTATGTGATGAAGAGAGATGTTCTTTGATGTTGCTGCTGTGTGTCATTGTGTGTCTAGGATTTCAGCTGAGGTGTTTTTCAGTGTGCCCCTTAACTAATCACACAGGTTCCACTGGAGAGAATGATTCCACATAAGGAAGGAGACACTGGGAATTACTCTTCAGATTGGGGGATTTAAATGAGTGAAAGGAGGTGAAGAGACAAAAAGCCTCACATTCACTACAGTCTGCTGGCCCATAGCGAGCAGAGATGGGAGTGTCAGGAGCAACAAAACAGGGCATTCTGGGAACCGGGCCAAAGAGTAGTGAAAACTCCAGCAGGCCAGTAAGGACCTGTAAAGTTTTTGAAAACTCTTGATTGTATATAGTTGCTCATAGATGAAAATATAGCCATGCTAACGAGTGTGAGACTTCATACACAGTATGTGACAAGAAAAATAAAAAATACAGCAAATTTGACAGTAAGTTATACACCGCATCAGAGTGTGAGTGTGAAGCAGCACAGCAGCAGAGAGTATTAAAGGATGAATAAGGATCACTAGTTGAAATCAAGCAATAAACAACAAATTCCTACTTTTCATTATGTTCAGGCTGATTCTACTGTTCTTTATGTTCTCTATCTGCATGTGTCTGTCTATGTATTTGTTTCTCATTCTTTTCGCCCCTTCTCCTTTCCTTCTGCCCTTCCTGCATTTCCCTCTACCCTTTGCCTAGAACTGCCTTTCTGTAAACAAACCTATAGAAACGTTACCAAGTAGATGTAAATTAGGGCAAGTCTTTCTGATAATGTCACAATAGTAATCATTCAAAGTTTTCAATTTCAAACATTTGGTGAATACATGGCCTTATATGGTGTGGGTATATAGTTTGCCATAACATCTGCATAACATCAGTGAAAACTCAAAAAACAAGATTTTTTCCAACTCCTTTCTACCACAGAGTACTTTAGACTGTGCAAGAAAGTACCAGCTTGCCAGGTGCAGCTCAATGCATTGAATAGGCCAGAGGGTAAATTCTGTGTATGTGCTGCACAATGTTATTTAAATGCTGGATCAGCATAGTTGCAGTAAAACACTGCTACCAACTCCTGCAACATGTATTCTTTAATAAACCTCTAATGTGCCCTGATTATTATAGATCCCAAAAGGAATGTTGTTTTTTTCCACAAGTTCTGCCAATAAACTTTATACTCTGTCAAACTCAGGTGGATGTGTATCCACGGTGAGGTAATGAACATATAATAAGTTCATTTGAAAATTGAGAGAGTGCAAATTGAGAGATGGGAAACACAAAGCATTATGTTCTCAGTAAGTAAGCTATACAGTAAGTTCAAAAAGGTCAGATACTGTCAACCTTCAAAAGTATTGGACAGACACCAAATAATAACAGGCACACAAATGTTATGTCCCCATCACAGTTTACCACAGTTCCATATTGTCTAACCTAAAAAAAACAAAAACATGCACTCTAGGTCTAATCGTGCCCTACGTCTGCAGGTGCTGCTCATTTACACTCCACTATCAGTGCAAAACAGCAGTTAGGCTTCATGCCTCATGGAGGTATTACGGCCCTATTATTTTGCCAGACAACTTCCTGATTCAATATATCTGACCAATGAGATTACAGCACTCACGCCAGCGTCCCACCCTCACCTTTCCAAACCAGCCAATAGACGAGGCCTCTGGAGCTCTCCTCGCGCGCAGAGGCCGAGCCACACAGGTAACTTCGAAAAAAACAGAAAGGAGAAGGGGGGTAAAAAAAAAAACCCTCCAGGGCTTGTTATGGAGTTCGTGTGAAAGAAGCACGGATTCCACCCTTCTTTACCAGTTAAACCAGTATCTCTGGATAGAACACACTCAAGTACTTCAACAGGTAGAGTCTCTGACTGCAAACTCTTTCGTGGCTCCTCTGAAAATTATCTCCCCCCTTTTTCTCTCTACGTTTACCTCAATTGAGTTTCCAGCCCTTTTGTTCGCTCTTCTTATCACTTGGAAGGTGAACCCTCGTGTTATTTTTATTTTAATCTTTGCTTTAATTGTAGTTTTTACCCTTGTGGTCCCTGATGGCTTCGCACAGTGATACTCTGGTGGTGTTCTTTGGGGCAACAGCTGGTGCAAATGGGGGTAAACTGGGTTCGGATGAGAGGGAAATAATTCTCTTGGTGTGGCAAATTGTGGATCTACATGAGAAAAAGGTACGGACCTTTCTGACCCGTTCGTTCGTTGTACGGTTTCTTATGTATCCAGAGTGTTTGTGGCATAGTGTCTACCTGTAGTGGAAACAGTATGTTTGACATTTAAATCAACACGGTGTGCTCTCTGAAGGCGTCTGTAGCCTGCTTTCCTCTTCTGCAAGCTAACGCTACATCAGTTCTTGCTCCAGCCGCCTTGTTAGCTCACCTTTAACAGGTGTGCGACGCAAACTTTAACAAGCAGCTGACGAGTTTAATTTCACCGAATGGAGAAAACACACCTTTTTGGTTTGGCATGTCAGCTTCTCGATATAAACAAAGCTTTATTGACAATGACGTGCGTTTTTGCAACTACATTGTCAATTGTTTGTTTGACCTTGTTTTTTTTCGGTAAGAGATTTCCTGACGTGGGGGCCTATGATGTGTCAAACTAGCTACTTTTTTTTTCTTTCCTTCACGCTGTATTCTACGCCATGAAACGCTAAATCCCTTCGCAGGTCGGGAAGCTTCAGAGATGTCTTGTCAAGCCAGACACTTTGGAGCTGACAGACCAGTGTAAAGAGGAGACAGGACTGACTCTGGACGACATAATCAAAGCTGAGCCCCTGGATAAAGTTCTGCAGCAGGTAGGTTTTACTGGTCACTTAAATGCAAGAGTCATTTCAACCTCCTTAAGGAATATTTTTATTGCTTCCCATCTAAAATAGGCTTTAAAAGTCCTGGTGCTTGGCTTCACACCAAGTTTAAAAAAAAAATCTTCCATTGGTGTAGGCTACTTAACTTATACAGTATGAAAAGCGTAGCAGCTTGTGCGATCCCTTTACCTTTTGGTTGCCTTGTGAGGAATTCAGAAGCTAATTAAACCAAGACAACCTTCCTGTGACAGTTTGTGCCCAGAGCGAGATGAGACGTGACAAGCCTGACTCTGTATTAAGCTGTCAGCTCATGTGAGTGTGAGGAGTGTCAAATTTCCCTGATGACCTTTTTTTTTTTTTTTTTTTTAGAAAAATGGTCTTCAACTGGTTGAGATGTGTCATTGGTCTGGCCCTGACAGTTAAACTCTGCCTGCAGTTTTTTTAGAAGCTCAGGGACTAGGATAGGCAGAGCCCCAGGTATCTGGAGATAAGGAGGAGTCGCAGGTCTAGTCTTGCCTCAGCCTGATGCATGCTGCAGACATCTGGAAGGTGGAATGATTACCTGGGACTGCGCCTCTGTTTTAGACATCAGGACAGGCAGGAGGGGAGGCTTTCAGGTCTTGGGCTTCATCCTCAGTAGTTGGTTACGGCACTTCTTGAGGACCTAGACGTGACTTTGCTTTCCGGTACCTCCCTGTCAGGAGGTGTGCTTTGACAAATGTGCTTGTGTTGCCAAACATGTTTTTCAGCCACCCTGGCACGAGTGTTTGATTGCACTGGATGCACCTTTCCCTCCCCTTCTGTATTTCAGAAAAACCTCTCATTGTCATGCTGGAAGAACAGTGTGTTAGGGTTGATATTAGTGTTGGTGATCGATTGAAAAGGGGGTTGTTGTTTTCTGGGGCTTTATAGCAATGTTTCTGCTGGGGTTTTGGCACTCAACACATAGCCTCGTGGGGGTTTGGTCTAAATGCTTAAGTCGTTTGTGTCCTGAATCTTCAAATATTAACCCAAGCAATCAGTTTGTCCTTTTCATTCCTTTTGTCTTGTCGGTTACTTTCTTTTGCTATCGGTCATTCTAAGATTAGTTTTACCCCTTTACAGGGCAGAGAAGGACATAGCCATTTTTGAAGCATTGTATGGGACCGCAGTTTAGAAGCATGTAGGTTCACAGTTGTTTTTTCTTTAGTTGGGATAGCAGATTCCAACTTATTCAATGATAGAGGGGAAACAAGCAGCTGCCTCTTATTGATGGGCTTGCCTTATTGACTTGTGGGGTCAGACCAGCCAATGACATCTGTCGGTTTTCTCTAGTGAAAGATTTATTAAGGCAGAGAAGGCTGGCGAGATTAGCAGCGCAGTTTAACACTTGGCTTCCATACAGTTTGCCAGCTAAACTCCATGGCATTAGGATTGTGAGTGTATAATGTTTCTGCTTCACAAGCTTCTGTTACACATGCACTTGGATCTGCGAATGCTTTTGTAAATTTACATATCTGACATGTTTTGCATAATGCGTTTCCTTTTACACACAAACTGGTCCACAATCAAATTTGACAAACGTGCATGTTTTTATTAAATGCTGTCAATGAGTCAGTTTCAAGTTGTAGCATAGAGATGAGCATTATGTTGAGTGTCCCCCCCCCCCCCTTCTTTTTCCCAACCATGTGCAACAGCTCAGGTTAAATGGCTATAAAGTCCATACATTATACTCTGTGTAGTGACTTCTTAATGTAATGAATTTAATGGCTGTCCTGTCACTTCTGAATAGGAAAAAAAACCCTAATCTGTCTGAAACATAATTTCAATTGTGAATACACCCAGAAAAAAAAATCTAAATACGTTAAAAGGTGTGAATGATAAATAATGTGTATCAGGGCTCTGTCAGATTAAGTTGATGTGCAAGATGATGGCTATAGACAACATTTAAGTACTGAAGCATGTGTGTTTTACAACTGGGGCTGTGACACACATTATGGTGCGTGAACGTCACACCTGCTGGTTCCTGGGAGTGGGCTGATGGTTTATAGGCTGTTGCTGACTGTACAGGCATGGCTTCTTAAGCCCGGGACGTTGACAGCATGTCTCAGCCTGTAGGGAGCTGCATGTGATGTGAGACCTCACACACCTTGTTGTTGTTGTTGTTGGCGTTATTGTGAAACTGAAACATTGCATCCTCTTTTTCACTATGTAATTGGTTTTTCAACCGTTTAGACCACAGGCAGAATTGCTGCCTTATGGCTATGGAGGGTTAAGTTACTGATATTTGGCACTTGCTGGCAAAGGCAGCCATATTGTGACATGGTTAACATAATGAATCACATCTAAGAATGATGCACACAACCTGGGCTTTATCACTACGGCTGTATAAAGCTGATTCCTAAGACCCAAATGTCTTAAAAATAACAAAGTTAATCCCTCTACCAAAGGATGATAAAGTAATTTTGATGTTGAATTTTGTGCTTGTCGCTACAATGACTGTTTAGATAGACACAAGAAAGCAGGTTATTGGGAGAAATCTAGAGAAACTAGAGAATATACTGCACTGCAGTAACCTGGTTTGCACTCATGTCTAACTGATCTTTGCATGTATATTAAAGGTAACTGTTATGAAAGAAAACATTGTAGTATACTGACACTGCAGCTTGAAGACATTGATTTGATTTGGGATGCACAGTTATTACTGTAATGGTCTTTTCTTTCATCTCACCCCACTGTCAGTGATTTCCCTGTGGATGGTCTTGTGATGAAAACACTCAATTCAAAAAAACATGTTTGAAACTAGGTTAAGACTGCACATGTTCCATGAATAAGATTTCTTCAGCAGAAATGTAACTATAAACCACATTTTTCCTAATTTACACGATGGTTATTAGAGAAAACCAGCAATAGTTACTAATGATAAAGTGCGTGTACACTCACTGAAATATCTCCTAACTATTTAAGATAACTCTGAAACTCTTATTGCTGTTGCAAAAATGTTTTCCCCATCACACCTTATTTTTCTCTATCTTGATTTTAGTCCAGTTACAAATGATCATTCTGAATGCAAGCAACTCTTCTCTTATGTGTCATGAGACATGCCGATGTGCTGTGGCGACAGTATGTGTTTAGCTTTCGGTGGCTTAAACAGTTACCAAAGGGACTGCCTGGCACTCCCTGCTGCTCTTATCGGAGTTTCTTTCAGCCACCACCACCCTACCTCACCTCTGCATACAAACAGTTCGGCTACACTGGAGAGCAAACTCGGATAGGACCATGTTCAAAGGCCACTTCCTCCCCCTCATCTGTTGAAATGCCTTTCAGGGGGGTGGAGTGAGATGGAAAGTTGGGTTAAGAGAAATTTGTGTCCATAGCATGCGTGAGTCCTGAAATAATGTTGGAGAAACAGATGCTGATTTAGAACTGAAGTTAAATATATTACTTTTTTCTTCAGATACTATCATAACTGGTAATGAGGAGCCAATTTTTGACAGCAGAGCCAAGTGTGCCAGTAAGGCATGATAGTGATGATTGCTATCACTGGACTCATTTATTATTTATACATGTAAGGATTACAGCTAGATGGATGTTTTTTGGCAGCTAGTTGCAAAAATGACAGCGCCAATAAAGTGGAACGTGAATCATCGGTGGTTGTGTTGTATTTCATACATTGCACATTAACTATATTTACAACTATATAGATGATGCTCATTGAAAATGAAATGTAGCTAATTTAAGATGGAAACATTTACCTTATTTCTGTGGTCTGTTCATGAGTTTGTCTCAATGGCTTGTCTCTACCTATCTGTTGTCTGAGGTTTGTCTTCTTCTGTTCAGCTTGTTTGCTCAATTTAAACTCAGTTTTTTTGACATGGAGGAGAAAGGGAGAGGGTGTGTCATTACGTCTTCTATAACATTTGCTTTTCTCTCAGTAATCCGGCTTTACTAATTGGCCAAGGTGGAGCTGCATGCACAGCTATGAGCAAACATTAGAACTGTTATCACTGTAAACATGACATTGTGCAGTATGGCTGTGCCTAAAATGTGCTGCTGAGTTAATCTACAGAATTTTGGAGTATCATAGTTTTGGATTTATGTGTTTACTGTTTGAACAATGAAAGCCTCAGGTTTTAGTTTTAGTTTTTTTTTATTTTGAAACTCAAACAAAAACACAGCAAGGACTGTACAGGTGACTTCCTGTACATGCACAGAATATGCACTTTTCAAAAAATGACGTCTTGACTTATTCATTGAATGAGAGAATTCAAATTCAGGGACTTTAAATTCCACAATTGTGCAACTTGAACAGTGTAATATGCAACTTGTACTAAACTTGAATCAAAAAGTTAAGGTGCAGGTTAATTTGATGTTGCCAAGACGTCCCAAGAATTAATTCAATTATTTTATATTTCGAGTAGGATAACAACTGTTTTGACTAAAGATTTATGTTACTCATCACCTGCAAAGCACCTAGAATAGATCTGGCCTCTGTGTACATTATTTCACAAATTGTTTCTGGGCTCCACTTTCCAGTTAAGATTAACATTGTGGTTACATACGCAGCATGTGGTATATCCTGTTACCTGTTGACCAATTGTTCCTACATACAGTTTATCATAACGGCCTCTAGTCAAGAAGTAATTTAGATATGGGATTGGAATGACAGCCAGCACAGTGCATCTCTCATCCAATTATCCTGTTTATCTATGTCAATTAATAACCCCTGCATCAGATCCAGGTCACCAGCCAACATTGCTATTCACTTATTTAATAGCTCTTAGAAAATGTGAAAAGCATCCATACTATCTTCATTTGTTTTCCCTAGTCTTAAATGTGTGTGTTATTGGAGGAATAAATTCAGCTGCAAAGGACATTTGTACTTTTCAGACAACATAGTATGTCCATGTAACGCTGGTTGGCAGCTAACCCTCACATGTTTGAGCTTCCCACCACTGACAAATGAACCTCCTTCGTTTCATGGGATACTCACTTACCCAATGTAAAACCATCATATGTAAGAAGTTTGTGTTGATTTATCTGGATATGTTGCTGTTTTCCTTCTCACCATGGCAACATTTTTGGAAATTGTGAAGAGTCTTGAGCTTGCAAATTTGAAGTGTAGCTCCTGTTTTTACATGACCTTGACTCTGAAAATTGCAGAAACATTTACAGGGTAAGGTGAAAGAGGCAGGGCGTTGTAGTTGAAAAAATGGTAACAGCAAAGCGGAGTTGCACGGAATGAAGATTTAACAAATTTCATAGTTTTGAAAATAACTTTTGTATATTTTTCTTAACACAAAAATCAGTGACCAGTAAGCTTTTATAGGTCTTCCTGTGTTCATGTGCCCACAGCGAAATACCCAAGCTGGACAGAAACCTGAAAGAATCATTGATCTGAGAAAAATCCCAAAACACCCTTAAACCCCAAAGCATTTGTTCCCTTGTCAGCAGCTGGTTGGCGTTGCCAAATAGGCCTGCATGTTTCTCTGACTGTTAAGGAACATGCCTCAACACGCACCTCTAACTCTCTCTCTGTCTGAGGATGTCGTATATAGCCAGTGGCCATGTGAAACGTATCAGTCACTGGGTTTAAGGTGGTCTCACATTCAGACAGTCTAATTTAGCACTTACCGAGGTGACTTGAGGGTTAAGGGAAAAACCAACATCACAACGCTCACATCACAAGTGGCCAGTGACACGAGCAAAAGGTAGTCTTTGTCTAGCATGGGAATCTCAATGTCTTTCGCAAGGATACTTGGGCTGTGGCTGGGGGTAGCTGGGATCGAATCGCTGACCTTCTGTTGGTGGATGACCCACTCTGCCACTAATCCACAGCCACCCCAAGATGCCAATATTCATGCAGAGTAATCTGGGTGGGACCCATGTACGAGATACTAAATTCCCAACATCGTCTCCAAATACCTTTTTTTTTGTTTTTGTTTTTTTATAAGAAGAGCTGTGCCCTAATAGATTAATTTGATGTCCTATGTCATCCAAATTGATCGACAGGACAAAAAGATGGGTGGGTTTTGATTGTTAGGCAAAATTATTCTCTCTCACACTCACTTATATAAGTTTGATTTACAAGTTATTACTCGCAGTATATTAAGTTTCAGAAGCCTAATTCTATGCACAGTAAAGTGGTCTAAATCAGACCCTGTTCCTTAATATCAACAGTGAATCCACGTACTCCCAGTTGTTTGTGAAATTGTTACTAGTATTGTACATCTTGTTGAGAATCAACAGCTTTCACTTGGTTTGTTTTTGGTTGTCTCCCAATGGCTCTCATCCAAACCCCAGCACTGCCCGATGTAAAAATCTAATTAGCTGCTCTCCGCACACAAGCTCAGATAATCGGATTTTACGGTACACGCCCATCACAAAAAGGCAGGGAGCCAAAGTAAATTAGTAGCTGGTGAGACATTTAGCAACTTAAGAGTCTCAGGTATTTTTCTCACGATTTGGCGGACCAAACAGGTGAGCGAGTATTAGACTTGATCTCACCGGAGGACCTCAATGGGGTGCCCATGCTGCACTTAACTTTATAAGATAATAGTTTTTATAAGTTTAGTTCTTTTGAAGGCTTTGTTGCTATGCGTTTGCTTTGGAGTCCTAAGTGGTCACAAATTGTTTAACACAGCTTTCAACCTACACAAAATGTTTTAACTTAGCTGCCCTCAGAAAAAAGCATAAAGTAATGTAAAACATTCCCAGAAATGCAGTCCTCTGGCCTCAAATGTCATTTGCCTCAGTGTTATGTTGATATTGAAGTAATGGCCTCTGTTGACACTGAAATGCAGCCAACAGGTTGACACAACACAAGGAATGTGGCTCGTTGAATGTGTTAGTTATAAATAAACGTGCATATGTGGGAGTTACTGGTGTTTTGGAAAGGGTGTCGTAGCCATCAGAGTTTACGTATAAGTGGTGACAGGCCGGTTGGACTCGTTTGGGTTGTTTTTCCTCTTTCCTTCCTGGTGCTGAAGGACCAGTGATCCTGGTGTTTGGTGTGATCATTCCTCTCCTTTGTCCCCTCCCTCCCTACCTAGGCAAACACTAAAACCTGTTAGACAAGCCTCGTTCCTAATGAGAAACAAACGCACAGTCAAATGTCAAACACTACACCACCTTCACTCTTCCTTTTCGATTTTAGTCCACTGTGTAATTCTCGCTTTCACATAGTGGAGGGTGTTTGCACAACAGATACAGGTACATATTTGATTGATTATGAAGTCATAAAATGTTTGTAACGTAATGGGAGTGAATTAATCCAAAATAAATTGAAAAGACAGAAAAATCAAAGGAAATGTAGTGTTAAAAGAAAGAAGTTTGTCTTGCTCTCGCTTTTTTTTCTCGAAAGATACCTTTTTAGATATTTTAGGTATGTTTTTTGATATTCACTGTCCCGCTTTCCTGTGTTAGGTAAAACATTCAGAAATATTTTTATAATAAAATCCTTCGTCTTTGTTTCATTTTGTAGTTCCAGCAGTCAGTGTCATCAGAACTGAAATGCCTCGGCAGAAGCTCCTACACACTTTGTGTCAACGGTCCCCTTGTCATCCGACAGGCCCTCCACCCTGAAGCTTCCAAAAAGGTAAGAGTTCCCACTGTTGTGTCTTTAAACTACAGACACATCTTATACAGATAAAGTAGAATTTTAGGATTTGAGATCCAGTAGCATTTTATTCTTTTGCAAAACACTTTATTTGGCATCTTGCATAAGTCTTGTTAGCAAAATATTAGTTGCCTTGTTAAAATGAAAATGTTTTAAATACGTATGTTTCCACTATTTTTATTTATTTATTTTTGCTAATTTCTGACCACTAGCATGTCATGCTCTGCCTTGGAATATCCATAATCCCACCAAGCAAACCAGTCATGACTTTCTCTGTTGGCTCCAGAAAAGGGGTGGTCACAGAGATGCGTCGCTAGAAACACGTCGCCAGCAAAAACATTGTTTTCCTTTAGTATGATGCACCTGGTGTAGTGGTTTTTGGATGTGCATAAAAGTTAAAATGTTCACTATTCAGCGCAAGGCGCACAGTCGCACTGCTTGTCATTGTCAAACTTGGCAGCCAATCAAATCAAGCAAGAGGGGGCTTTACTACTTTACCACTTTCTTCCTGTTGCTTAAGCTACCAGGTGAATCTCTCTGGGTAGTATAATGCAGTTTACTATGCCGAAAAGTTACGGAAAGAGCTACGGAGACGAGCGCACGCAGCCCTGCTCTTAAGGAGCACCAGCTTGTTTTAGCATTTCTGAAGCGGCTAGGCCTGTAGCGGTGCGTCTCGCCCCTTTAGATGATAGTGTCTGTGTGATAAGCCATAGACCTTAAACATATATAACTAATATACATATATAAGTTAATTTCCAGAAATGTGCTGGACTTAAATGTGGTAAGCTTCAAGGGTGTGCTTTCTTTCCCTCATGAACGTGGGAATTGACCCATATTAATATAATGAGTTTCTTTTTGATTATGTTTTCCATCCTTTTTGTGTTCCTGGTTATAACTCAGACTCAAGATGATTCTCTCTTTTTTATCTTTGTCCATTCGCTTTCTAGTGTATCCAATATCCATCTCAGATTTACTTACGGTCAAACTGAATCCTTTGTTTACTTTTCCTGTTTAGAATCTTGTCCTTCCTGAATGTTTCCTGTCATTTGTGGATGTGAGGAAGGAGTTTCACAAATGCTGCCCCAACGCTGGCCCTGTGCAGAAGCTCACTCTCGCCTCCATGTTGGAATGTATCCTTGGCTTGCCTGTAGACTAAAATTGTATTTTTGTAGTCACATCCTTTTGAACTGTATTTTTCAGGGAAGACACAATGAAAACTGTTAATGTACACCCCCTTTGATAAGTAAAACTGTATTTATACTTTTCTTTGCCAATTCAGTTTAGGTTTACTGATGTAAAAGAACATAGGCACAAAATCCTAACAGCATGACACATCAACACGTAGTACAAAGTCAAAATAACAGGCAGTGAAAACTGTTCAGTGGACTTAACTGTGTGTGCAGATGTTGGTCTTCCTGCTGTGTCAGAGCAGTTGATGGAGGTGAGGGAGGTGCGGAGCATGGTGCAGCTGACGCTTTGCATCCTGGCTGAGCCCTACAGTAAGTAATCGCCACACTTTGTACCTAAAATGATCTGACTTTGAACCTGATGCTGAATGCCTACCAGCTCCCATGGCACTGTTGGAATCTGACCTTGAACTTTGAACTACCTCTGTAGAGAAAGCAGAAAAAATACCACGCCCATACGAAGACCAGTGAAGTAGCATTTTGCTGTTCGCAAGCAGTTATTAGTGTGCACTAACCTACTTTGGGTACCTGATGATGGTTTGGGTTTATATAATCAGCACTGTCACTGCAAAACTGAATACTTTGCATTGTACCACACCCCGTCTTGCATGTTTTTTATTTGATGGAAACTAAGCCCAAATGTTCACAGAACAAACGCTATTAACTGAAAGGTGTGGTATTTTGTTGATCATTGAGCAATGTCTTGATTATATTATTTCTAGTTAACTAGCCAGAAATGCTTATACTTACTAACAAAAAGAAAAACTATTTGGCGTTTTTTATTGTAACAGATCTTAAAGTGTGCTTAAAAAGCAGCAAACCCTCTTTTTTGCTGCTTATGTCGCTGACTGTATGTTAGCGTGCAAATAAAGTAAATCTGCAACTTGACTGTTGCAGTCCCCTCTGGCGTTACCAGGTGTCAATTAACAGCCAAGTATGTCTTAAGCTGGGCTTACACTACAGGAGTTTTGGGCTGATTTGACCCTGATTCCCTCCCTCGTGGAAATCAGAGGCGAAATCCGGTCTGGGACCATGGTCGGTACCAATGTTTGGCCTAAATTATCTGGTAATGTGAGGGGTTTACAGATCCAGTCTTGACCCTCCCAAATTGCTGGCAGAGTCAGTCAGGCCTCCCCGATAATTTCAAACCTAGATATTTAGGAATTAAAATCTGGATGATTACGTCAGTACTTTCCGAGTGGGACCACAATAACCAGTGAGAGAGACAAGTCTAAAAGAGACGGTGACGCTGACGATGTTGCCAAGCAACGGTAAACATTCTAGGTTAGCTAGCATACAACTGTTGACACTTAAAATCTCACCTCCAGTTTTCTCTGAAGAATGGACAACCCGTGTTGACCAGTTCTCCCCAACCATTTTCTCATCCAAACTTCTGCTTTTGTTTTTTCTCACTGCAAAGCATTGCTACAGCAAGTTGTCGCACCATGTCAGTCTCCGCTTTGTTTACAGCTGCTTTCCCATGAGATCACGTTAGGTGGTGCATCGCTTCCTCTGGTATGATAATCTTAAAAATATCCTGTAGAGTTTGATGCGGCATTATTTTCAAATCTGGTAATGTGAGCATGTTTGAGATCTGTGAAGTTTCGCCTCATGTGCGTTAAGCAACCCAATTTCAAACTCTGTTAGTCTGAGCGGCTTTAAGGTGTGATAAGTAACAGGAATGTCGAGTGCTTAAAACACACACACTGCTTGGCAGGGTGAACCTGTTCACTGCAGATAAGAGAGAACATTGTTTTGGACCTTTTTTAGGATCCAACAACAACATTCAGTAATACAATTTTCTTTTTCTGTTGTTTAGATCACACGTTCTCCTGTGTTGAAACGGTGACGTACAAGTTTGATTCTGGCACATGGTATGTATTTAATAGATGTTACATTTATCTTACTTCATCTTTGTGTGTGTTCCTGCCACACCTGTTAACCAGCAGTGTTGTTCACAGACTGACAACCCCCCTCCAGACATATTTAGACCCCAGACCTCGGGCCCTTAGCATTGATTACAGCAACAAAGAAACCACACCAAGTGTGTTATTAAAGCTGTCCAACTTTGCCATCAAGTGCTTACCCGGCTATCTAGTAGCCGAGCACCAAATCCTGCTGTTCTCAGACAGGCAAAAGCCTGTCACCTTGACAACCCCCTGACATTTAATCATGGGAGTATGTTACTGTGTTAAGCACTTACTGTGAGTGGCCTCTGTATCTAAAGTCTGTGGACAATTTTTTTGAAATTTAACTAGAGCAATGGAGTTGTTTTTTCTTAAAGCTATAATCCTCTGCAGGGATACTACTTAAATCTGTTAAAATTTTTCTTTCTTTCTAAATATGGTCAGAATATGTCATTCATGTTTTTTTTTTTTTTTTTTTTTTCTCCCCCTTCCTCTTCAGCAGTAAGACTGAGCCAGTGGACAGTGAGACCGTGATAAGAGCGCGGGGGCTTCCGTGGCAGTCCTCAGACCAAGACATTGCTCGCTTCAGTAAAGGCCTCAGTATTGCCAAGTATGATGGGCTTTAAATGGCCATATTAACAGTGGCCCTATTACGTCTATGAACTTTATTTGAACTTCTTTTAAACCTTTCAAAGTTACTTTTAGACCTTTCAGCATCTTAGTCTAGGGTTGCAGATTTGTGGCTTTTATTTCCTTTTTTGAAACAGCTGGTGCTCTCACTTTTGCCATTTTGACTGCAAAATCCGTTTTGAAATTTTCAGTGTTTTAATATAATCTTGTGCATTAAAATGATCTTTTTAAATGTCCATATGGAACGATCCTGTTCTTGACATTTCCAATGTTCATTTTCATTTCCAAGGGGCATTGATCAATGTGCATTTTCTAGACCAAGGGGCATTCTCAATGTAGCGCAACCAAAATGCTTCGAAACTGTGTGAATCTGCAACCGAATCGACAGCGAAACGTCCAGTGAAATCGTTGAATGGGATCAGCGGTTAAATGCCAGCGAGAACTTTCCAGGCAGCTAAACATTTTTGTACAGTAGGCTAGAACATTGTTTGAACAGCTACAAAACCTCAAGGAATAGTGCTGATGCCAAAAAATGTACGTGAATACAATAAAAGGTAAGGGCGCGCTGGCATTAGAGCTGCCTTAAGCTTTTATTAGTGACGTTTCGAACTGACGCTGGTCTTAAGCAAATACCCACCTGTATAACTCTCATTTTATTTCATGTGGGTATTTTTTCGGGAAGACGTGTGTCAGATATGAACGTAGCTAATAAAAGGTTAAGGGATCTCTGATTCCAGTGTGTGTGTGTACTTTTCTATTGTATTCATGTTAAATATTTGAACATGACAGCTACATGTAATCTTTTTTTAAAGTAATTAACGTTTTACATCCTGCTTGTTACTAGTCTTTGTGCTAAGCAAATATAACTGGCTGCTGGCTCCAGCTACATATTTACCATGACAGTCAGGACAGGGTACATATTTCTCCTTGAATAAATATTTCCCAAAATGTATGAACTTTTCTCCTTTAATAAATATTTCCCAAAATGTTGAACTATTCCTTTAACCCAGTACTGATAACCATCCTGTGAAGTACCTGTTGCTGAAGTTTGATATACTGTGGCTCTTTATCAAATACTGTGTTCATAGTCATGCATGTATCTGTGCACCTGTGTTTCATGGGGTGGCAGTGGCCCTGTGTCTTAATGCTCAGGGCAGGAGGAACGGCGAGGCCTGGTTCGTTTCATCAACTCTGAACACAGGGACCGCCCTGGAGCACCACATGGGCACCGCACATGAGGTTAAAGCCAGCATTAACTTACTTGGAAAAAATAAATAAATGCTTAGCTGAACACTTAGAAAAAATTAAATGCTTAGTTCCTTAGGCTCCTTTTTTAGTTCCTTAGGTAGTCAATGTGAGTCTGTAAAATGTCTTCTAAACTAAATGATGATTAAATAATTAGGCATTTAATTAATTCCCTCAGGCTCAATATTACTTAAGAAAACAAGCAAAAGGGTTTTTCTGCTGTCTTTCGTTTTATTGGAGTGAAGATCTGACTTGTCGCTTTTAGTTTGCAGGCAGAGTTTGTTACATCTGTATTGTTAAATTGTTTTTTATGGCTAAATCTTTTCCTCTCATCTTCTTAGGTCTACAAGGCCACAGGAGAGGAATTCCTCAAGATTGCTGGAGGTCAGATTTCAGATTCCCCCCCCCCCCCCCCCCCCCCCCCCCCCCCCCCCCCCTCTTCCCCCCCT
>CM022485.1:22878507-22893112 GCA_011952105.1 Coreoperca whiteheadi
ACCCCCCTCTCTCTCTCTACTCACCATGTTTGTATGAAGACTCATGGTGAAAGTCTTTCTGTTAGTGTGAGGTAGACTTCTATTTCATGGCTTTCCTGCATCTTTGAGGAAAAACAAGACCCCTCCACATCTGTAAAAGAGCAGCTCTTTAGTGACTGTAAAAGAAGGGCTCTCATTTACGCTCTGGCTCGCTCTCCTATTACCTGTGTCTTTGCTTCATCTCAGTGACTCTCCAGCAGCTTATCTTGGACTAATGAAAGACGCTTTGTGAGGAGCTTTCCCCACTGCCCCCCATCCCTTCCTGACCTCCTCATCCCCGGCCCAGCCCAACCTTTCAGAGGCCAGTTGGAGAGAAATTTCACTCTCGGCTAACAGCAGCTCACCTGTTCAGTTCAGCCTCCAGCTCCACTCCCCTGAGGGAGAGAAGGCTGACGGCCGGTGAAAGGACTGGCTCAGTGCTAGTACAAAGGGGGTGTGAAGAGACAAAGGCAGGGCCCGGGGCCTCTGCACCATAGAGCAGCAGCCAGCAGAAACACAGGACCAAGATAGCAGACAAAGAACACAGTCACTAAGAGCAGATAACTTACAGTGGCTGCCAGTCTGACTGTGGACTTTACTCAGATGAGTTAAGATCAGTAGAGATTTGACAGCACATTGGACTTTAAGCAAATAGTTCAAGCAGACAAGACATGTGGATTTATCAATAGAAACGAAAGTAGTTCACAGTAAACTGGTAAATGAATGTATAATCCAAAACATGTAGTGTATCAGGCAGCATCATTGCGATTTTGGAAACTGAAATTTGATATTGTAGCTGTTTAATTTGAGAATTTGTTTGCCCCTTTTACCTTACAATACATTACCAGATCAGATCTTGTGATAGGTCATGAACATTTTCTTTATCTGTCTGGACATGTAGTTTAATTTGTTGCATGTACTGTATACTTCAACCAGTCAAAGTCATATAGTTGAAACAAAAGTTAATTGAACATGGCACTGTTAGTAATGTATACATACAGTACATTTGCTGTGACCTGAGGTCCGTTGGTTTAACGGCCCTAAACCAGATGGGGTTTGAAGTGTTGTTTGTGAGATAGGACAAGACTGTTTGTTTTTATAGCCCCTGTTTGCATGGTCATGTTTTGCAAGTCTCACCCCAAACCGATTCTTCTTCAACTGTAGTAGAGTGAAGAGGAACATAGTCTAAACAAAGGAAATCGACCGGAAACCAAATGCAGGTGATTGTGTAATGGGGGTCAGTGAATAAAGCTGTGTGAAAAATCTGACATGGTTCAGCTTGCTGTGCCTGTGCACACATCAGTGGGCAAAACCAGCGTGACACTTTCTTTGGTTGCAAACCAGCCAACACTGCCTAACAGCGGGTGGTGATGCTTGCGTTCATTACTGTTGTGATAGGATGTCACAACTGCATTCCTGTGTGGTTATTTTCTATCCACGCTAGCTATGTATCTCTGAGATGGCAATGTCGGTCAGGCGATTCACAAGTTTGGTCCACACTGAAATATCTCAACAACTATTGGATGGATTGCCGTTCATGATCCCCAGAGCATGAATCTTCATGACTTTGGCAATCCCCTGACTTTTCCTCTTGGGCCATCTGCAGGTCAAAGTTTTCACATATCTTGTTAAATATCTCAACATCTACAAGATAGATTGGCACAACATTTTCTACAGAAATTCATGGTTCCCAGATAATGAATCCTACTAACTTTGGTGTAACCTTGAAAGCTTAGTTGAACTGACAAAAGCAAGTTATTCAAAAACAAAACATATAATATAAAACTTTTTTTTTGAGAACAAAATGACGAGTCACTGGGATGGTCTTTTGATGCCAGGTGTTTTAATCATTGCTGTCCTCTGACTCTAGGTACATCTAACGAGGTGGCCCAGTTCCTGTCCAAAGAGAACCAGGTGATTATCCGTATGCGGGGGTTGCCATTCATCGCCACACCCCAGGAAGTGGTGTCCTTCCTCGGCCCCGAGAGCCCAGTTACAGATGGTGCTGAGGGTCTGCTCTTTGTCAAATACCCTGACGGTCGGCCCACTGGCGATGCCTTTGTGCTCTTCTCTTGTGAAGAGTACGCCCAGAATGCCCTGAAGAAGCACAAGCAGATCCTGGGGAAGCGGTACATTGAGCTGTTTCGCAGTACGGCGGCTGAGGTGCAACAGGTACATTCTTTTAGTTGTATAGGCTGGAGAAGTCTTGGAGCTATAAGTTTTGTCATGACATGAAAAAAAACCCGTGAGATTGAGGAGAGGGACTTGTGGCTTTGGTTTTGTATTTTAGACACAAACATGCCCATGTTTTCCTTGTCAGTAGTTACTATTTGATATATAAAACAAACATATCCTAATAAATAGGTAGACAAACCTATGCATTTTACTTTCTTGCAATTAAAGCTCTTGAGAAAACCTTTTTGTCATCAATGAATAATCCAAAACAAACCCTAACCCTTTCCTTGTGTGATACCAATCAACACTGGCTGAAGTCCACAACAGCTGCTTCCCCGTTTAGAAAGGTTTCCAAAGAATTGATGTCATGACAACGTAGAGAATTGTGCAAACATGGTATCGAAAGTATATGATAAAACTGTTGAGACATCCAATAAATCAGATGATTGTGGAGTTTGCACAACTATATTATTATTATTATTATTATAATATAGTGTGTGTGTGTGTGTGTGTGTGTATATATATATATTTTTTTTTATCACCCTAATAACTGAGGTAAATGTTTTGTCCTTCAGCTCATTCCTGTTGGCTGTGAAATGTTAATAAGTGGCCCATACTTGATTCAACCTTTTTCATAAAATATTTCATTATTCAATTTTGTGTCTCATTTGCACAGGCACAGACAATTTCAGTGATTGCAGTCAAGCTTCCTATTATTGACACTGTTAGAGTTCCTCTGTGGTGAATTAACTTTGTTGTCCTCGTCTCATGAGTTGACCAATGAGATTTCATGCATTGGCATAAAAATAGTGAGTAGTGTCTTTTTAATTCGTTATCGTCCTTCCTCTTTTCAGGTCCTGAACCGCTATATGTCTACGCCTCTGATCTCCACACTGCCCCCTTCACCCATCGTGCCCGTTCCGGTCCTCGCCTCGCCTCCCTACCTTCCAGCGGCCAGCAGCACTCGCGACTGTGTCCGTCTCCGTGGCCTGCCCTACACTGCCGGCATTGAAGATATCCTGGAGTTCATGGGAGAGCACACCGTTGACATCAAACCCCATGGAGTCCATATGGTCCTCAACCAACAGGTCAGACTGGTGACGACTCGTAAGCTCAGGCACATATGTGACTGTAAATCTCTATGTCTTCAAACTTTCCCTGTTCACCCTCAGCCAAATATCAGAAATCTTTATAGTATTTGAAGTAAATATATTATACAAATAATTATATTTTCCAAGTACAAAAAAAAAACCTAAAAGAAAATTAAAGGTAATTGTCTTTGCTGTTTTTATAATTATCTTTTTTTCCTACAGATTTGGTTATTCTGTCTTTTTCCCGACACAAATCCTACATAAATGTGATGCTGTTCAGAATTTCCAACCACCACATGAATGCACATGAAAATCCCAGATGCATCAAATGTTTTGTGTTGTTTTGTTTTTAATATAACAAAAGCCTGTATATTTGTATTGTAAAAGTATTTAAGCTCTCAAGCTGTGGCGGACTTTGGTCAAATTGAACTTGACCACGCAGGCCTATCTTTCACCAAATGTTAGCCAAATCGATGTAACTCTTGCAGTAAAAAATTTTGTTGGTAGAATTTGGGCTGTATTCTGGTTCTCAGTGTCTTTCATTTATTCTGTCTGTTTCTTCCTCTGTCTTCTCTGCAGGGTCGGCCCTCTGGGGATGCTTTCATTCAAATGAAATCCTCTGACAAGGCGTTTATGGTGGCCCAGAAGTGCCATAAAAAGACCATGAAGGACCGTTATGTGGAGGTGTTCCAGTGCTCCACAGAGGAGATGAGCATTGTGCTGATGGGAGGAACCCTGAACCGCAGCGGCCTCTCCCCTCCACCCTGCAAGCTTCCCTGTAAGTGAACTCCACCAAATGTTTCATCAAGCCACCAATTAAGCCGGCTTTCCTTTTGTTCATAGTTGTATTTGTGGTTAAACCAAATTTGGATTTTCTGTATTATACGAAATGTTCTGTTTCCCCTTATTGGGACACTTATCAACTTAGAAGTGCTGCGAGTTGGCAGACCCTATTTAATGCCTGTATTGTGCCAGTGAACTCGATTTCAAGCAAATTTATTTCTCCAATTTCATATCCTAGAAATTAAAACCTAAATAAAATATTTGAAAATGTCGGTGTGCCACAGTCTGCTATTTCATTGGTAACATACGTGTTATACAGCTATGTGTATGTCTTCCTCTGAAACAATGATGCCAGTTTAGATTGAATGCAACTATAACTGTGTACTACGCATCTCTTCCCTCAACACCTAACTGACAATCACTAACTTCTACTTCCTTTATATCTCTAAATAAAAAAAACCCTTCCTATCCTTAGCTTTGTAAAGTGCGCTGGGCTTTAACAGACTTCTTGTCTTCCTCATGTGTAAGTCGCTTTGGATAAAAGCGCCTGCTAAATGTAAATGGTGCTGGAGATAAGATTGGGATTGGCAGCCACTTCAATTTTTTGTTTTGTGTGTTTCTTTTTTTAGTGGCCATTGATTAACATATCTTTGCCCTTTTTATGTTTAGATGTAATAGTTTTGATGTAGTATTTTGTTTTGGTTTTACTTTCCTGTGAAAGGTGCTTTAGCTTTTTCACCTATATCCTTAGTAGAATTAGAATAAATTATTTTTGCTCGTAATTTCACTGACTGACTAACACTGGAAACACTTCAGCCTCCACAAGGTCAGCAGTGTTGTGTTTTGCTGTGTTGGCACGGAGTAGAGACCACAGCTGCCCACAGCTTCACACTTCACACAAAATTGAAGATTACTGTTGTTATCCAGGCTGACAGTATTACGTATCCTTTAGATCTTGCAGAGCTTCTTTAACACAATACAAGTTTGCATAGATGATTGCAACTTCAAAACAAGTATTTGGGCTTGCTTTTGGGATTTGTTTCAAACCTGTCTTGATTGTCCGACTGCTTGTGTTGCTTGCCCTTTATGTACAGCTGTGGCTACCCGTGTCACTGTGTGCCCACATCTTAGAACCTATGACAAGACAGGTTGTGTTTGGGGAAAATTATTATTAATGCTAGTGCCACAACTAATGATTATTGTCATTTATCGATTAATCTGCTGATTATTTTGTCTATTAATCAGTAAATAGTTTATAAATAGTATAATGAAATATCCCAGGTGACCTCTTCAAATGTCATGTTTTATCCAACCTCCATTCTAAAATAAAAGATGTTCAGTTTACAATAAAATAATTTAGAGATAAACAGCATATCCTCGCACCGGAGCTGCAACTAGGACATCTTTTTTTTTTTTTTTTTTCTTGACAAAATTATGGAAACGATTAATAGATTATCAAAATAGTTGCCGATTATTTTCTGTCGGTTGAACAACAGATGAATTGTTTCAGCTCTAATTAATGCTGATCATTCTGCCTTTTATAAACTGCACTATGAGGACAAACCTTAACCATTCTTCTGCAGAATTTCAGTGGGTTGAGAATTATCTATCGCAAGCTTGAACATCCTTTTTAATAAGAATTGGTTTGTTAGTCAAGGTATTTTAGCTGACCAGCTTTAGTCTGAAACCGGACGTCGAATGTGTCTTTGGGGCTCATAATGACTCAGGGTGGTGTCAAGATTGGGAGAATATTGTAACACATTGAAATACCCTTGTGGCATGTTGTAACTAGTTGTGTAATTCTCTTCTCATACTTCACTTAACTGCTAGCAGGATTGTGCATGGAACACATGTAAATAACCAGACCAGTATATATATTTCTCTTTTGTCTCTTTCTGTAGGTCTGTCTCCCCCCACAGCCTATGCTGCCTTCCCCACCCCGCCTGCCATTCTCTCCGAGGCTGCCCTCTACCAGCCCCCCCTGCTGGCTGCTCCCAGACCTCCTCAGACCACCGCACACAGCCCTGCTCACACTCTGGCCTACTTCCCCCCTCACCCACACATGTACATGAATATGAACATGAACTACACAGCTTACTACCCCAGGTTAGTGCATCATCAGCTACAGCTAACTACTAGGTCAGTGAAAAACGTATAACACTCCCTTTTTATTAGAACCTTCTGTGTTTCTCAAACTACTTGCTTCTTACCCCTCCTTCATCTGACATACTCTCTCCAGCCCCCCAGTTTCCCCTTCCACTGTCAGCTACTTTGCGGCCCCACCGGGTGCAGTGGCAGCAGCAGTCGCAGCCCAACCCCACCCTGCTGGTGCCGCCGCGTCTTCTATACTGCCTCAGCCTGGTGCCCTGGTCCGAATGCAGGGCCTGCCCTACAATACTGGAGTCAAGGACATTCTCAGCTTCTTCCAGGGATACCAGGTCAGTACACGTACTGTGGAATTTTATTCTATTGCTATGCAGGTTATTTTACATGTAAAATAATTGTACTTGTTCAACTGTGTGAGTGATTTTGAGCTCTATTTGGAAAATGCTCACACACTTTGATTATAGCTGCACCTGCTGTCCAAAAGACGCAGTGCAGTGTTACTGTAGGTTGTGCCAACCATTCACAGCAGCCACTTGACAATGATGGTTGATTTAAATGCTGACCAGGGTAACAATAGGTCTTCCCACTGCCTGCATCCCCACATGCTAATGTCTGGAGCTGTTCTGTGCTGCCCGTATTTTTTTGCTGCCAGCCCAAATTAGGTGGAGTCCTTTAAAGCAGGTATGAACCCTGACAGGTGTCCTCCAGGCGGTTTGGCAAGTCTGGGAGGGGGAGGGGTGGGTTTTGAAGTGTGCTGTTGTTGTGGCACAGAGCTTGGGTCTGCTTTAGGCCTTCATTGCTTATGTCTTTTCGTACTGGTAAAACCCCTATACTTTGAAGTGTCTGTGTGACTGGGAGAGATACTTACTGTACTGATAATTGTAAGTGTTTGAGAGCGTAAAGCTGACTCCAGTCCTGACTGTTGGCTGAACTACTGTAATTGTACCCTTAATGCAGTGAGTGTGTTTTCCTGGCTGCAGTTGTGTCTATCACACTGGCCCTGGGTGAGAAAACAGTTCTCACACCAGTACTGGTGTCCTTTAACACACAATTCCATGTTTAATCACACTGTGGTTCAAATAAAGCCTGTACAGCCACTATTTGGCGTGTGTGTTTCTGGTTTGGTGTGTTTGTCTTCCTGAAAAACCTTGACTATTTTAAAGAGTGTATACCTCTGCAGCTCTGTGTGTATCCAAAACTGTGTACTGTCATGTGTGAAACAATGTGGAGGCCGCCCACCCTGACTGTCCGTTCATTATGCCATCTGTAGTACGCCCCCGACGAGTACAGCAGCATGGTTCAGATGAGCGAACAGGCCAGGAGTCTGATTCAGCCCAAAGAATGGCTCTGTCTTTAGGGACTCACCCCAAGGTAAGAAGAGCCTCCAGACCAGAGAACCAGAGTGGACAGAGAGGGCATTTCCTAGACTTAAGTAACATCTGTATGTTCGGGCTAATGCAGTAATGGACTGGCATCAAACTACTCAGTAAGCACTGAGTTGGTGGTTTGCTGGTCAAGACGTGTAGGTTAAAGGTTGGACACGTTTGAATATAATGATTTATGTAGCCTGTGTGACACTACTTTTTCACCCAAACATGTAGCAGGTGCCTCCTTCACATTGAAATACAGTAATTAAACATTTAAATGACCGTGCATCTTTTAACCTGCAAATCACCAAACCAATGCTTTATTGTGAGTTTAACCTGGCTAGTTAAAGGCCACTGATTCCAAAACAAATCAGGTCCTACAGTTCCCAAAGGTCACAGGTTTTGCCAATGAAACGTTGTAATTTGTTTCTTTGGTTGCTTTTGCAATTCACGCATCTACTGTAGCGCCCTAAATATGGCTAGCATGAAAAGTCACGTATTATTGTGCTCACTATGGATAATTTGTGGGATGGGAAATCCCAGAAAATAATAGAACATGATTGCAGGTCCAGTGGACAAATCTCACTCTTACCATGAGAACAAATCACCACAATGCTTTTCTTTCACATGAGCCGTTATACAGCTACCAGCTAAATAATAATAATGTGACAGGACTTATCTAAATAGGAATGCCCAATCTAGCCAATAAGGTTCGGAGCTCCTGACCCGGCATGTCGGCCTGCTGCTTCCCAATCAAATCTGCCTCATAACTGAAGTCTCTCCTGTGGGCCTGTTAGGAGTGCTGAGTCCTGACAGACACTTAGATACAACTGAACATGCAATACACTTTTACACAGACTGTATGAAATAGTAAGGACATTGAACTGTTGCTTGCTTTATATTTAAATCCTCAGGTGGCTCCAGGCCAAAGCTGTTGTCCCACAATGATAAACTTCAGCACCAGGATGAATTACTGTAGATATGGCTGATTCTGAGCCTTCCATTTACAAATAAATGTGGACTATCGGTTCAGTTTTACTACTTTGACTTGTGGCGCCTACGCTTCCTGCAAATAACTTGCATGACCCCTACTCTATGCAGGAAGTTTGGTATTGAAAGTAGAGTTTTGGTGTTGCTCTAAGGAATAATTAAATAGATGAAAAATATTATTGGATAAGGAAAAGATAATAGGAAATCTAATGATCAAAAATGTTTGAGGCTTATATCCGGAAGATCTTTTTTATTTGTACATTCTGTGTATGGTGGACATTGTTCCACAGCAGAGACGGTTCATCCCATGGAGAGTCCACAGTCTGCAGGGTTTCTAGTCAAACAGAACATGACTGTATGTGAATTCACTCACTGACACAACCTGAACTCTGGTTTCATGTGTTGGACTGAGAGCCTGCAGACCTCTGGGGCATCCCTGGTCTGCAGTGATGCTGAAAGCTCAGGGAGAGGTGAGCTTTTGAGTAGCGAATAAGTGGTATATTACCCCTCTTTTTGTTTCATCTCAACATTGTCAGTCAGGATGCGCCCATATTAGATTTCACTAAACTACAGTTAAAATACCAAGCACTACTCCCTGAACTGAATGAAGACACGTTAGATGGCTTCCCATTGCCTCTGCTACCGTAACTGCTAAAATACAAACTGCAGTGTCAGTTAGTCTTGATTCAGCACTCCTTCACTACACCACCTCATGAAAGTGGTTCCTACCTGACCATTTCCAGCGAACTCTATCCTGAACGCATTATCCCTCTTCCACTGTCTCCCTTACTCATGCTCTGACATGTCACAACATGCAGACTTAATGCATTTTACTGCTTTCTTTGCTAATGTGATAAGTGAGTTGTTTCATATCTGCATGTCTTTAAAGAAATGATTTTGTTGTTTGTTTTTGTTTTACATCAAACTTGATTTTGATGCAAGACGTGGATGCATGCAAACTAACGAATAATTAATCAAATTGAGTGTGTGTGTGGCGTCACAACCTGCCTCGTGGGTTTCAGGTCCTCTGGGAACAGCATGTACTCTGCTTTGGCCGTTTTTAAGCTCTGCCCATTCGTCTCTTTTTTTCTTTGTTGTTTTTTCTACCTAACTGGACCGGTTTGATGAGAGGATCTTTCCCAGGGCGTCGTTCATCCCCGGCTTTGTGGGCTCCCCCTAGGGTTTTCAACGATGCAGCTGCATTGAAATCAGTGACGCTTATGGTCTCTCTGTTTTTCTGCAGCTCCAGCAGGACGCGGTTCTCATCTTGTACAACTTCAGTGGCCAGTGCAGCGGCGAGGCCTTGATCACCTTCCCCAGTGAGGAGATCGCCAGGCGGGCCGTAGCCGAGCGCTCCAACCACCCCTTCTACGGCCAGCAGGTCCACTTGGTCTTCTGTAACTGACCACCAGCACTTCATCCCTCCTCCTCCCTCAATTTCCCCCCGTTTGAAGAGCACTCACCTCCTAAATACGTCTCTTCAGCAACAGCTTTTCCATAAAACTGAAGTTGCAGTTGATCCCAGTGCCAGCTACTGAACATCTCCCGCTTCCGTGATCTGCCATTTAGTAAAACACAACTGACACTGCTGGCCTTGACGCACCTGAAGCTGCTGCTGGAGTTTGGACATCCACTGGTGAAGCAGCTGAATTAATTAAAGCTTCATGTGGCGCTAATGACCTTGTGGATGTCACACATAGCCTTTCTGTGTGTTTACACCCACTGTAATAGCTGTTTGTGGAGAAGAGATGGTGTGGAGCTTGGACACACTCATATTAGTGGCTCTGCAAAGCCAAATATGCATGTATATTTAAATTCTCTATATGTGTCCCTCATAAAACTGCACAGATGTTCATCCTGAAATGCTTGAGGCTGTACAAACCACTTCTGCATATGTTGTTTTCTGTAGATTTCTAAATTTTCACACTTAACCACTACAAGATTTAGATTTTTCAGAGTTTATTTACAGATGCGTGTCTGTGCATGCACAATGTTCATTGATTTAATGGCCTCCGGCTGTGTAGTGGTGACATTAAAAAGAGAAAAAAGCCATAAAGACTGACTTAGACTACTGAAACAACAGAGGTAATATCAAACTGTACTTGACTCAACTGTCACGGATTAATTTGAACTAACTTTCAGCTGCAGCGACTATCAGTTAAAACTACAGCAGCACCACGCATGTGCAGGTCTGCCACTAACAACTTGTAACCTAATTTTTCTCTGTAAAAAGCATTTATGTGTGACATACAATAGTGTGTCAACCCATTTAGACCTTTTCCAAGCACTACACATTTGTTTGCTCCTATCGCAGCGTCGTTAATGGAGTACACTGATGAATTGGAGATTTTGTTATTAAATGTAAAAGGACAGAGCCGTATCCTGCATGCTTTTATAATGGTCGACCTCAGCTACAAGATCTCTTCTGTTTTTGTTTCCAGACCCTTCCTAACGATCAGCAGCACACTTTAATTCCTGCTTATGACCGGAGTACTGTGTAAAAGCTGCATGAGTTTTTCATGTGACAGGCCTGCTGACAGCTGTCTTAAGTTTTATTTTATTTTTTTTTTCCCTCTTTACTGTGCCTACATTACCCAGAGTGCAATACTGGCCCAAACAAGGCTAGGTCAACCTCTGGCGGCAGAGGTGATATTTGTTTCTTTTGTTGCAAGTTTGAGACTTGTATGAATTTAGATCTATGTGTAAGACCGTAAACAATAAAACATGTTGACAATGACCCATGTTTTGTTTGGGCTCATTTAAAAGATGAATTCATAAGGCACCAATAATTGTGTTGTCGGAACAAAAAATATACGTTCTTTTCAAAACAGTGAATAAATACACTTTAAAAGATGTGATTGTGGACGGTCACGTGCCCTACATGCAGTATGTCATTTAGTTATTAACCAAGTCAAATAGTCAGAGTAGGCCAAATTGCTTGGTCCAATATTCTACTACCAGTTATGCTCATTTAAAAGCGTAGTGTTCACCCTCCTGGTGAAGCTCCCCGCTGGCAGGTGAAAAGCAGCAGCTGGTTACTCCTGTGTTTCAGCTCCAGGTCAACAAAGAGCACAGGTAGCAACAGAAACCAGAGTGCATGAGAACATCCAAATTTCAAAGACCGACACACACACACATAAAAGATAGAAAACTTAGTGAGTGATCAAAAACGTTAATTTTACATGTTTTAAAATGGGCCCACGTGACTGAGATCACAAGATAAACAGCATTGCTGTTGGAGAGAAAAGTTCGGAGGGCTTGTTGTTTTCCAGAGCGACGCGAGAGCTCATGCTTCTCATCAGCAGATATTTGCTCAGTAGTCATTAATAATACATTGCTACCAGAGGAGTTTTGTCATAAATAAAGTCTCTGACATTTTTTCAATTCTATACATAATGGCTTTGCAATGGTGCATCATTTCCATTTAATGAAAGCCAACTTCGCTGAAACTGATCCAAATCAGAACTTCAGCTTTTATTGACCAAACCAGTGCCCTAAATACATTAGTGTAAGACTTGGTGAAAGAACGTGTGTACAGCTGAACGCACATTAATCTAAGGGGATTAATAAAATAGTACTGCTTCTTTTCTTTGTTATGTTCATCTAGTAGGTTAACCTTTGAGTAAATACTTGTGTGATGAGTTGTGAACGGGGATTGGTGTTACAGTTTTGGCAGAATGAAAGAGTCGAACCACAGAGTTGGCAAAGAAAAGGCTGCTTTTCAATCAACACATGGGGGGGGGGGAGTGACACAAAGCCATAGCTGAGTTTTCCGTTTTATTGATATACACTACTTTAGAGCCTACGTTATAATGCAAGGTATTCCCTTTGAATACTTTCAAAAAGCACTGCAGTCTTAAAAATTACAAAAAATTTAACATACAAAATATACAAGAAATGACAATACAAGGCTTGGTAAACATCAGCTAAACCTGTATTTCCCTTTTATTTTACAAAACACACACACACACACACACACATATATTTATATGTATGTGTGTGTGTGTGTGTGTGTGTGTGTATATATATATATGTATTCAACACCCATACATGTCCCCAACCTTTTAGGAATGACATCCATTTCAAAGTATCAAAAATAGAGTTGTACAGTCTCTGTTGCTTCACCACAATGTAAAATGGGAACATATTGTTCGGTCTTTGGTTGTGACAGAAGAGGACGGCAGCCAGAGTTTACTGTCAATGCTGGTTTTGTTTCGTTTTTTTGTTGACTCAAGTCTTTCGGGCTGCAGGACCAGCTATATATTCAAAAGAAGCCATCTCCCTTCTCCCACCCAACCCCTCAATGTCTACCCTGTGCCCCCAAACAACAAACAAAAAGTAATAATAGTTACTCACTTATGTTTTAGTCGTGGAGAGAAAAAAAAATCAACCCAGAACAGCATACAGACACACTAACTGGTTTCCAAACAAGAGTTAAGGCATCCTAATAGTTTACATAGTGACATGATACTATCACTATCTGAATGTGTTTTTTTCTTTCCGCTCTGTGAAGTTCATAAGCAACATTATTACAAATAGTTTATAATCTCATTTTTCATATTTAATGTCATAGCTCACATTTGCTGCTGTTATAGTTTGCATAGCCTAAATACATGTGTGCTTCTGTTGTTGAAAATAGGACTCTTAAAATCCCTGTCTTCTGTACAGCATATTTGGTACATACACCAAACAACCATCCATTCACACACACACACACACACACACACACACACACACACACACACACACACACACACACACACACACACACTCACTCACTCACAACTGAACCAATTAAGATGCTTGCACTGCGTCCTTGACAAGGCAGATTGGCTGATGGACAACTACAGGATGCTAACATAATCAATCAAGCATCTACAACAAGTCTACAGTCTACTTCTATAGGCATCAAGGTCTTTTGTTGCCCCCCCCCCGCCCCTCTCATTTTTAAAGGCATTAGGCAGAATATTTATGCATAGCAGAATCATTTTCACCTGGAAAGTGACTTCAAACCGTCATCAGCAACACTCCTCAGCTCTCACATGTAGGAGCATCATTGTCAAGCTTAAGGCAAAAAAAAAAAAAAAGCCAAATTGGAAATCTTCACACCAGAATGTGTCTCTGTCAGTTCACATCCACGTCACATCTGACTAGAAACTTGCCTGAAAAACACTTTTTCCTGCAGATCGTGTTATTGCTGCCGTACAGACACTGCATGTCTGTCAGAGTGCGAAATGTTAATGAATACAACGTCAGAAGAACGAGAAGACGCCATTCTGGAGACAATTAAGGAGAAGTCTTTGACTGTGAACAGCAAACATTGATTGTTGCAAACAGGGGACGTGGAAGACCCCGTTACATCCAGATGTTCTCTAGACTTTGGGATTTTACCTTATTCATTACAGAAGGGAGGGGGGACGATACATAAATGCAATATTTAGACGTCTTTACATATAAAATAAAATACTTTCAAAACTTTAAGTCAGATTATTTCCCATTAAATGTTCTCTAGGCTGTCATACCATCACAGGTATGGTGGCTGTTAAGAATTAGAAGGCACATAAGGGCCCCTGGGAGATTTGGGGAGTTATTGCATGAAAAGAAATGTCAGAGGCAGAGAGGATTCATAAAAACACTTCTCTGTAACGTGGAACTAACGGGCATCTTCAAATATCTTTGAGTGAAAACTATCAAGAGGGCTAGCACAGTCCTGACACCCACTCACCCCTCATCAGGACTCATGAAATCATACCCACATGACCCAGGTCGCACATCTGTTTCCGAACACATATTACAGTCCAACTCAAAGCCAGCTGTGCAAAACAACAAAAAAAAAAGCTTTCGCTACCGTTCAAAGCTGCTAAGTGTTAATAAGGCATTTGTTCAACAAGAAGAGGATGAGGAATCACAGGAGAGGGGGGACGTGAAGCTGATACAGAAGAGACAGGAGAGACAGAGGAAGGGGGGGGGGGGGGGGGGCATGAAAAAAATTCACCCCGGCGGAAGGGTTAAAAAAGTTGGGGATTTTTGCAGGTGGCAAACCCCAAACCGGCCCCGGGGGGGCCCGTCCCCCCT